>JAJUPC010000260.1:0-487343 GCA_023614405.1 Avena insularis
TTTGCTCTATGTAATGCTGCAGGTACACTGGTTTTACGTTCAAAGCGCTTTCTCAGCCACATGCACTGCCGTACCTAGAAATTCTGGCGTCACTGTACTAGCCCCTAACGAATGCGGGACGACCCTGCACTCTAAGTGCACTGCCCGTATAGTCATATAGAAAACTGCTTTCTACACAGATACACCTATGTACTTTCGAAGAACTGCCCTATTTATCCTCGCATGCACTGCCTTGTACTCAAACTACTTGCACTGCCTTTAGTTCGACAATTGCACTGCTCTATGTAATGCTGCAGGTACCTTTGGTTTTGTTGAAACCTGCGCTTTCTCAGCCACATGCACTGCCATACCTAGAAATTCCGGTGTCACTGTACTAGCCCCTAACAAAGGCGGGACGACGCTGCACTCTATGTGCACTTCCCATATAGTCATATACAAAACTACTTTCTACATAGATACACCTATGTACTTTCGAAGAACTGCCCTATTTATCCTCGCGTGCACTGCCTTGTACTCAAACTACTTGCACTGCCTTTAGTTCGACAATTGCACTGCTCTATGTAATGCTGCAGGTACACTGGTTTCTGTTCGAAGCACTGCGCTTTCTCAGCCACATGCACTGCCGTACCTAGAAATTCCGGCGTCACTGTACTAGCCCCTAACGAATGCGGGACGACCCTGCACTCTAAGTGCACTGCCCGTATAGTCATATAGAAAACTGCTTTCTACACAGATACACCTATGTACTTTCGAAAAACTTCCGTATTTATCCTCGCGTGCACTGTCTTGTACTCAAACTACTTGCATTGCCTTTAGTTCGACAATTGCACTGTAATCTTTCTATTCTGCGGTAAAGCTGTTTCTGCGCTTTCTCAGCCACATGCTTTGCCGTACCTAGAAATTCGCGTCATACTAGCCCCTAACGAATGCGGGACGACCCTGCACTCTAAGTGCACTGCCCGTATAGTCATATAGAAAACTGCTTTCTACACAGATACACCTATGTACTTTCGAAGAACTGCCCTATTTATCCTCGCGTGCACTGCCTTGTACTCAAACTACTTGCACTGCCTTTAGTTCGACAATTGCACTACTCTATGTAATGCTCCAGGTACACTGTTTTCTGTTCGAAGCACTGCGCTTTCTCAGCCACATGTGCTGCCATTCCTAGAAATTCCAGCGTCACTGTACTAGCCCCTAACGAATGCGGGACGACCCTGCACTCTAAGTGCACTGCCCGTATAGTCATATAGAAAACTGCTTTCTACACAGATACACCTATGTACTTTCGAAGAACTGCCCTATTTATCCTCGGGTGCACTGCCTTGTACTCAAAGTACTTGCACTGCCTTTAGTTTGACAATTGCACTGCTCTATGTAATGCTGCAGGTACACTGGTTTCTGTTCAAAGCACTGCGCTTTCTCAGCCACATGCACTGCCGTACCTAGAAATTCCGGCGTCACTGTACTAGCCCCTAACGAATGCGGGACGACCCTGCACTCTAAGTGCACTTCCCGTATAGTCATATACAAAACTACTTTCTACATAGATACACCTATGTACTTTCGAAGAACTGCCCTATTTATCCTCGCGTGCACTGCCTTGTACTCAAACTACTTGCACTGCCTTTAGTTCGACAATTGCACTGCTCTATGTAATGCTGGTGTACTGTTTCTGTTGCTAACTGCGCTTTGTCAGCCACATGCACTGCCGTACCTAGAAATTCCACCGTCACTGTACTAGCCCCTAACGAATGCGGAACGACCCTGCACTCTAAGTGCACTTCCCATATAGTCATATACAAAACTACTTTCTACATAGATACACCTATGTACTTTCGAAGAACTGCCCTATTTATCCTCGCGTGCACTGCCTTGTACTCAAACTACTTGCACTGCCTTTAGTTCGACAATTGCACTGCTCTATGTAATGCTGCAGGTACACTGGTTTCTGTTCAAAGCACTGCGCTTTCTCAGCCACATGCACTGCCGTACCTAGAAATGCCGGCGTCACTATACTAGCCCCTAACGAATGCGGGACGACCCTGCACTCTAAGTGCACTACCCGTATAGTCATATACAAAACTACTTTCTACATAGATACACCTATGTACTTTCGAAGAACTGCCCTATTTATCCTCGCGTGCACTACCTTGTACTCAAACTACTTGCACTGCCTTTAGTTCGACAATTGCACTGCTCTATGTAATGCTGCAGGTACACTGGTTTCTGTTCGAAGCACTGCGCTTTCTCAGCCACATGCACTGCCGTACCTAGAAATTCCGGCGTCACTGTACTAGCCCCTAACGAATGCGGGACGACCCTGCACTCTAAGTGCACTGCCCGTATAGTCATATAGAAAACTGCTTTCTACACAGATACACCTATGTACTTTCGAAGAACTGCCCTATTTATCCTCGCGTGCACTGCCTTGTACTCAAAATACTTGCACTGCCTTTAGTTTGACAATTGCACTGCTCTATGTAATGCTGCAGGTACACTGGTTTCTGTTCGAAGTACTGCGCTTTGTCAGCCACATGCACTGCCGTACCTAGAAATTCCGGCGTCACTGTACTAGCCCCTAACGAATGCGGGATGACCCTGCACTCTAAGTGCACTTCCCGTATAGTCATATACAAAACTACTTTCTACATAGATACACCTATGTACTTTCGAAGAACTGCCCTATTTATCCTCGCGTGCACTGCCTTGTACTCAAACTACTTGCACTGCCTTTAGTTCGACAATTGCACTGCTCTATGTAATGCTGCAGGTACACTGGTTTCTGTTCGAAGCACTGCGCTTTCTCAGCCACATGCACTGCCGTACCTAGAAATTCCGGCGTCACTGTACTAGCCCCTAACGAATGCGGGACGACCCTGCACTCTAAGTGCACTACCCGTATAGTCATATAGAAAACTGCTTTCTACATAGATACACCTATGTACTTTCGAAGAACTGCCCTATTTATCCTCGCGTGCACTGCCTTGTACTCAAACTACTTGCACTGCCTTTAGTTCGACAATTGCACTGCTCTATGTAATGCTGCAGGTACACTGGTTTCTATTCGAAGCACTGCGCTTTCTCAGCCACATGCACTGCCGTACCTAGAAATTCCGGCGTCACTGTACTAGCCCCTAACGAATGCGGGACGACCCTGCACTCTAAGTGCACTGCCCGTATAGTCATATAGAAAACTGCTTTCTACACAGATACACCTATGTACTTTCGAAGAACTGCCTTATTTATCCTCGCGTGCACTGCCTTGTACTCAAAATACTTGCACAGCCTTTAGTTCGACAATTGCACTGCTCTATGTAATGCTGCAGGTACACTGGTTTCTGTTCGAAGCACTGCGCTTTCTCAGCCACATGCACTAACATACCTAGAAATTCCGGCGTCACTGTACTAGCCCCTAACGAATGCGGGACGACCCTGCACTCTAAGTGCACTTCCCGTATAGTCATATACAAAACTACTTTCTACATAGATACACCTATGTACTTTCGAAGAACTGCCCTATTTATCCTCGCGTGCACTGCCTTGTACTCAAACTACTTGCACTGCCTTTAGTTCGACAATTGCCTTTGCTCTATGTAATGCTGCGGTACACTGGTTTTTACATTCAAACCTGCGCTTTCTCAGCCACATGCACGCCATTACCTAGAAATTCCGGCGTCCTTTGTACTAGCCCCTAACGAATGCGAGACGACCCTGCACTCTAAGTGCACTGCCCGTATAGTCATATAGAAAACTGCTTTCTACACAGATACACCTATGTACTTTCGAAGAACTGTCCTATTTATCCTCGCGTGCACCGCCTTGTACTCAAATTACTTGCAGTGCCTTTAGTTCGACAATTGCAATGCTCTATGTAATGCTGCAAGTACACTGGTTTCTGTTCAAAGCACTGCGCTTTCTCAGCCACATGCACTGCCGTACCTAGAAATTCCGGCGTCACTGTACTAGCCCCTAACGAATGCGGGACGACCCTGCACTCTAAGTGCACTGCCCATATAGTCATATAGAAAACTGCTTTCTACACAGATACACCTATGTACTTTCGAAGAACTGCCCTATTTATCCTCGCGTGCACTGCCTTGTACTCAAACTACTTGCACTGCCTTTAGTTCGACAATTGCACTGCTCTATGTAATGCTGTAGGTACACTGGTTTCTGTTCGAAGCACTGCGCTTTCTCAGCCACATGCACTGCCGTACCTAGAAATTCCGGCGTCACTGTACTAGCCCCTAACGAATGCGGGACGACCCTGCACTCTAAGTGCACTGCCCGTATAGTCATATAGAAAACTACTTTCTACATAGATACACCTATGTACTTTCGAAGAACTGCCCTATTTATCCTCGCGTGCACTGTCTTGTACTCAAACTACTTGCATTTCCTTTAGTTTGACAATTGCACTGCTCTATGTAATGCCGCAGGTACACTGGTTTCGTTTAAATCGCGCTTTCTCAGCCACATGCACTGCCGTACCTAGAAATGCCGGCGTCACTATACTAGCCCCTAACGAATGCGGGACGACCCTGCACTCTAAGTGCACTACCCGTATAGTCATATAGAAAACTGCTTTCTACACAGATACACCTATGTACTTTCGAAGTACTGCCCTATTTATCCTCGCGTGCACTACCTTGTACTCAAAGTACTTGCACTGCCTTTAGTTCGACAATTGCACTGCTCTATGTAATGCTGCAGGTACACTGGTTTCATTCAAGTTGCGCTTTTTCTCACATGTACTGCCGTACCTAGAAATTCCGGCGTCACTGTACTAGCACCTAACGAATGCGGGATGACCATGCACTCTAAGTGCACTTCGCGTATAGTCATATACAAAACTACTTTCTACATAGATACACCTATGTACTTTCGAAGAACTGCCCTATTTATCCTCGCGTGCACTGCCTTGTACTCAAACTACTTGCACTGCCTTTAGTTCGACAATTGCACTGCTCTATGTAATGCTGCAGGTACACTGGTTTCTGTTCGAAGCACTGCGCTTTCTCAGCCACATGCACTGCCATACCTAGAAATACCGGCGTTACTGTACTAGCCCCTAACGAATTCAGGACGACCCTGCACTCTAAGTGCACTGCCCGTATAGTCATATAGAAAACTGCTTTCTACACAGATACACCTATGTACTTTCGAAGAACTGCCCTATTTATCCTCGCGTGCACTGCCTTGTACTCAAACTACTTGCACTGCCTTTAGTTCGACAATTGCACTGCTCTATGTAATGCTGCAGGTACACTGGTTTCTGTTCGAAGCACTGCGCTTTCTCAGCCACATGCACTGCCGTACCTAGAAATTCCGGCGTCACTGTACTAGCCCCTAACGAATGCAGGACGACCCTGCACTCTAAGTGCACAGCCCGTATAGTCATATAGAAAACTGCTTTCTACACAAATACACCTATCTACTTTGAAGAACTGCCCTATTTATCCTCGCACTGCCTTGTACTCAAACTACTTGCACTGCCTTTAGTTCGACAATTGCACTGCTCTATGTAATGCTGCAGGTACACTGGTTTCTGTTCGAAGCACTGCGCTTTCTCAGCCACATGCACTAACGTACCTAGAAATTCCGGCGTCACTGTACTAGCCCCTAACGAATGCGGGACGACCCTGCACTCTAAGTGCACTGCCCGTATAGTCATATAGAAAACTGCTTTCTACACAGATACACCTATGTACTTTCGAAAAACTTCCATATTTATCATCGTGTGCACTGTCTTGTACTCAAACTACTTGCATTGCCTTTAGTTCGACAATTGCACTGCTCTATGTAATGCCGCAGGTACACTGGTTTATGTTCGAAGCACTGCGCTTTCTCAGCCACATGCACTGCCATACCTAGAAATGCCGGCGTCACTGTACTAGCCCCTAACGAATGCGAGACGACCCTGCACTCTAAGTGCACTGCCCGTATAGTCATATAGAAAACTGCTTTATACAGATACACATGTACTTTGAAGAACTGCCCTATTTATCCTCGCGTGCACGCCTTGTACTCAAACTACTTGTACTGCCTTTAGTTTGACAATTGCACTGCTCTATGTAATGCTGCAGGTACACTGGTTTCTCAAGCTTTACACATGCACTGCCGTACCTAGAAATTCCGGCGTCACTGTACTAGCCCCTAACGAATGCGGGATGACCCTGCACTCTAAGTGCACTTCCCGTATAGTCATATACAAAACTACTTTCTACATAGATACACCTATGTACTTTCGAAGAACTGCCCTATTTATCCTCGCGTGCACTGCCTTGTACTCAAACTACTTGCACTGCCTTTAGTTCGACAATTGCACTGCTCTATGTAATGCTGCAGGTACACTCGTTTCTGTTCGAAGCACTGCTCTTTCTCAGCCACATGCACTAACGTACCTAGAAATTCCGGCGTCACTGTACTAGCCCCTAACGAATGCGGGACGACCCTGCACTCTAAGTGCACTTCCCGTATAGTCATATACAAACTACTTTCTACATAGATACATCTATGTACTTTCGAAGAACTGCCCTATTTATCCTCGCGTGCACCGCCTTGTACTCAAACTACTTGCACCGCTTTAGTTCGACAATTGCCTTTGCTCTATGTAATGCTCCAGGTACACTGTTTTCTGTTCGAAGCACTGCGCTTTCTCAGCCACATGCACTGTTGTACCTAGAAATGCCGGCGTCACTTTACTAGCCCCTAACGAATGCGAGACGACCCTGCACTCTAAGTGCACTGCCCGTATAGTCATATAGAAAACTGCTTTCTACAAAGATACAAATATGTACTTTCGAAGAACTGCCCTATTTATCCTCGCGTGCACTGCCTTGTACTCAAAATACTTGCACTGCCTTTAGTTTGACAATTTGCGCTTCTATGTAATGCTGCAGTACACTGTTTCTGTTCAAATCACGCTTTCTCAGCCACATGCACGCATTACCTAGAAATTCAGCGCCATCAGATTAGCCCCTAACGAATGCGGGACGACCCTGCACTCTAAGTGCACTTCCCGTATAGTCCTATACAAAACTACTTTCTACATAGATACACCTATGTACTTTCGAAGAACTGCCCTATTTATCCTCGCGTGCACTGCCTTGTACTCAAACTACTTGCACTGCCTTTAGTTCAACAATTGCACTGCTCTACGTAATGCTGCAGGTACACTCATTTCTGTTCGAAGCACTACGCTTTCTCAGCCACATGCACTGCCGTACCTAGAAATTCAGCGTCACTATACTAGCCCCTAACGAAGGCGGGACGACCCTGCACTCTAAGTGCACTTCCCGTATAGTCATATACAAAACTACTTTCTACATAGATACACCTCTGTACTTTCGAAGAACTGCCCAATTTATCCTCGTGTGCACTGCCTTGTACTCAAACTACTTGCACTGCCTTTAGTTCGACAATTGCACTGCTCTATGTAATGCAGGTACACCGGTTTCGCTCAAAGCACTGCTTTCTCAGCCACATGCACTATCGTACCTAGAAATTCTGGTTCACTGTACTAGCCCCTAACGAATGTGGGACGACCCTGCACTCTAAGTGCACTGCCCGTATAGTCATATAGAAAACTACTTTGTACAAATATACACATATGTACTTTTGAAGAACTGCCCTATTTATCCTCGCGTGCACTGCCTTGTACTCAAAATACTTGCACTGCCTTTAGTTTGACAATTGCACTGCTCTATGTAATGTTGCAGGTACACTGGTTTCTGTTCGAAGTACTGCGCTTTGTCAGCCACATGCACTGCCGTACCTAGAAATTCCGGCGTCACTGTACTAGCCCCTAACGAATGCGGGACGACCCTGCACTCTAAGTGCACTTCCCGTATAGTCATATAGAAAACTACTTTCTACATAGATACACCTATGTACTTTCGAAGAACTGCCCTATTTATCCTCGCGTGCACTGCCTTGTACTCAAACTACTTGCACTGCCTTTAGTTTGACAATTGCACTGCTCTATGTAATGCTGCAGGTACACTGGTTTCTGTTCGAAGTACTGCGCTTTGTCAGCCACATGCCCTGCCATACCTAGAAATTCCGGCGTCAATGTACTAGCCCCTAACGAATGCGGGATGACCCTGCACTCTAAGTGCACTTCCCGTATAGTCATATACAAAACTACTTTCTACATAGATACAACTATGTACTTTCGAAGAACTGCCCTATTTATCGTCGCGTGCACTGCCTTGTACTCAAACTACTTGCACTGCCTTTAGTTAGACAATTGCACTGCTCTATGTAGTGCAGCAGGTACACTGGTTTCTATTCAAAGCACTGCGCTTTCTCAGCCACATGCACTGCCGTACCTAGAAATTCCGGCGTCACTGTACTAGCCCCTAACGAATGCAGGACGACCCTGCACTCTAAGTGCACTGCCCGTATAGTCATATAGAAAACTGCTTTCTACACAGATACACCTATGTACTTTCGAAGAACTGCCCTATTTATCCTCGCGTGCACTGCCTTGTACTCAAAATACTTGCACTGCCTTTAGTTTGACAATTGCACTTCTCTATGTAATGCTGCAGGTACACTGGTTTCTGTTCGAAGCACTGCGCTTTCGCAGCCACATGCACTAACGTACCTAGAAATTCCGGCGTCACTGTACTAGCCCCTAACGAATGCATGACGACCCTGCATTCTAAGTGCACTCCCGTATAGTCCTATACAAAACTACTTTCTACATAGATACACCTATGTACTTTCGAAGAACTGCCCTATTTATCCTCGCGTGCACTGCCTTGTACTCAAACTACTTGCACTGCCTTTAGTTCAACAATTGCACTGCTCTACGTAATGCTGCAGGTACACTCATTTCTGTTCGAAGCACTACGCTTTCTCAGCCACATGCACTGCCGTACCTAGAAATTCCGGCGTCACTGTACTAGCCCCTAACGAAGGCGGGACGACCCTGCACTCTAAGTGCACTTCCCGTATAGTCATATACAAAACTACTTTCTACATAGATACACCTCTGTACTTTCGAAGAACTGCCTAAGTTATCCTCGCGTGCACTGCCTTGTACTCAAACTACTTGCACTGCCTTTAGTTCGACAATTGCACTGCTCTATGTAATGCTGCAGGTACACTGGTTTCTGTTCAAAGCACTGTGCTTTCTCAGCCACATGCACTATCGTACCTAGAAATTCCGGCGTCACTGTACTTGCCCCTAACGAATGCGGGATGACCCTGCACTCTAAGTGCACTACCCGTATAGTCATATAGAAAACTGCTTTCTACATAGATACACCTCTGTACTTTTGAAGAACTGCCCTATTTATCCTCGTGCACCACTGCCTTGTACTCAAAATACTTGCACGCCTTTAGTTTGACAATTGCACTGCTCTATGTAATGTTGTAGGTACACTAGTTTCTGTCAAATCAAGCGCTTTCTCAGCCACATGCACTGCCGTACCTAGAAATTCCAGCGTCACCGTACTAGCCCCTAACGAATGCGGGATGACCTTGTACTCTAAGTATACTTCCCATATAGTCATATACAAAACTACTTTCTACATAGATACACCTATGTACTTTCGAAGAACTGCCCTATTTATCCTCGCGTGCACTCCCTTGTACTCAAACTACTTGCACTGCCTTTAGTTCGACAATTGCACTGCTCCATGTAATGCTGTAAGTACACTGTTTCGTTCAAAGCATGCTTTCTCAGCCACATGCACCGCATTTAGAAATTCCGGCGTCACTGTACTAGCCCCTAACGAATGCGGGACGACCCTGCACTCTAAGTGCACTGCCCGTATAGTCATATAGAAAACTGCTTTCTACACAGATACACCTATGTACTTTCGAAGAACTGCCCTATTTATCCTCGCGTGCACTGCCTTGTACTCAAACTACTTGCACTGCCTTTAGTTCGACAATTGCACTGCTCTATGTAATGTCGCAGGTACACCGGTTTCTGTTCGAAGCACTGCGCTTTCTCAGCCACATGCACTGCCGTACCTAGAAATTCCGGCGTCACTGTACTAGCTCCTAACGAATGCGGGACGACCCTGCACTCTAAGTTCACTTCCCGTATAGTCACATACAAAACTCCTTTCTACATATATACACCTATGTACTTTTGAAGAACTGCCCTATTTATCCTCGCATGCACTGCCTTGTAGTCAAACTACTTACACTCCCTTTAGTTCGACAATTGTATTGCCCTATGTAATGCTGCAGGTACATTGGTTTCTGTTCGAAGCACTGCGCTTTCTCAGCCACATGCACTGCCGTACCTAGAAATGCCGGCGTCACTTTACTACCCCCTAACGAATGCGAGACGACCCTGCACTCTAAGTGCACTGCCCGTATAGTCATATAGAAAACCGCTTTATACACAGATACACCTATTTACTTTCGAAGAACTGTCCTATTTATCCTCACGTGCACCGCCTTGTACTCAAAGTACTTGCACGGCCTTTAGTTCGGCAATTGCACTGCTCTATGTAATGTTGCAGGTACACTGTTTTCGCTTGAAGCATCACGCTTTCTCAGCCACATGCACTGTCGTATCTAGAAATGTCGGCGTCACTGTACTAGCCCCTAACGAATGCGAGACGACCCTGCACTCTAAGTGCACTGCCCGTATAGTCATATAGAAAACTGCTTTCTACAAAGATACAAATATGTACTTTCGAAGAACTGCCCTATTTATCCTCGCGTGCACTGCCTTGTACTCAAAATACTTGCACTGCCTTTAGTTTGACAATTGCACTTCTCTATGTAATGCTGCAGGTACACTGGTTTCTGTTCGAAGCACTGCGCTTTCGCAGCCACATGCACTAACGTACCTAGAAATTCCGGCGTCACTGTACTAGCCCCTAACGAATGCGGGACGACCCTGCACTCTAAGTGCACTTCCCGTATAGTCCTATACAAAACTACTTTCTACATAGATACACCTATGTACTTTCGAAGAACTGCCCTATTTATCCTCGCGTGCACTGCCTTGTACTCAAACTACTTGCACTGCCTTTAGTTCAACAATTGCACTGCTCTACGTAATGCTGCAGGTACACTCATTTCTGTTCGAAGCACTACGCTTTCTCAGCCACATGCACTGCCGTACCTAGAAATTCCGGCGTCACTGTACTAGCCCCTAACGAAGGCGGGACGACCCTGCACTCTAAGTGCACTTCCCGTATAGTCATATACAAAACTACTTTCTACATAGATACACCTATGTACTTTCGAAGAACTGCCCTATTTATCCTCGCGTGCACTGCCTTGTACTCAAACTACTTGCACTGCCTTTAGTTCGACAATTGCACTGCTCTATGTAATGCTGCAGGTACACTGGTTTCTGTTCAAAGCACTGTGCTTTCTCAGCCACATGCACTGCCGTACCTAGAAATTCCGGCGTCACTGTACTAGCCCCTAACGAATGCGGGACGACCCTGCACTCTAAGTGCACTGCCCGTATAGTCATATAGAAAACTGCTTTCTACACAGATACACCTATGTACTTTCGAAGAACTGCCCTATTTATCCTCGCGTGCACTGCCTTGTACTCAAACTACTTGCACTGCCTTTAGTTCGACAATTGCACTGCTCTATGTAATGCTGCAGGTACACTGGTTTCTGTTCAAGGCACCGCGCTTTCTCAGCCATATGCACCGTGCATTTAGAAATTCAAGCGTCAGACTAGCCCCTAACGAATGCGGGACGACCCTGCACTCTAAGTGCACTTCCCGTATAGTCATATACAAAACTACTTTCTACATAGATACACCTCTGTACTTTCGAAGAACTGCCCAATTTATCCTCGTGTGCACTGCCTTGTACTCAAACTACTTGCACTGCCTTTAGTTCGACAATTGCACTGCTCTATGTAATGCTGCAGGTACACTGGTTTCGTCAAGCATTGTGCTTTCTCAGCCACATGCATGCCGCACCTAGAAATTCCGCCATCAGACTAGCCCCTAACGAATGCGGGATGACCCCACACTCTAAGTGCACTTCCCGTATAGTCATATACAAAACTACTTTCTACATAGATACAACTATGTACTTTCGAAGAACTGCCCTATTTATCCTCGCGTGCACTGCCTTGTACTCAAACTACTTGCACTGCCTTTAGTTTGACAATTACACTGCTCTATGTAATGTTGCAGGTACACTGGTTTCGTCAAGCATCGCTTTGTCAGCCCACATGCATTGCCATACCTAGAAATTCGGCATCACTTTACTAGCCCCTAAGGAATGCGGGAGGACCCTGCACTCTAAGTGCACTTCCCGTATAGTCATATACAAAACTACTTTCTACATAGATACACCTATGTACTTTCGAAGAACTGCCCTATTTATCCTCACGTGCACTGCCTTATACTCAAACTACTTGCACTGCCTTTAGTTCGACAATTGCACTGCTCTATGTAATGCTGCAGGTACACTGGTTTCTGTTCGAAGCACTGCGCTTTCTCAGCCACATGCACTGTCGTACCTAGAAATTCCGGCGTCATCAGATTAGCCCCTAACGAATGCGATTTACCTGCACTCTAAGTGCACTGCCCGTATAGTCATATAGAAAACTGCTTTCTACACGGATACACCTGTGTACTTTCGAAGAACTGCCCTATTTATCCTCGCACCACTCCTTGTACTCAAAATACTTGCACCGCTTTTAGTTTGACAATTGCACCGCTCTATGTAATGCTGCGTACACTGGTTTCTTTCAAGCATCGCGCTTTGTCAGCCACATGCACCGCTGCCTAGAAATTCGGCGTCACTATACTAGCCCCTAACGAATGCGGGACTTACCTGCACTCTAAGTGCACCGCCGTATAGTCATATAGAAAACTGCTTTCTACAAAGATACACCTATGTACTTTCAAGAACGCCCTATTTATCCTCAAGGCACCGCCTTGTACTCAAAATACTTGCACCGCCTTTAGTTTGACAATTGCACTGCTCTATGTAATGCTGCAGTACACTGTTTCGTTCAAAGCACTGCTTTCTCAGCCACATGCACTAACGCATTTAGAAATTCAAGGCGTCACTGTACTAGCCCCTAACGAATGCGGGACGACCCTGCACTCTAAGTGCACTTCCCATATAATACAAAACTACTTTCTACACAGATACACCTATGTACTTTCGAAGAACTGCCCTATTTATCCTCGCGTGCACTGCCTTGTACTCAAACTACTTGCACCACGTTTAGTTCAACAATTGCACTGCTCTATGTAATGCTGCAGGTACACTCATTTTCGCTCAAGCATCGCTTTCTCCACATGCACTGCCGTACCTAGAAATTCCAGCCACTGTACTAGCCCCTAACAAATGCGGGGACCTCGCACTCTAAGTGCACTTCCCGAGTCATATACAAAACTACTTTCTACATAGATACACCTATGTACTTTCGAAGAACTGCCCTATTTATCCTCGCGTGCACTGCCTTGTACTCAAACTACTTGCACTGCCTTTAGTTCCACAATTGCACTGCTCTATGTAATGCTGCAGGTACACTGGTTTCTGTTCAAAGCACTGCGCTATCTCAGCCACAAGCACTGTCGTACCTAGAAATTCCGGCATCACTCTACTAGCCCCTAACGAATGCGGGATGACCCTGCACTCTAAGTGCACTGCCCGTATAGTCATATAGAAAACTGCTTTCTACTCAGACACACATGTGTACTTTCGAAGAACTGCCCTATTTATCCTCACGTGCACTGCCTTATACTCAAACTACTTGCACTGCCTTTAGTTCGACAATTGCACTGCTCTATGTAATGCTGCAGGTACACTGGTTTCTGTTCAAACCATTACGCTTTCTCAGCCACATGCACTGCCGTACCTAGAAATTCCGGCGTCACTGTACTAGCCCCTAACGAATGCGGGATGACCCTGCACTCTAAGTGCACTTCCCGTATAGTCATATACAAAACTACTTTCTACATAGATACAACTATGTACTTTCGAAGAAGTGCCCTATTTATCCTCGCATGCACTCCCTTGGACGCAAACTACTTGCACTGCCTTTAGTTCGACAATTGGACTGCTCTATGTAATGCTGCAGGTACACTGGTTTCGTCAAGCATCGCTTTTGTCACCACATGCACGCCATACCTAGAAATTCGGCGTCACTATACTAGCCCCTAACGAATGCGGGATGACCGCACTCTAAGTGCACTTCCCATATAGTCATATAGAAAACTGCTTTGTACACAGATACACATATGTACTTTTGAAGAACTGCCCTATTTATCCTCGCGTGCCGCCTTGTACTCAAAATACTTACACGCCTTTAGTTGACAATTGCTTGCTCTATGTAATGCTGCAGTACACTGGTTTCTGTTCAAGCACTGGCTTTGTCAGCCACATGCACCGCCGTACCTAGAAATTCGCCAGTCATCAGATTAGCCCCTAACGAATGCGGGATGACCCTGCACTCTAAGTGCACTTCCTGTATAGTCATATACAAAACTACTTTCTACATAGATACAACTATGTACTTTCGAAGAACTGCCCTATTTATCCTCGCGTGCACTGCCTTGTACTCAAACTATTTGCACTGCCTTTAGTTCAACAATTGCACTGCTCTACGTAATGCTGCAGGTACACTCATTTCTGTTCGAAGCACTGCGCTTTCTCAGCCACATGCACTGCCGTACCTAGAAATTCCGGCGTCACTGTACTAGCCCCTAACAAAGGCGGGACGACCCTGCACTCTAAGTGCACTTCCCGTATAGTCATATACAAAACTACTTTCTACATAGATACACCTCTGTACTTTCGAAGAACTGCCCAATTTATCCTCGTGTGCACTGCCTTGTACTCAAACTACTTGCACTGCCTTTAGTTCGACAATTGCACTGCTCTATGTAATGCTGCAGGTACACTGGTTTCTGTTCAAAGCACTGTGCTTTCTCAGCCACATGCACTGCCGTACCTAGAAATTCCGGCATCACTATACTTGCCCCTAACGAATGCGGGATGACCCTGCACTCTAAGTGCACTACCCGTATAGTCATATAGAAAACTGCTTTGTACACAGATACACATATGTACTTTTGAAGAACTGCCCTATTTATCCTCGCGTGCACTGCCTTGTACTCAAAATACTTGCACGGCCTTTAGTTTGACAATTGCACTGCTCTATGTAATGTTGCAGGTACACTGGTTTCTGTTCGAAGTACTGCGCTTTGTCAGACACATGTACTGCCGTACCTAGAAATTCCGGCGTCACTGTACTAGCCCCCCACGAATGCGGGATGACCCTGCACTCTAAGTGCACTTCCCGTATAGTCATATACATAACTACTTTCTACATAGATACAACTATGTACTTTCAAAGAACTGCCCTATTTATCCTCGTGTGCACTGCCTTGTACTCAAACTACTTGCACTGCCTTTAGTATGACAATTGCACTGCTCTATGTAATGTTGCAGGTACACTGGTTTCTGTTCGAAGTACTGTGCTTTGTCAGCCACATGCACTGCCATACCTAGAAATTCCGGCGTCACTATACTAGCCCCTAACGAATGCGGGATGACCCTGCACTCTAAGTGCACTGCCCGTATAGTCATATGGAAAACTGCTTTGTACACAGATACACATATATACTTTTGAAGAACTGCCCTATTTATCCTCGCGTGCACTGCCTTGTACTCAAAATACTTGCACGGCCTTTAGTTTGACAATTGCACTGCTCTATGTAATGTTGCAGGTACACTGGTTTCTGTTCGAAGTACTGCGCTTTGTCAGCCACATGCACTGCCGTACCTAGAAATTCTGGCGTCACTGTACTAGCCCCTAACGAATGCGGGATGACCCTGCACTCTAAGTGCACTTCCCGTATAGTCATATACAAAACTACTTTCTACATAGATACAACTATGTACTTTCGAAGAACTGCCCTATTTATCCTCGCGTGCACTGCCTTGTACTCAAACTACTTGCACTGCCTTTAGTTTGACAATTGCACTGCTCTATGTAATGTTGCAGGTACACTGGTTTCTGTTCGAAGTACTGTGCTTTGTCAGCCACATGTACTGCCGTACCTAGAAATTCCGGCGTCACTGTACTAGCCCCTAACGAATGCGGGATGACCCTGCACTCTAAGTGCACTTCCCGTATAGTCATATACAAAACTACTTTCTACATAGATACAACTATGTACTTTCGAAGAACTGCCCTATTTATCCTCAAGGCACCGCCTTGTACTCAAACTACTTGCACCGCTTTAGTTAGACAATTGCACTGCTCTATGTAATGCAGCAGTACACGGTTTCTGTTCAGCACCGCGCTTTCTCAGCCACATGCACCGCCATACCTAGAAATTTCGCGTCCATACTAGCCCCTAACGAATGCGGGCGACCCTACACTCTAAGTGCACTTGCCCGATAGTCATATAGAAAACTGCTTTCTACAGAGATACACCTATGTACTTTCAAGAACTGCCCTATTTATCCTCGCGCCTTGCCTTGTACTCAAAATACTTGCATCGCCTTTAGTTTGACAATTGCACCGCTCTATGTAATGCTGCAGTACACTCATTTCTGTTCAAGCACCGCTTTTCAGCCACATGCACCGCCGTACCTAGAAATTCGGCCATCAGATTAGCCCCTAACAAAGGCGGGACGACCCTGCACTCTAAGTGCACTTCCCGTATAGTCATATACAAAACTACTTTCTACATAGATACACCTCCGTACTTTCGAAGAACTGCCCGGGCGTGCACTGCCTTGTACTCAAACTACTTGCACTACCTTTAGTTCGACAATTGCACTGCTCTATGTAATGCTGCAGGTACACTGGTTTCTGTTCAAAGCACTGTGCTTTCTCAGCCACATGCACTGCCGTACCTAGAAATTCCGGCATCACTATACTTGCCCCTAACGAATGCGGGATGACCCTGCACTCTAAGTGCACTACCCGTATAGTCATATAGAAAACAGCTTTGTACACAGATACACATATGTAATTTTGAAAAACTGCCCTATTTATCCTCGCGTGCACTGCCTTGTACTCAAAATACTTGCACGGCCTTTAGTTTGACAATTGCACTGCTCTATGTAATGTTGCAGGTACACTAGTTTCGCTCAAGCATCATGCTTTCTCAGCCACATGCACTGCAGTACCTAGAAATTCCAGCGTCACCGTACTAGCCCTAACGAATGCGGGATGACCTTGTACTCTAAGTATACTTCCCATATAGTCATATACAAAACTACTTTCTACATAGATACACCTATGTACTTTCGAAGAACTGCCCTATTTATCCTCGTGTGCACTGCCTTGTACTCAAACTACTTGCACTGCCTTTAGTTCGACAATTGCACTGCTCTATGTAATGTCGCAGGTACACTGTTTCGCTCAAGCAATCTTGCTTTGTCAGCCACATGCACCGCCATACCTAGAAATTCAAGGCCACTATACTAGCCCCTAACGAATGCGGGATGACCCTGCACTCTAAGTGCACTGCCCGTATAGTCATATAGAAAACTGCTTTGTACACAGATACACATATGTACTTTTGAAGAACTGCCCTATTTATCCTCGCGTAATCGCCTTGTACTCAAAATACTTGCATTGCCTTTTAGTTTACAATTGCACGCTCTATGTAATGTTGCAGTACACTGGTTTCTGTTTCAAGCACCGCTTTGTCAGCCACATGCCTTTGCCGTTTAGAAATTCGGCCACCAGCATACTAGCCCCTAACGAATGCGGGATGACCCTGCACTCTAAGTGCACTTCCCGTATAGTCATATACAAAACTACTTTCTACATAGATACAACTATGTACTTTCGAAGAACTGCCCTATTTATCCTCGCGTGCACTGCCTTGTACTCAAACTACTTGCACTGCCTTTAGTTTGACAATTACACTGCTCTAAGTAATGTTGCAGGTACACTGGTTTCTGTTCGAAGTACCGTGCTTTGTCAGCCACATGCATTGCCATAGCTAGAAATTCCGGCGTCACTGTACTAGCCCCTAACGAATGCGGGATGACCCTGCACTCTAAGTGCACTTCCCGTATAGTCATATACAAAACTACTTTCTACATAGATACAACTATGTACTTTCGAAGAACTGCCCTATTTATCGTCGCGTGCACTGCCTTGTACTCAAACTACTTGCACTGCCTTTAGTTAGACAATTGCACTGCTCTATGTAATGCAGCAGGTACACTGGTTTCTGTTCAAAGCACTGCGCTTTCTCAGCAACATGCACTGCCATACCTAGAAATTTCGTCGTCACTGTACTAGCCCCTAACGAATGCAGGACGACCCTACACTCTAAGTGCACTGCCCGTGTAGTCATATAGAAAACTGCTTTCTACACAGATACACCTGTGTACTTTCGAAGAACTGCCCTATTTATCCTCGCGTCCACTGCCTTATACTCAAAATACTTGCACTGCCTTTAGTTTGACAATTGCACTGCTCTATATAATTCTGCAGGTACACTGGTTTCTGTTCGAAGTACTGCGCTTTGTCAGCCACATGCACTGCCGCATTTAGAAATTTCAAGGCCACTGCATTAGCCCCTAATGAATGCGAGACGACCCTGCACTCTAAGTGCACTGCCCGTATAGTCATATAGAAAACTGCTTTCTACAAAGATACACCTATGTACTTTCGAAGAACTGCCCTATTTATCCTCGCGTGCACTGCCTTGTACTCAAAATACTTGCACTGCCTTTAGTTTGACAATTGCACTGCTCTATGTAATGCTGCAGGTACACTGGTTTCTGTTCGAAGCACTGCGCTTTCGCAGCCACATGCACTAACGTACCTAGAAATTCCGGCGTCACTGTACTAGCCCCTAACGAATGCGGGACGACCCTGCACTCTAAGTGCACTTCCCGTATAGTCATATACAAAACTACTTTCTACATAGATACACCTATGTACTTTCGAAGAACTGCCCTATTTATCCTCGCGTGCACTGCCTTGTACTCAAACTATTTGCACTGCCTTTAGTTCAACAATTGCACTGCTCTACGTAATGCTGCAGGTACAGTTGTTTCTGTTCGAAGCACTGCGCTTTGTCAGCCACATGCACTGTCGTACCTAGAAATTCTGGCGGTACTGTACTAGCCCCTAATGAATGCGAGACGACCCTGCACTCTAAGTGCACTGCCCGTATAGTCATATAGAAAACTGCTTTCTACAAAGATACACCTATGTACTTTCGAAGAACTGCCCTATTTATCCTCGCGTGCACTGCCTTGTACTCAAACTACTTGCACTGCCTTTAGTTTGACAATTGCACTGCTCTATGTAATGCTGCAGGTACACTGGTTTCTGTTCGAAGCACTGCGCTTTCTCAGCCACATGCACCAACGTACCTAGAAATTCCGACATCACTGTACTAGCCCCTAACGAATGCGGGACGACCCTGCACTCTAAGTGCACTGCCCGTATAGTCATATAGAAAACTGCTTTCTACACAGATACACCTGTCTACTTTCGAAGAACTGCCCTATTTATCCTCGCATGCACTGCCTTGTACTCAAACTACTTGCACTGCCTTTAGTTCGACAATTGCACTGCTCTATGTAATGCAGCAGGTACACTGGTTTCTGTTCAAAGCACTGCGCTTTCTCAGCCACATGCACTGCCGTACCTAGAAATTCTGGCGTCACTGTACTAGCCCCTAACGAATGCGAGACGACCCTGCACTCTAAGTGCACTGCCCGTATAGTCATATAGAAAACTGCTTTCTACAAAGATACACCTATGTACTTTCGAAGAACTGCCCTATTTATCCTCGCGTGCACTGCCTTGTACTCAAACTACTTGCACTGCCTTTAGTTCGACAATTGCACTGCTCTATGTAATGCTGCAGGTACACTGGTTTCTGTTCAAAGCACTGCGCTTTCTCAGCCACATGCACCAACGCATTTAGAAATTCCAAGCGTCCACTGTACTAGCCCCTAACGAATGCGAGACGACCCTGCACTCTAAGTGCACTGCCCGTATAGTCATATAGAAAACTGCTTTCTACAAAGACACACCTATGTACTTTCAAAGAACTTCCCTATTTATCCTCACCGCCTTTTGTACTCAAACTACTTGCACCGCCTTTAGTTCGACAATTGCACCGCTCTATGTAATGCAGCAGTACACTGGTTTCGCTCAAGCAATGCGATTTCTCAGCCACATGCACTACCGTACCTAGAAATTCCGGCATCAGACTAGCCCCTAACGAATGCGGGCGACCACTGCACTCTAAGTGCACTGCCCAGATAGTCATATAGAAAACTGCTTTCTACAAGATACACCTATGTACTTTCAAGAACTGCCCTATTTATCCTCGTGCACGCCTTTGTACTCAAACTACTTGCACGCTTTTAGTTTGACAATTGCACCGCTTTCTATGTAATGCTGCAGTACACTCTTTTCGCTCAAGCACTGCGCTTTTCTCACCACATGCACTGCCGCACCTAGAAATTCGGCGTCACAGTACTAGCCCCTAACGAATGCGGGCGACCCGCACTCTAAGTGCACTTCCGTATAGTCATATACAAAACTAGTTTCTACATAGATACACCTATGTACTTTCAAGAACTCCCTATTTATCCTCGCGTTATCGCTTGTAGTCAAACTACTTACACTCCCTTTAGTTCGACAATTGTATTGCCCTATGTAATGCTGCAGGTACATTGGTTTCTGTTCGAAGCACTATGCTTTCTCAGCCACAAGCACTGTCGAACCTAGAAATTCAGGCGTCACTGTACTAGCCCCTAACAAATGCGGAACGACCCTGCACTCTAAGTGCACTGCCCGTATAGTCATATACAAAACTGCTTTCTACATAGATACATCTATGTACTTTTGAAGTACTGCCCTATTTATCCTCGCGTGCACTGCCTTGTACTCAAACTACTTACACTGCCTTTAGTTCGACAATTGCACTGCTCCATGTAATGCTGCAGGTACACTGATTTCTGTTCGAAGCACTGCGCTTTCTCAGCCACATTCACTGCCGTACCTAGAAATTCCAGCGTCACCGTACTAGCCCCTAACGAATGCGGGACGACCTTGTACTCTAAGTGCACTTCCCATATAGTCATATATAAAACTACTTTCTAGATAGATACAACTATGTACTTTCGAAGAAGTGCCCTATTTATCCTCGCATGCACTCCCTTGTACGCAAACTACTTGCACTGCCTTTAGTTCGACAATTGGACTGCTCTATGTAATGCTGCAGGTACACTGGTTTCTGTTCGAAGCATCAGCTTTTCAGCCACATGCACCGCCGCATTTTAGAAATTCCAGGCCATCAGATTAGCCCCTAACGAATGCAGGACGACCCTGCACTCTAAGTGCACAGCCCGTATAGTCATATAGAAAACTGCTTTGTACACAGATACACATATGTACTTTCGAAGAACTGCCCTATTTATCCTCGCGTGCACGGCCTTGTACTCAAAATACTTGCACTGCCTTTAGTTTGACAATTGCACTGCTCTATATAATGCTGCAGGTACACTGGTTTCTGTTCGAAGTACTGCGCTTTGTCAGCCACATGCACTGCCGTACCTAGAAATTCTGGCGTCACTGTACTAGCCCCTAACGAATGCGAGACAACCCTGCACTCTAAATGCACTGCCCGTATAGTCAAATAGAAAACTGCTTTGTACACAGATACACATATGTACTTTTGAAGAACTGCCCTATTTATCCTCGCATGCACTGCCTTGTACTCAAAATACTTGCACTGCCTTTAGTTTGACAATTGCACTGCTCTATGTAATGCTGCAGGTACACTGGTTTCTGTTCGAAGCACTGCGCTTTCTTAGCCACATGCACTAACATACCTAGAAATTTCGGCATCACTATACTAGCCCCTAACGAAGGCGGGACGACCCTGCACTCTAAGTGCACTTCCCGTATAGTCATATACAAAACTACTTCCTACATAGATACACCTATGTAATTTCGAAGAACTGCCCTATTTATCCTCGCGTGCACTGCCTTGTACTCAAACTACTTGCACTGCCTTTAGTTCGACAATTGCACTGCTCAATATAATCATGCAGGTACACTGGTTTCTGTTCAAAGCACTGCGCTTTCTCAGCCACATGCACTGGCGTACCTAGAAATTCCGACGTCACTCTACTAGCCCCTAACGAATGCGGGACGACCCTGCACTCTAAGTGCACTGCCCGTATAGTTAGATAGAAAACTGCTTTCTACACAGATACACCTATGTACATTCGAAGAACTGTATTTTTTATCCTCGCGTGCACTGTCTTGTACTCAAACTACTTGCACTGCTCTATGTAATGTTGCAGGTACACTGGTTTCTGGTCGAAGCACTACGCTTTCTCAGCCACATGCACTACCGTACCTAGATATCTCAGCGTCACTGTTCTAGCCCCTAACGAATGCGAGACGACCCTGCACTCTAAGTGCACTGCCCGTATAGTCATATAGAAAACTGCTTTCTACACAGATACACCTATGTACTTTCGAAGAACTGCCCTATTTATCCTCGCGTGCACTGCCTTGTACTCAAACTACTTGCACTGCCTTTAGTTCGACAATTGCACTGCTCTATGTAATGCTGCAGGTACACTGGTTTCTGTTCGAAGTACTGCGCTTTGTCAGCCACATGCACTGCCATACCTAGAAATTCCGGCGTCACTGTACTAGCCCCTAACGAATGCGGGATGACCCTGCACTCTAAGTGCACTGCCCGTATAGTCATATAGAAAACTGCTTTGTACACAGATACACATATGTACTTTTGAAGAACTGCCCTATTTATCCTCGCGTGCACTGCCTTGTACTCAAAATACTTGCACTGCCTTTAGTTTGACAATTGCACTGCTCTATGTAATGCTGCAGGTACACTGGTTTCTGTTCGAAGTACTGCGCTTTGTCAGCCACATGCACTGCCGTACCTAGAAATTCCGGCGTCACTGTACTAGCCCCTAACGAATGCGGGATGACCCTGCACTCTAAGTGCACTTCCCGTATAGTCATATACAAAACTACTTTCTACATAGATACACCTATGTACTTTCGAAGAACTGCCCTATTTATCCTCGCGTGCACTGCCTTGTACTCAAACTACTTGCACTGCCTTTAGTTCGACAATTGCACTGCTCTATGTAATGCAGCAGGTACACTGGTTTCTGTTCAAAGCACTGCGCTTTCTCAGCCACATGCACTGCCGTACCTAGAAATTCCGGCGTCACTGTACTAGCCCCTAACGAATGCAGGACGACCCTGCACTCTAAGTGCACTGCCCGTATAGTCATATAGAAAACTGCTTTCTACACAGATACACTTGTGTACTTTCGAAGAACTGCCCTATTTATCCTCGCATGCACTGCCTTATACTCAAACTACATGCACTGCCTTTAGTTCGACAATTCCACTACTTTATGTAATGCTGCAGGTACACTGGTTTCTGTTCGAAGCACTGCGCTTTCTCAGCCACATGCACTGCCGTACCTAGAAATTCCGGCGTCACTGTACTAGCCTCTAACAAATGCGGGATGACCCTGCACTCTAAGTGCACCGCCCGTATAGTCATATAGAAAACTGCTTTCTACACAGATACACCTATATACATTCGAAGAACTATATTATTTATCCTCGTGTGCAGTGTCTTGTACTCAAAGTACTTGCACTGCCTTTAGTTCGATAATTGCACTGCTCTATGTAATGTTGTAGGTACACTGGTTTCTGGTCGAAGCACTACGCTTTCTCAGCCACATGCACTACCGTACCTAGAAATCTCAGCGTCAATGTTCTAGCCCCTAACGAATGCGGGACGACCCTGCACTCTAAGTGCATAGCCCGTATAGTCATATAGAAAACTGCTTTGTACACAGATACACATATGTACTTTTGAAGAACTGCCCTATTTATCCTTGCGTTCACTGCCTTGTACTCAAAATACTTGCACTGAATTTTGTTTGACAATTGCACTGCTCTATGTAATGCTGCAGGTACACTGGTTTCTGTTCGAAGTACTACGCTTTGTCAGGCACATGCACTACCGTACCTAGAAATTTCGGCGTCACTGTACTTGCCCTTAACAAATGCGGGATGACCCTGCACTCTAAGTGGACTTCCCGTATAGTCATATACAAAACTACTTTCTACATAGATACAACTATGTACTTTCGAAGAACTACCCTATGTATCCTCGTGTGCACTGCCTTGTACTCAAACTTCTTGCACTGCCTTTAGTTCGACAATTGCACTGCTCTATGTAATGCAGCAGGTACACAGGTTTCTGTTCAAAGCACTGCGCTTTCTCAGCCACATGCACTGCCATACCTAGAAATTCCAGCGTCACTGTACTAGCCCCTAACGAATGCGGGACGACCCTGCACTCTAAGTGCACTGCCCGTATAGTCATATAGAAAACTGCTTTGTACACAGATACACATATGTACTTTTGAAGAACTGCCCTATTTATCCTCGCGTGCACTGCCTTGTACTCAAAATACTTGCACTGCCTTTAGTTTGACAATTGCACTGCTCTCTGTAATGCTGCAGGTACACTGGTTTCTGTTCGAAGGACTGCGCTTTGTCAGCCACATGCACTGCCGTACCTAGAAATTCCGGCGTCACTGTACTAGCCCCTAACAAATGCGGGACGACCCTGCACTCTAAGTGCACTTCCCGTATAGTCATATAGAAAACTTCTTTCTACACAGATACACCTATGTACATTCGAAGAACTATATTATTTATCCTCGCGTGCACTGTCTTGTACTCAAAGTACTTGCCCTGCCTTTAGTTCGATAATTGCACTGCTCTATGTAATGTTGCAGTTACACTGGTTTCTGGTCGAAGCACTACGCTTTCTCTGCCACATGCACTACCGTACCTAGAAATCTCAGCGTCACTGTACTAGCCCCTAACGAATGCAGGACGACCCTGCACTCTAAGTGCACAGCCCGTATAGTCATATAGAAAACTGCTTTGTACACAGATACACATATGTACTTTCGAAGAACTTCCCTATTTATCCTCGCGTGCACGGCCTTGTACTCAAAATACTTGCACTGCCTTTAGTTTGACAATTGCACTGCTCTATGTAATGCTGCAGGTACACTGGTTTCGTTAAAATCGCGCTGTCATCCACATGCACTTCCGTACCTAGAAATCCGGGCGTCACTGTACTAACCCCTAACGAATGCGGGATGACCCTGCACTCTAAGTGCACTTCCCGTATAGTCATATACAAAACTACTTTCTATATAGATACACTTATGTACTTTCAAAGAACTGCCCTATTTATCCTCGCGTGCACTGCCTTGTACTCAAACTACTTGCACTGCCTTCAGTTCGACAATTGCACTGCTCTATGTAATGTAGCAGGTACACTGGTTTTTGTTCAAACCTCTGCGCTTTCTCAGCCACATGCACTGCCGTACCTAGAAATTGCGGCGTCACTGTACTAGCCCCTAACGAATGCAGGACGACCCTGCACTCTAAGTGCACTACCCGTATAGTCATATAGAAAACTGCTTTCTACACAAATACACCTGTGTAATTTCAAAGAACTGTCCTATTTATCCTCGCATGCACTGCCTTATACTCAAACAACATGCACTGCCTTTAGTTCGACAATTCCACTACTCTATGTAATGCTGTAGGTACACTGTTTTCTATTCGAAGCACTGGGCTTTCTCAGCCACATGCACTGCCGTACCTAGAAATGTCGGCGTCACTATACTAGCCCCTAACGAATGTGAGACGACCCTGCACTCTAAGTGCACTGCCTGTATAGTCATATAGAAAACTGCTTTCTACACAGATACATCTATATACTCTCGAAGAACTGCCCTCTTTATCCTCGCGTGCACTGCCTTGTACTCAAACTACTTGCACTGCCTTTAGTTCAACAATTGCACTGCTCTATGTAATGCTGCAGGTACACTCGTTTCTGTTCGAAGCACTGCGCTTTCTCAGCCACATGCACTAAGGTACCTAGAAATTTCGGCATCACTGTACTAGCCCCTAACGAAGGCGGGACGACCCTGCACTCTAAGTGCACTTCCCGTATAGTCATATACAAAACTACTTTTTACATAGATACACCTATGTACTTTCGAATAACTGCCCTATTTATCCTCGCGTGCACTGCCTTGTACTCAAACTACATGCACTGCCTTTAGTTCGACAATTGCACTGTTCTATGTAATGCAGCAGGTACACTGGTTTCTGTTCAAAGCACTACGCTTTCTCAGCCACATGCACTACCGTACCTAGAAATTCCGGCGTCACTGTACTAGCCCCTAACGAAGGCGGGACGACCCTACACTCTAAGTGCACTTCCCGTATAGTCATATACAAAACTACTTTCTACATAGATACACCTATCTACTTTCGAAGAACTGCCCTATTTATCCTCGAGTGCACTGCCTTGTACTCAAACTACTTGCACTGCCTTTAGTTCGACAATTGCACTGCTCTATGTAATGCAGCAGGTACACTGGTTTCTGTTCAAAGCACTGCGCTTTCTCAGCCACATGCACTGCCGTACCTAGAAATTCTGGCGTCACTATACTAGCCCCTAACGAATGCAGGACGACCCTGCACTCTAAGTGCACTGCCCGTATAGTCATATAGAAAACTGCTTTCTACACAGATACACCTGTGTACTTTCGAAGAACTGCCCTATTTATCCTCGCATGCACTGCCTTATACTCAAACTACATGCACTGCCTTTAGTTCGACAATTCCACTACTCTATGTAATGCTCCAGGTACACTGTTTTCTGTTCGAAGCACTGCGCTTTCTCAGCCACATGCACTGCCGTACCTAGAAATGCCGGCGTCACTGTACTAGCCCCTAACGAATGCGAGACGACCCTGCACTCTAAGTGCACTGCCCGTATAGTCATATAGAAAACTGCTTTCTACAAAGATACACCTATGTACTTTCGAAGAACTGCCCTATTTATCCTCGCGTGCACTGCCTTGTACTCAAACTACTTGCCCTGCCTTTAATCAACAATTGCACTTCTCTACGTAATGCTGCAGGTACACTCGTTTCTGTTCGAAGCACTGCGCTTTCTCAACCACATGCACTGTCGTACCTAGAAATTCCGGTGTCACTGTACTAGCCCCTAACGAAGGCGGGACGACCCTACACTCTAAGTGCACTTCTCGTAGAGTCATATACAAAACTACTTTCTACATAGATACACCTATGTACTTTCGAAGAACTGCCCTATTTATCCTCGCGTGCACTGCCTTGTACTCAAACTACTTGCACTGCCTTTAGTTCGACAATTGCACTGCTCTATGTAATGCTGCAGGTACACTCGTTTCTGTTCGAAGCACTGCTCTTTCTTAGCCACATGCACTAACGTACCTAGAAATTCCGGCGTCACTGTACTAGCCCCTAACGAATGCAGGACCACCCTGCACTCTAAGTGCACTGCCCGTATAGTCATATAGAAAACTGCTTTCTACACAGATACACCTGTGTACTTTCGAAGAACTGCCCTATTTATCCTTGCATGCACTGCCTTATACTCAAACTACATGCACTGCCTTTAGTTCGACAATTCCACTACTCTATGTAATGCTCCAGGTACACTGTTTTCTGTTCGAAGCACTGCGCTTTCTCAGCCACATGCACTGTCGTACCTAGAAATGCCGGCGTCACTGTACTAGCCCCTAACGAATGCGAGACGACCCTGCACTCTAAGTGCACTGCCCGTATAGTCATATAGAAAACTGCTTTCTACAAAGATACACCTATGTACTTTCGAAGAACTGCCCTATTTATCCTCGCATGCACTGCCTTGTACTCAAACTACTTGCACTGCCTTTAGTTCAACAATTGCACTGCTCTACGTAATGCTGCAGGTACATCGTTTCTGTTCGAAGCACTGCGCTTTCTCACCCACATGCACTACCGTACCTAGAAATTCCGGCGTCACTGTACTAGCCCCTAACGAAGGCGGGACGACCCTACACTCTAAGTGCACTTCCCGTATAGTCATATACAAAACTACTTTCTGCATAGATACACATATGTACTTTCGAAGAACTGCCCTATTTATCCTCGCGTGCACTGCCTTGTACTCAAACTACTTGCACAGCCTTTAGTTCGAAAATTGCACTGTTCTATGTAATGCAGCAGGTACACTGGTTTCTGTTCAAAGCACTGCGCTTTCTCAGCCACATGCATTGCCGTACCTAGAAATTCCGGTGTCACTGTACTAGCCCCTAACGAATGAAGGACGACCCTGCACGCTAAGTGCACTGCCCGTATAGTCATATAGAAAACTGCTTTCTACACAGATACACCTGTGTACTTTCGAAGAACTACCCTATTTATCCTTGCATGCACTGCCTTATACTCAAACTACATGCACTGCCTTTAGTTCGACAATTCCACTACTCTATGTAATGCTGCAGGTACACTGGTTTCTGTTCGAAGCACACCGCTTTCTCAGCCACATGCACTGCCATACCTAGAAATGCCGGCATCACTGTACTAGCCCCTAACGAATGCGAGACGACCCTGCACTCTAAGTGCACTGCCCGTATAGTCATATAGAAAACTGCTTTCTACACAGATACACCTGTGTACTTTCGAAGAACTGCCCTATTTATCCTCGCGTGCACTGCCTTGTACTCAAACTACTTGCACTACCTTTAGTTCAACAATTGCACTCCTCTACGTAATGCTGCAGTTACACTCGTTTCTGTTCGAAGCACTACGCTTTCTCAGCCACATGCACTGCCGTACCTAGAAATTCCGGTATCACTGTACTAGCCCCTAACGAAGGCGGAACGACCCTGCACTCTAAGTGCACTTCCCGTATAGTCATACACAAAACTCCTTTCTACATAGATACACCTCCGTACTTTCGAAGAACTGCCCTATTTATCCTTGCGTGTACTGCCTTGTACTCAAACTACTTGCACTGCCTTTAGTTCGACAATTGCACTGCTCAATATAATGCTGCAGGTACACTGGTTTCTGTTCAAAGCACTGCGCTTTCTCAGCCACATGCACTGGCGTACCTAGAAATTCCGGCGTCACTGTACTAGCCCCTAACGAATGCGGGACGACCCTACACTCTAAGTGCACTGCCCGTATAGTCATATAGAAAGCTGCTTTCTACACGGATACACCTATGTACATTCGAAGAACTGTATTATTTATCCTCGCGTCCACTGTCTTGTACTCAAACTACTTGCACTGCCTTTAGTTCGATAATTGCACTGCTCTATGTAATGCTGCAGGTACACTGGTTTCTGGTCGAAGCACTACCCTTTCTCAGCCACATGCACTACCGTAGCTAGAAATCTCAGCGTCACTGTTCTAGCTCCTAACGAATGCGAGACGACTCTGCACTCTAAGTGCATTGCCCGTATAGTCATATAGAAAACTGCTTTCTACACAGATACACCTATTTACTTTCGAAGAACTGCCCTATTTATCCTCGCGTGCACTGCCTTATACTCAAACTACATGCACTGCCTTTAGGTCGACAATTCCACTACTCTATGTAATGCTCCAGGTACACTGGTTTCTGTTCAAAGCACTGTGCTTTCTCAGCCACATGCACTGTCGTACCTAGAAATTCCGGTGTCACTGTACTAGCCCCTAACGAATGCGGGACGACCCTGCACTATAAGTGCACTGCCCGTATAGTCATATAGAAAACTGCTTTCTACACAGATGCACATATGTACTTTTGAAGAACTGCCCTATTTATCCTCGCATGCATTGCCTTGTACTCAAAATACTTGCACTGCCTTTAGTTTGACAATTGAACTGCTCTATGTAATGCTACAGGTACACTGGTTTCTGTTCGAAGTACTGCGCTTTGTCAGCCACATGCACTGCCGTACCTAGAAATTCCGGCGTCACTGTACTAGCCCCTAACGAAGGCGGGATGACCCTGCACTCTAACTGCACTTCCCATATAGTCATATACAAAACTACTTTCTACATAGATACAACTATGTACTTTCAAAGAACTGCCCTATTTATCCTCGCGTGCACTGCCTTGTACTCAAACTACTTGCACTGCCTTTAGTTCGACAATTGCACTGCTCTATGTAATGCAGCAGGTACACTGGTTTCTGTTCAAAGCACTACGCTTTCTCAGCCACATGCACTGCCATACCTAGAAATTCCGGCGTCACTATACTAGCCCCTCACGAATGCAGGACGACCCTGCACTCTAAGTGCACTGCCCGTATAGTCATATAGAAAACTGCTTTCTACACAGATACACCTGTGTACTTTCGAAGAACTGCCCTATTTATCCTCGCATGCACTACCTTATACTCAAACTACATGCACTGCCTTTAGTTCGACAATTCCACTACTCTATGTAAGGCTGCAGGTACACTGTTTTCTGTTCAAAGCACTGCGCTTTCTCAGCCAAATGCACTACCGTACCTAGAAATGTCGGCGTCACTGTACGAGCCCCTAACGATTGCGGGACAACCCTGCACTCTAAGTGCACTGCCCGTATAGTCATATAGAAAACTGCTTTCTACAAAGATACACCTATGTACTTTCGAAGAACTGCCCTATTTATCCTCGCGTACACTGCCTTGTACTCAAACTACTTGCACTGCCTTTAGTTCAACAATTGCACTGCTCTATGTAATGCAGCAGGTACCCTCATTTCTGTTCGAAGCACTGCGCTTTCTCAGCCACATGCACTAACGTACCTAGAAATTCTGGCGTCACTGTACTAGCCCCTAACAAAGGCGGGACGACCCTGCACTCTAAGTGCACTTCCCGTATAGTCATATACAAAACTACTTTCTACATAGATACACCTATGTACTTTCGAAGAACTGCCCTATTTATCCTTGCGTGCAGTGCCTTGTACTCAAACTACTTGCACTGCCTTTAGTTCGACAATTGCACTGCTCAATATAATGCTGCAGGTACACTAGTTTCTGTTCAAAGCACTGCGCTTTCTCAGCCACATGCACTGGCGTACCTAGAAATTCCGGCGTCACTGTACTAGCCCCTAACGAATGCGGGACGACCCTGCACTCTAAGTGCACTGCCCGTATAGTCATATAGAAAACTGCTTTCTACACAGATACACCTATGTACATTCAAAGAACTGTATTATTTATCCTCGCGTGCACTGTCTTGTACTCAAACTACTTGCACTGCCTTTAGTTCGATAATTGCACTGCTCTATGTAATGCTACCGGTACACTGGTTTCTGGTCGAAGCACTACGCTTTCTCAGCCACATGCAATGCCGGACCTAGAAATCTCAGCGTCACTGTTCTAGCCCCTAACGAATGCGAGACGACCCTGCACTCTAAGTGCATTGCCCGTATAGTCATATAGAAAACTGCTTTCTATACAGATACACCTATGTACTTTCAAAGAACTGCTCTATTTATCCTCGCGTGGACTGCCTTGTACTCAAACTACTTGCACTGCCTTTAGTTCAACAATTGCACTGCCCTATGTAATGCTGTAGGTACACTGGTTTCTGTTCGAAGCACCACGCTTTCTCAGCCACATGCACTGTCGTACCTAGAAATTCCGGCATCACTGTATTAGCCCGTAACGAATGCGGGACGACCCTGCACTCTAAGTGCACTCCCCGTATAGTCATATACAAAACAACTTCCTACATAGATACACCTATGTACTTTCGAAGAACTGCCCTATTTATCCTCGCGTGCACTGCCTTGTACTGAAACTACTTGCACTGCCTTTATTTTGACAATTGCACTGCTCTATGTAATGCTGCAGGTACACTGGTTTCTGTTCAAAGCACTGCTCTTTCTCAGCCACATGCACTGCCGTACCTAGAAATTCCGGCGTAACTGTACTAGCCCCTAACAAATGAGGGACGACCCTGCACTCTAAGTGCACTGCCCATATAGTCGTATAGAAAACTGCTTTGTACACAGATACACATATGTAGTTTCGAAGAACTTCCCTATTTATCCTCGCATGTACTGCCTTGTACTCAAACTACTTGCACTGCCTTTAGTTCGATAATTGCACTTCTCTATGTAATGTTGTAGGTACACTGGTTTATGTTCGAAGAACTGCGCTTTCTCAGCCACATGCACTACCGTACCTAGAAATACCGGCGTCACTGTACTAGCCTCTAACGAATGCGGGACGACGCTGCCCTGTAAGTGCACTGCCCGTATACTCATATAGAAAACTATTTTCCACACAGATACACCTATGTACTTTCGAAGAACTTCCCTATTTATCCTCGCGTGCACTGCCTTGTACTCAAACTACTTGCATTGCCTTTAGTTTGACAATTGCACTGCTCTATGTAACACCGTAGGTACACTAGTTTATGTTCGAAGAACTGCACTTTCTCAGCCACATGCACTGCCATACCTAGAAATACCGGTATCACTGTACTACCCCCAAACGAATGCGGGACGACCCTGCACTCGAAGTGCACTGCCGGTATAGTCATATAGAAAATTGCTTTCTACACAGATACACCTATGTACTTTCGAAGAACTGCCCTATTTATCCTCACATGCACTGCCTTGTACTCAAACTACTTACACTACCTTTAGTTCAACGATTGCACTGCTCTATGTAATGTTACAGGTACACTGGTTTCTGTTCGAAGCACTGCGCTTTCTCAGCCACATGCATTGCCGTACCTAGAAATACTTGCGTCGCTGTACTAGCCCCTAACGAATGTGGGACGACCCTGCACTCTAAGTGCACTGCCCGTATAGTCAGATAGAAATTGCTTTCTACACAGATACACCTATGTACTTTCGACGAACTGCCCTATTTATCTTCGCGTGCACTACCTTGTTGATACATTGCAAATGTATCTATAATTTTTGATGTTCCATGCTTGGTTTTATCTACTTTCTTATGTTTTCTCCACCCTTTGGAGTACTTTTCATATGATTTCTTGGACTAACCTATTAACAAGATGCCACAGTACCAGTTGCATGTTTTCTGCTGTTTTTGGTTCCAGGAAGTCAGAAAATGAATATTCTCGGAATTGGACGGGAGAAAAGCCAAATTTATTATTTTAACGGGGGAAACTTGGAGCCAGAATATGAGACGGAGAAGGGCCAGAGGGTGGCCACACCACCTCGTGGCACAGGCCAGGCCAGGCCGCGCCAGGGGTGGTGTGGGCCCCTCCGGCACCCTTCGGTCTCCCCTCTCGCCTATAAGAGCCTCCCGAGGCAAAAACCCTAGATCGTCAAGCCTCCAGCCACGAAAATTTCCACAGCTCCGCCGCCACCGAAGGGGAGATTCGGGGGACCAAAAGTCTCTGTTCCGGCACCCTGCCAGGACGGGGAAGTGCACCCGGAGCCATCTCCATCGATCTCCACCATCATCTCCATCACCATTGCTGATTCCCATGATCAGGAGGGAGTAGTTCTCTCTCGAGGCTAAGGGTTCTACCGGTAGCTATGTGTTCATCTCTCTCTCTATGCATGACCATATTGTAATCATGAGCTTTGTAATCAAGTAGATCAAGCTTGCTACTCAAGTGCTTTAATAGATCTCTGCTCTCCCCATGTGTGCGAAAGTGACAGCGTGCACACCATGGTGGCACTTAGGCTAGAGATTACAAATACTTGTTATGAGTTATATTTGGAGTTGGATGTCTTTATGAAATTGTGGTGTTTGTTTGAACCATCTAGTGCTCAAGGTGACAGTATGGGGTTTTCTAGATGGGAAAGGCTTACTTTGAGGAGTGATGTTATAGCCCTACCATTGATTAGAGTGTCCAACCAGAGAGTAGTTAAGAGTAGTATCATAAAGAGAAGGTATTTATATGAGAGTGTTCACTAGTGAAAGTATGATCCCTAGGCCTTGTTTCTAAGCATTAATACACCATTTGCAATTAGATCTGTTACATGTTTGCTTGCTTCCTTCTTTATTTCAGTTTGCCTTTAGTCTTTTCCCACGTCACCACACGCGAGCAAGCTATTTTCTGACACCGTTACAACTTATAATTATGCATCCACTAGTATTTCACTATCTCTTCGCTGAACTAGTGCACCTATACACCTGACAAGTGTATCGGGTGTGTTGGGGACACAAGAGACTTCTTGTATCTTGATTGCAGGGTTGCTTGATAGGGGATACCTTTGACCACTTCCTCCCTGAGTTCGATAAACCTTGGGTGATCCACTTAAGGGAAAACTTGCTGCTGTTCTATAAACTTCTGCACTTGGAGGCCCAACAACTATCTACAAGAATAGAAGTGCGTAGACATCAAGCTATTTTCTGGCGCTGTTGCCAGGGAGGAAAGGTAAAAGGTATTCACATCGGAGGATTAAAGAAGAAGAACCTCCCACGACAAAAGCCTATTTTCTGGCGCTGTTGCCGGGGAGGTAAGGTTAAAGGTACTCACATCCTCCGATGTGAGTGCTCAAAGTTATTTCATTTAGATTCTGCAATTTTGTCTTTTTGTTTCTTGTTTTTATTTTCACTAGTTAGGCTTAATAGAAAACAACAAAAAAATTAGAGAGCTTTATAGTATTTATCTTGAGTTAGGACATGAAGTGTTTGAAGAGAAAATTAAAAAACCTATGGAACTTTATTTGCATGCTAATAGCAATGTTGATAGTATGAATTCTTTGGACACCATTATTGCTAATGCTATGGAAAAGTCTAAGCTTGGGGAAGCTAGTTTTTATGAAAATGATCTATTTAGTCCCCCATCTTTAGAGGAGAAAATTTGCTTTGATGATACTATACCTCCAATATATGATGATTACAATGATGAATATGATATTTTCAGTCCACCTACTATTGAGGAGGAAATTAATTATGACTACAATATGCCTCCTATATTTGATGATTATGGTGACGAGAATAATAATGATAGCTATTTTGTTGAATTTCCTTCCACTACAATTAATAAGAATGATTATGCTTATGTAAAGAGTAATAATGCCTATATGCATGTGGCTCGTGATAACAATGTTTTATGTGATAGTTATATTGTTCATTTTATTCATGATGCTACTGAAAGTTATTATGGGAGAGGGAAACATGGTTTTATGCATCTCAATAATATTAGGTTTCCCCTCTTTATGTTGAAAGTCTTGAAGTTGCACTTGTTTTGCTTTACTATGATTGTTGTTTTGTGTTTTCATGACTTGTTTCTTTACAAGATTCCTATTCATAGGAAGTGGGTTAGACTTAAATGTGTATTGAATTTGCTTCTTGATGCTCTCTTTTACTTCAATTCGTATTTCTTATGTGAGCATCTTCTCAAACTATCATGCCTAACTTAAAGGCGTTAAAGAAAAGTACTTATTGGAAGATAACCCAAAAGTTTTAGTTGAGTCTTGGAAGTTATTACCTCAGTAATAACCGCTCCTTATCCTTTTTATTTGCTTTTTGTGCCAAGAGTAACCTCTAATGAGAGAGAAGTAATGATTGGGAAAGTTGCTGTCCCGAAACAGATTTATGTGCTTCACCATAAAAATTCGTGTAAAATCTATGTACGTCCTTTTGAGGCCTGAATTTTTGTGCTTCTGCCCGAGGTTGTTATATAACTTTCGTTAGTTCAACACTTTTCTATTTGAGCAACAAAAGGTCTTCGAAAAAATTCGTCTTTACCTGCTGGTCTGTTTTGACAGATTTCTGCCATTATTTGCATTTGCTTCTTGTTGGTTCCTTTTTAGTTCTTTTGGGGAATTGAGCTTTTTGAGGGAAGTGTTTTAATGGAAGTTTTATTGGTGTTAGAACTGAACCCAAAGACTTATTATCTTGAGTGCACTAATGTTGCTACTAAAGATTGTGTGAAGTTTTGTATGAAGGAAAAATTTCAGGTGTATGGAAGGAATGAGTAATGAGATGAAGGATGGACTAAAGCTCAAGCTTGGGGATGACACGCGTGTCACCGCAAGAAATATCTAAGAAGTACAAGCGTCAAAGCTTGGGGATGCCCAAGGTATCCCCCTCTCCATCAATAAAAATCCCAGGTTTCTTGCAAATGCTTCATTTTTATTGTTTCATGCACAGTTGTGTTGTTCTTGGAGTGTCTTCTTTTTCGTTTTCGTTCGTGTTTTTTTTTGCTTGGTTTTCTTAATTTGCTGAATAAATTGGTTGGACCCCCCTCTTTCATACATTGGTTTTCAAATAGTTTGGTTTGGATTGGAAAAGAGTAGGAAAGTTCATGCTTAAGTGGTAAAGAGAGCTTGTTTTTGACTGTGGCCTATGCTTTGTCATGCCATACTTGATATTGTTTTGGATTTATGCTTAGTATTCTTTGTTGTACCATGACTTGTTATAAACAATTGAGATTGCTTAATGTCCCTTGGATGAATCATGCGTTGTTTTAGCATATTAAAGCATAGTATTGTGGTATTCTCCTTTGATGCTTTATTTGGGTTGACTTAGCGCATGCTCACACCATGTTATAACTATCCCAAGTCACCATGCCCTTTATGATCCTTTAGTTTTCAACTTGTAGTATCACTTTATGCTTTGATCAATGATGTTTTGTCGCTCTACATGATTATGGCCATTGTTGCTCTCTTAGTTTGTCGCTCCCAGTCTTTTGCTAGCCTCCGTAACCAAGTATGAGTTCCACTCATGCATCCAACTCTCCAAACCAAGTTATTCCAAAGAGAACATGTTGGGGGGATACCCCCGGGTAGGGTCACGCTGGGGTATAAAGGCCGAGTTAGCCGGGGTTCGGCAAGGACAAAGCGGATGCTGGCCGGGTCACCTCAAGGCAGGCCGAATCACGGGGTAACCCAGACCAGGGGCGTTCGCCTAACTAAGTCTCAACCGACTTAAGCAGTAAGTCGGAAATGCATGTTTAACTTGTATGCAGGAACGGGTGTGGCCGGATCAACTATGATCCGGGTCACATCTAGCTTCTAGGAGAAGGAAGGAATCTCGCTGGTCAAAAGAAGCCCCGGTACGCACTGCCTGAGCGAAGCAGACAAGGGCAGGACCACCGAGGCATGGCCGACAAGGGTGACGATGCCCATGTCGGCTGACGTGAGCGCCGCAGAGGCTCATGTAGCCTCTGCATGTGTGACGCGAGGGAAAAGTAACCCGGTCGGCTTATTATTTTGGGAGGAGGCATATTCCCTGGAATATGCCTCCACGTATGCCCTAAGTAGAGACATAGCCACCCCTATATAAGGGGGGCTAGGGCCTCTATAGAAGGGGGTTCCGCTATTTTCTGATTTGGCAATGGTTTTGGGTGTGATCTGTAAGTGAGAGTAAGAGAGCTCCTTCTTCCTCCTCTCGCTAATACATCTCTAGGAGCACTTGTAACCTTGGAGGCAAATCAAATATAAACTTCTGTGTGGAGAATCACTTCACTATCCCTCCCTGGATTCCCCTAGCGTGTATTAGTCCCCACCTTTAGCCTATCCATGGCATCTGTCGTGACACCACCACAACAGTTGGCGCCGACCATGGTGCTAGCGGCGCTAGCAGGGGTGAAGATTCGGACGGGAAACTTCATAGCCACCGGAGAACACATTGTCTCCGGGCTCGTTCAGCGCTTTGGAGCGCTAGACTTCGTCAGCGACAATGCTGGCTGCTTCGGCACATGCCCACTTCCGCACAACGGCCTCTTCGCCAAGCTTGGCACTCACAAGGTCTACGTTGTTGTGGACGTGTCATGTGTTCATCCGCGGCACGTCGTCGAGGCAAGGGAGCCTCTCCTCACCGTGGTTCGCGGGGCGCGTATCACTCGCTCTCCGGACCGTGCAGACGTGATGATGACTTCGCTTGGTGCGGGCGCAAGCAAGGATCCGGCGCCAGATCCGGAGGTAACACCTAAGGCACCAAGGAAAGGTAGAGGACCTCCACTAGAGAGGCCCGAGAATGTGCTGAGAGAAGCTATGGATAGCTTGGAAAACCCGGTAGCAGCAGTGGTAGATCTGGCTCAGGCACAGGCCAAGATAGAGGAAACTAGGTAGAAAATTCTAGAGGGAGCGAAAAAGATTGCTGCGGCTCAGCAGTCGTTGAACATGACGCTGCGTGAGTATGCAAAGGCAAACAAAGTAGATGCTGTAAAAGTGAAGGGGAGAAATCTCATGAGTGAAATGAACAAAGAGGGTGACACTTGGATTGAGGAGTCAGAAAACTATTTGTCCATGGGGCTACCGAAGTACAGTACCCTGGCGAAAAACCTCAGAGCAGCGGATGCAGCTGCATCCGAGCTAGAGGGTCTAACTGGTGAAGCCCGTCAGAGACAGCAAGATCGGGTTAACGAGTTGGTTCGGATCGCGAACAGGCAAAATGAGGAACTGCTCAGGGCAAACCCGGAGAGAGCTGGGGCCTCCAAGATCGTTCATTCAGCGGTGGGCATCCCAGAGAAATCCGCTGGAGCCGCATCGTCTCCTCATGGTGGTCCAAGGAGAGAGGAGGTAGTAACCTCGGCCAGGAGAAACAAGCAGATTTTTCCGTATGACCCGACAAGGGCAGGAAAGGCAAAAGAGGTACAAAGAAACGACGATCGACGGAGTGTAAGCCGAGGTGAAGCTGGCCGAGGTAACCGTGACCAAGGCAATGCCGGTCAAGGAAACGTTGTTAATGGCAATGCTGGACAGCGGAATATACCAAGGCAAGAGCAAAGTGTCGGCCGAGGTATGCAACAGAGAGATGCGCCACGAGAGCGAGACCGGTACAACGATGGAGATTCGGAAATGGTAAATGCAGGATACCCAAGGCCGGACTATCATGTGATAGGGTGGAGATTGGGAAGCAGGGATTTGATGCCGGATGATGCAAGGTTGAAACTGGATCGACTGTATAGGTCAGAGCAGATTGAAAGTCAAGGTCCTCCGGGTCCTGCGTGTTTTGGACCCCGGATCATGAAAGAGCCACCGGTACCTATCTTCCAGTTACCCAGAGGCACGAAGACGTATGACGGCAGCACTAAGCCGGAGGATTGGTTGATAAATTATCCTACGGCTGTGAAAATTGCCACAGGTAACTTGCGATGGGATGTGAGATATGTACCCTAGATGTTGGAGGGGCCAGCAAGGGTGTGGTTGAACAATTTGCCGCCCGGAAGTATTAACTGCTGGATCGATTTTGAGGAGATGTTCATTAGCAATTTCTCGAGTGCGTATCAGATGCCAAATAGGACACAGACACTAGCCATGTGCAAGCAAAGACCGAATGAGACGGATCAGGAGTTTTTAACCCGGTGGTGTACCGTGAGAAACTCATGTGAGGGCGTGATAGAATCACAGGCCATAGCGTGGTTTGCACAGGGATGCAGATATGCAAGCGAACTGTGGCAAAAGTTACAAAGGAAGATGCCAACTACGTTGGCAGAGATGATCCGGATTGCTAATTTGTAAGCCTTGGGCGATCCAACTCAACCTAGGCTCGTGTCCAACGAGTCGAATGAGGAGTACTACCAGAGAGATGGAGCCGGATCATCCCAGAGGAATGATTACAGAGGTAAAAGGAGAGATGATAGACCGGATCAACGGTACAGTTCGCAACAAGTTGCAGATGTGAATCAAGATCAGCCCGGAACAGGAAGCAATCAACGTCAGAAAACTGGAGGGCAACAATGGACACCAAGGAATGATGGCAAGAAAACTTGGACGCCAGAACAAAGGAAACAGTGGCAAGAAAGGAAGGACCGTCCGAGGTACACTTATGAGTCGATGTTGGATCAGTTGTGTAAGTTTCACACGCCAACTCCGAATAACCCAGCGGGTCATACAATGAGGCAATGTGAGTGGATACGTAAGATAGAACAAGGTGGCTCGGGGAATGCTCAGGCACCCCGGAATGATCAACCTTGGCAGGAGTTACCCCGGCAACAATTCCTCTCCGGAGCGAACACGCAACAGCTAATGTTGCCTCCCCTCCGCCGAGGTATGACAACAATGAGAGAAGGGATGCAGTGCATCAGGTGAAAAATCAGCACCAGCCGGATCAGAGGTACCCCGGAAATGAGGGAAGAAGTGAGTACAGATAGCATCACCAGAGCTATTGTGTGTTCACAACTGAGGAAACAGATAGAAAGAGCTTGCAGCACCGACATATGGAGGTCAATGCGGTAATGCCAGCAGTGACGAGGTACATGCCTTGGTCGGACCAGGAAATCACCTGGAACATCAAAGATCATCCCAAGCTTATGTCGAGTCCTGGTCTATATGCGTTATTGCTAGACCCGACATTCATTGGGCCTAACATCAATGTGAGGTTTTCCAAGGTACTGATTGACAATGGCAGTAGCATTAACATCATGTATGCGGATACAATGCACAAGTTGGGTATCTCGGAGAACATGCTCCAGGCTACAAGGACAACTTTCCATGGTATTGTTCCAGGCATTTCTTGTGAGCCCATAGGCAAAGTCCGGGTTGACGTGTTATTAGGCACGAGAGATTATTGCCGAACTGAGAATCTGGAGTTTGAGGTGGTGAATTTGGAAAGTGCGTATCACGAGTTACTCCGAAGACCAGCATTGAACAAGTTCATGGCAAGCTGCCACATCAGTTATCTGAAGATGAAGTTGCCCGGGCCAAATGGAGTGATTCCATTGCTGGAGATTTCCGACGTTCCATTGAGTGTGCCTCAGCCGGGTCTAGCCTAGCCGAGTCACTCCTAATTGCGCAAGAGAAAAGAAAAATCCAAGAGGTGGCGGCATTAGCTCAGTCCGCGTAGCAGTATATGTCGGCGCTGCGTAACTCGCATGGAAGTGTCTCCTTCCAGGCTGCGAAAGATACCAAGAAGATTCCCATTGATGATATGTTCCCAGAGCGCACCGTAACAATTGGTGTCGGGTTGAATGATAAAAAGGAAAGCGAGCTCGTCAACTTCCTTCGTGAGAATCGGGATATTTTTGCTTGGTCTACACATGACTTGCAAGGTGTTCCGAGGGTGTTGGCCGAGCACTCTTTGAACATGAGACCCGGAGCAAGGCCGGTGAAGCAACCTCTCTGCCGCTTCGCCGAGGATAGGAGAAAAGTTATTGGAGACGAGATAGCTCAGTTGCTAGCAGCAGGATTTATCATGGAAGTACTCTATCCGGATTGGCTCTCTAATCCGGTGCTGGTGGAGAAGAAGAAGGACGACCCGAACGTGGCAGTGGTTTGGCGTATGTGTATCGATTACACGAACCTGAATAAGGCGTGTCCAAAAGATCCATTTCCACTGCCGAGGATAGATCAGGTCATAGACTCAACCGCGGGATGTGAAATTCTGTCATTCATTGATGCATATTCTGGTTTCCACCAGATACCTCTGAATCTGGATGATCAAATAAAGACCGCATTTATCACCCTGTATGGGCTTATTGCTATCGCACCATGCCGTTTGGTTTACGTAATGCAGGTGCAACGTACCAAAGATGTATGCAAAAATGTTTGCCCGACCAAATAGGTCAAAATGTACAAGTGTATGTGGATGATGTGGTTATCAAGACCAAGGAAAGCAAAACGCTCCTTGATGACATCAGGCAGACATTCGCGAACTTAAGAAGGTTCCGAATGAAGCTTAACCCGGAAAAATGTACCTTCGGTGTCCCGGCTGGAAAATTACTCGGATTTCTCGTCTCCAGCCGAGGAATCGAGGTTAATCCAACTAAGATCCGGGCCATTGAACGAATGGAGCTGCCGAAGTGTCTTAACGATGTCCAGAAGTTCACTGGGTGCCTGGCATCATTAAGTCGGTTTGTATGTCGGTTGGGAGAAAAGGCATTGCCTCTCTACCAACTCATGAAAAAGCCAGATAAGTTCGTTTGGACGCCACATGTCGATGAAGCCTTTGCCCACTTAAAGAAGATGTTAGCCACTGCACCAGTGTTAGACTCTCCACTATCAAAGGAGCCAATGTTGCTCTACATAGCCGCAACCAACCGAGTTGTAAGTGCAGTGATTGTGGTAGAGCGCGACGAAGAGGGTAAGTCGGTGCAGAGGCCAGTGTATTACTTGAGCAAGGTATTATCTGCCTCAAAGGAGAACTACCCACACTTTCAAAAGGTGGCATATGGTGTCTATATGGAAGCAAAGAATTAAAGCATTACTTTGAGGAGCACCCCATCAAAGTAATATGTGAGGCTCCCATATCCGAGATAATGGGTAACAAGGATGCAAGTGGTCGAATCGCAAAATGGGCAATCGAACTAGCTCCTTATGTGCCACAAAATGACAGAAGATAAGCAATCAAGTCTCAGGCTGTGGCAGACTTTTTTGTGGACTGGGCCGAGGTACAATACGAATCACCGCCACCAGATCCGAACTACGGGAGGATGCACTTTGAAGGGTCAAAAACAAAAACCGGGCTAGGCGCCGGAGTTGTGCTTACCTCGCCAAAGAAGGACCAGCTGAAATATGCGCTGCAAATTCATTTCGCGGCATCGAACAATGTCGCTGAGTATGAAGCACTTGTACATGGGCTCAAAGTGGCAAAACAGATTGGGATACGTCGGATACTATGCTTTGGCGACTTGGATTTGGTACAGCAAGTGTCGGGATTGTGGGACGCCCTTGATCCAAACATGGCTCTGTACAGATTTCATGTGTGAAGAAGATATCTGGTTACTTTCAGGGATGTGAATTTCACCATGTACCTCGGGCGGAAAATGAGGCTGCCGACATGCTGCGAAGCTCGGATCAACCCGACAAGCAATTCCCCCGGGTGTAGCATTGGAACACCTCAGAAAATGATCTATCAGGCCATCCCCAGGAACCGACTCAATCTATGTCCCGGAAGATACAGAATCCAGAGCTGAGCCCATGGACATTGACATGGGAGGTGGTGCGCGAAACCCGAGGACTGCATCAGCAAACCCGGGGACTGCCTCAGCGAACCCGGGGACTGCCTCGCAGGACCCGGGGACTGCTCAGCGTGATCCGGTTGAAGTTATGCCGGTGGATCAGATGGAAATTGATAAGGATGTGTTCCCTGTACGAGCAATACCAGCTTGGGCACTACCTATATTTCAATTCCTGAAAGATGGAACGTTACCCACTGAGGAGGTGTTATCCAGGCAAACTCTGAGGAGAGCAAATGCATACACAATTATCAATTCCGAGTTGTACAAACGGAGTGTGACAAATGTCCTCCAGCGATGCGTTGACCCGGAAGAAGGGCTTGACATCCTCCGAGATATACATCAAGGAGAGTGCGGGCATCATGCCTCATCCCGAGGCTTGGTGGCTAAAGCATTCCGGCATGGATTCTACTGGCCCAGTGCCTTAGAACAAGCAGAAGATCTGGTGAGAAAATGCAATGGTTGTCAGAGGTATGCTACCAAGACACATATGCCAATGTCGGAACTCAAGACCATACCAATTACATGGCCATTTGCCGTATGGTGCTTGGATATGGTTGGCCCATTCAAACCAGCAAGGGGAAATATGACTCACATTTTGGTCATGGTGGACAAGTTTACGAAGTGGATGAAATAAAGCCTATAAGAAAATGTGATGGAGCTATGCCGTAACATTTCTCAAAGACATCATCTTGAGGTACGGTTACCCACACAGTATCATAACTGATAATGGCAGAAATTTTGCGGAAGGAGCATTTGCGCGTTTTTGCCGGGATAAGAAGATCCGACTCGACGTAGCCTCGGTAGCCCACCCCACATCGAACGGACAAGTGGAAATATCCAACGGATTAGTATTATCCGAGAAAAAACCCCGGCTCATTGAGCCGCTGCAAAGATCAGTGGGGTGCTAGATAGAAGATCTACCAGCGGTACTGTGGAGTTTAGGAACAACTCCGAATCGATCAACAGGCTATACGCCGTTTTTTCTGGTATATGGGGCAGAAGCTGTATTACCAGCCGACATAGAGCATGATTCGCCTAGGGTCACCCAATACAGAGAAGCCGAAGTGCAAGAAGCTCGGCAAAATGTTGTTGATCTGCTGGAAGAAGCGAGAGAACTGGCATTGTCCAGATCCGCCATATATCAGCAAAATCTCCGACGCTATCATAGCCGGAAAGTAAGCCGCCGAGTCTTTCGGGAAGGCGATCTGGTGCTCCGGTTGGTACAACGTCCTGCCGGCATGCATAAATTATCCCCCCCATGGGAAGGGCCGTTCATCGTGAGCAAAGCATTGCACAATGACTCTTACTATCTTATAGATGCAAAGCCACAGGAAAGGAACAAGGCGGACAGGTCCGGCAAGGAATCCAAGCGTCCATGGAATGTAGCTCTACTTCGTCCTTTCTACACTTAGCAGAAAAGTGTATGTATCCGAGTCTTCTCATATGTCGGTATGTATGCCGGCAATGAGCTTATCAATGAAATGTTGGCACCTCGGGCAGTAACTCGGGGACTGCATTAATAATATTTGTTGTCTTTTATTATTTGTACGTCAACTGGAATAAGTTGTTCTACTTAACTTGGATTAGTAATGTGTGAGCACCAAAAACCCAACTCTTCGACTTGCTGCTGTCCAACAATAATTGGCTTCATGTCAAGCAAGAGAACAAGTTTGGAATTGCGTAACACATGAAAAACGACTAAGGAAAAGAACTTAATCGATCCGAAATTTGTTTTTCGGACTAACCTTGTATTTACTTTCAAACTATTATGCTACATTATCTTGAGCTAAGCCTAAAAGTTCCTAAGTATTGTTAAAACAATTTTGAAGGTCGGATTCATAAGTTGTAAAACCGAATCAAGGTAGACACGAACCAGAGCCAGAAGATTGGACGAACAAGAAAATGAAACTCGGGGACTACGCCCAAGTTAATCCGGCATATAAACTTAGTAGCAAAATATCACACAAGTACGGGATACAATTCCACCCAACATACCGGGGATCTGATAAGTTTTCAAGTGTTTTTACTTAAGGAGCAGCAGGAGGAGGAAGTTCGACATCATCTTCGCCTTCTTCGATATCCGAGGCATCATTCCTCTCGATCCTCGTCTGAATCATCTTCAACATTCTCGACCTCTTTGTCGCCAGCGGCTTCTAGGAAGCTCGGACCCTCAGTCCATTCGTGAATGGGAGCATATTCAATGAGTCTATGGGTGTAAGCCTGGCGCCGAGCTACCCATTCCGGGTCATCGGTCCACTTGGATCCGGTGCGCACGCGCGTCAGGAGGCTGAGATCGATCTTCTCATACCACGTGAGTATGTGGTGAAGAACGGTCTCAGCTGCAGCACGTCCAGCGGACTCCCTCCAAAGGTCAAGCTGGGTCTCGATCTCCGTCAGCTTTTCAGCAAGGAGTGCGATTCTCTCCGGAGTGTCCTCGTCGGGCCAGAACATGTTGAAGACTCGGACTGAAACGTCAGGAGATCCTTGCCATAGTTCTTGATGATTTCCATGCGAGACGACAGGCTGACCAATAGGTCCTCCATGTCATAGGGAATGTCCTCACCGTTAGGAGCGACGGGAGTACCCCTCTCTCGACGGAAATTGGCAACAGCGGCGCTCGCAATGGGTATACCCTCTGGAAATTTGCCTAAAAACAGGACAAGAGAAGCAAGTAGTGAAAAGACATGTGAGATAACCTGAAGAAATATGTCGGATAAGGAAAAGGAACTTACATAAAATGTGGCTATGGATCCGGGTCAATTCGTTGGTGCAATTATCGCGCCTCTTGCGAAGCTGCACAAGCTCAGCATTCGCCGACCCAAGCTGGATGTCAGACTCCTTGAGTAGATCCTGGTCCTTGGCGATCTAGAGATTGAGGCGTTCACGCTCTTCTGTGTAATCATGGCCAACTTTCTGGAGTTCGGACTGGTGCTGAGCTTTCATTCTCTCCATCTCGGCCCTGAGCCTAGCGATCTCATCGTCTTTGGTCCGGAGGAGGGCGAGCTCATCATCTTTCTTCTTAAGCTCGGCTTGGTGCTGCCCTGCTTGTTCGAGAAAATAATGCATCATATTAGGCACGGGCACACTATCTTCAAGAGATGCTGAAATAGTGTATTGACCCGGCAGAGCCAAGGTATGAATGTTTGTCGAGCTAAGAAGAAAAGAAGATGGAAAGCAAAGCAGGGTAGGACAAAAAGGACTTACCCTTGATCTGCTCCAGGTTCTTTCGCATAATCTTGTTCTCAGCCTCCACCCCAGCTGCGGAAACCGAATAATGCGATTAGTTCGAAAGAGGATGATGAAGGAAAACGGAGAAACGCCAAGGGAGAAATTTACCCCTTTTCTCGTGCTCCACGAGAAGCGCAGCGTGCTTTGCGAGTAGCATCGTGTGGGTATCCAGCAGACGTTGGAATTCAGCACTCCGGTGATTGGTGGTCACCTGAAAAGAGTACAAAAACATAAATTAGCTTGGTGCACAATTGAAGTGTACAAAATCCGGGCCAAGCGGAACTTAACCCGGCTCTAGGTGTGTGCATATTCGAAGTGTACAAAATCCGGGCCAAGCAGAACTTAACCCGGCTCTAGGTGTGTGCATATTCGAAGTGTACAAGATGCGGGACAAGGGGAACTTAACCCGTCTCTAGGTGTGTGCATTTTTTAAGTGTACAAGATCCGGGCCAAGCGGAACTTAACCCCGCCCTAGTTGTGTGCCTATTCGAAGTGTACAAGATCCGGGCCAAGCGGAACTTAACCCGGCTCTAGGTGTGTCCATATTCGAAGTGTACAAGATCCGGGCCAAGCGGAACTTTACCTGACTCTAGGTGTGTGCATATTCGAAGTGTACATGATCCGGGCCACGCGGAACTTAACCCGGCTCTAGGTGTGTGCATATTCGAAGTGTACGAGATCCGGGCCAAGCAGAACTTAACCCGGCTCTAGGTGTATGCATATTCGAAGCTATCACGGGATTACGTTAGTTTTCTAAGGAGCATCCAGCCGAGTAACAAGTTACTCCCCCGGAGGCTCGGGGACTAATGGTTATTATCTACAACATTTAAAGGGGAAGTGACGTACCTCCATCATCCGACCCGCGAGGTTGATTGCCTTAGCGGCTGTATTCATTTGGGCAGAAAATTCGGCTGGGCCAAACCTCTCCGGGAGATCATAATCATGGACGAACTCAGCCTTGTTCCAATTGTTGACGAATTCAATCAACATCGGAGGGTACCGCTCGCCGGTGGGCATATTGGGCTCCACCAAGCCCTTCGCGTGCACCTCCTTCCTCTCAACCAAGGCAAGGGCTGGGCTGGTATGCAGAACCATCTATTGTGCGTCAGTTGGCTCGGCAGGGGCGTCCTTTGCTGCTGAAGCTTTCTTGGGAAGCATGGACGCGAGTACGCTGCCCAGCTTCAACGAATGCTGCCTTAGAAGCGTCAGGAGCCTTCTTGCCCTTTGCTTGATGGGAAGAGGAAGTGGTTGGAGCGGATTGTCCCTTAGGAGCTGCGTGGTACTTCCTCGGCGAGATTGACATGACTCGGACGAGGTGGAGGAGCTTGGTGCTAGTGCTCTGGTTCCTGGACTTGGTGCCGTTGCGGATTTTCTTGCCGCCGAGGATGGCGCTGGTGCCAGAGTTGGAGTTGGTACTGGTTTGGTCGCTGGTGCTGCAGTTGGGGCTGGTGCCGGAGCTGGTACTGGTGCCGAGGTAGTCTCAGTGGTTGCTGGTTGCCGCGATGCCGAAGTTGTGGATGCCGCCGCCTCGGCTGGACCGGTCTCCCCCGCTCCAAGGTTACCCTCCTCTTGACGAGGTGGAATAGAACTCGGAGCAGCCACAGAACCATCTGGGATAGAGCTCAGCGGGCGTGACTCGTCGTCACGAGGGGGAGAAGAGCTAGGATGGAGCGGCGAAGAGATGCTAGATCCACTCTGAGGGACCTCCACCGCAGCCCTGCCAAATCAAATAATGTCAGAAGAGAAATTACAGCAATGCAAGAAAGAACAAGTTGCAGAAGAAAAAGAGACTTACGCGTCCGAGGTTTGGGGCTCCTTGGGTTTCCGAGTCCTTCGTGCTGGGGCCTTGCCTGCAGGCTTGGAAGCAGTTCTGTCTCCGGACTTCTTTCGCCTTTTGGAGGGCTGAGAAGGTCCGGAGGAGGAACTTGATGCAGCTCCACGCCTCTTCTTTGGCGGTGCCAGAACAGGTTCACTCGTGGCAAGGGAAGGGCCCTCGTGGATCTGCCCACCGGGGTTAGCTGATGCCGAAAAAGCATAAGAAAGGGGGACAGCATCAACAGGTTCAATTACCTCGACATCCGAGTCATCTTCATCATCGGGCCAATCTCTAATAGAAGAGGGTTTACTGGTGGGTCGCTTCGTAGCATCGGTCATCGGGAGGAACATCTCCTGGTCCAGCTCTTCCTTGTTCGGGGTCTCGCGGTCGGGCACCCATTTAAGGGTCGGATCGGTGCCGTCCTCGAGGGTCTGCTGAAGGAATAACTGAGAAAAAGAATGAACAACGGAGTCAAAAATGGAACAATGACCGACATATAATTAATCCGGAGCAAATTTGCGCCGCGAAGCTTACCAAGGGAGGAAGCCTATCCCGACAGAAATGCTCGATTCCCCACGTCCACTCAGAGGAGAAGTCGTTGTGGGTGGTGAAGAGAGCCTTGACCCGGCGGTAGATCTCCGAGTTGCTCAACTCGAAGGACGAGGTCCGGTTGGGGTCACGGCTGAAGCTCATGTGGCACACCTTGTGGATGCGCCTCTGGAGTGGGGAGATTTGGTGGCGCACGAACGTGATCATAGCATCCTCGTTCCGCAACCCGAGCTTCTTCAGCTCCGCAAACCTCTTGTTGACCTGGTTGGCCAAGGCCGTGGGCTCCATGGGGATGACGTCCCACAATTCCGGGTTAGGTGGACCCAGAGTATAGGGAAGCAGCCCGATCAGATCCTCGGTCCCCGTGTTCCGGACGTAAAAGAAAGTCCGGGCCCACCCTTTGTAGGAGTCTAGCCCGATGAATCGGGGGAAAACGGAAAACCTCCGGGGTGAGATGGACACAACTCCAAATTGAATGAGCTGCTTGTCCTCCGGATCTAGCTCTACATTCGGAATGACATTACGACGAAGGCCGAAAATCCGGATCCATAGCTCCTTCGTGGGCCATAGTCCGGTGTAGCCTTCGATCGTGGAGGCGAAAGTGGAAAGAGAAGTAATGGCGTTGGCAGGAAGGGGTGTGGCTAGAGTTCGTAAGTGCTAAGCCAATCCCCGAAGAAATCGCTGACCGGCAGACCGAACCCCCGCAGAAAGTGGGACAAGAACACGACGTACTCACCCGAATTGGGTGAGGGGGCCAGTTCGGCGGAGGCAAGGCGAGCGGCGACGCCGGCAGGGATGCGTCTGGTCCGGTAGAGCCAGTCCAGGTCATTTTGGCAGACCCATGACCCGGAACACGCACCACGGTCCGCAGCGGCGGTGTCCTCCTGCATTTCTTGCTCAGCAACGACGAGCTCCTCCTCCGTCATCTGATGATCGCTTCCCTCGCTGGCGCTAGCAGCGGCGGGGGGTAAAGGCCTAGATTGGCAGCGACCCGTGGTGGAGGAGGCGCGTAGCAGTGGCGACGACGTAGAGATGTGGGGGAAAAGATGCGGCGGCGGCGCCGCGGTCGCGAGGAAGACGAAGAAGAAGAGCAAAGGGCAGAGGGGCGCCGTAAGGGGAAAAAGCCTAAGGGATGCGCCCCTCCCCTATTTAACCTCTCCCACGAGGATAAAGTGGGATCGCGTCCTGCGGGCACGCCACATGTAGTGGTCGTGTATCACCCGCATCGACCAATTAGCAAGGAGCCAGACGGGAGGCCATAGAGTGGGGTTGGTCCCATGACGTGACGCGTTGATGCGGTAAACGAGGAGGCAGGCGTGACGTGACCCGCACACAGTGATGACTGACAATTACTGCGGCGGTTACTGTGCTGGCCCTTAAAATGAGACGACATAATGATTAGCCTCCACATGGGTTGGCGTACGAGAGAAGGAAGCAAGACCCGGATAGGACCATGGTAACCCGGCCAGCAAGTGAAAACTTGGAATGTGCATAGGGAAAGTAAAACCGTGAGGTCCGAGTTGAAGTGGTAACCCAGCCGGCAAGTGAAAACTTGGAACGTGCAAGGGGAAAGTAAATCCATATAATCCGAGACAAGGAGGTAACTCGGAAATAACGTCCAAAGCTCAAACATAATTGAACCTGATGTGGCCTTAGCCGCCGAGGCAGCTAAGACCGCACCAGCTTCGGGGACTAATGTTGGGGTGATACTCACATCGGAGGATTAAAGAAGAAGAACCTCCGACGACAAACGCCTATTTTCTGGCGCCGTTGCCGGGGAGGTAAGGTTAAAGGTACTCACATCCTCCGATGTGAGTGCTCAAAGTTATTTCATTTAGATTCTGCAATTTTGTCTTTTTGTTTCTTGTTTTTATTTTCACTAGTTAGGCTTAATAGAAAACAACAAAAAAATTAGAGAGCTTTATAGTATTTATCTTGAGTTAGGACATGAAGTGTTTGAAGAGAAAATTAATAAACCTATGGAACTTTATTTGCATGCTAATAGCAATGTTGATTGTATGAATTCTTTGGACACCATTATTGCTAATGCTATGGAAAAGTCTAAGCTTGGGGAAGCTAGTTTTTATGAAAATGATCTTTTTAGTCCCCCATCTTTAGAGGAGAAAATTTGCTTTGATGATACTATACCTCCAATATATGATGATTACAATGATGAATATGATATTTTCAGTCCACCTACTATCGAGGAGGAAATTAATTATGACTACAATATGCCTCCTATATTTGATGATTATGGTGACGAGAATAATAATGATAGCTATTTTGTTGAATTTGCTCCCACTACAATTAATAAGAACGACTATGCTTATGTGGAGAGTAATAATGCCTATATGCATGTGGCTCGTGATAAGAATGTTTTATGTGATAGTTGTATTGTTCATTTTATTCATGATGCTACTGAAAGTTATTATGGGAGAGGGAAACATGGTTTTATGCATCTCAATAATATTAGGTTTCCCCTCTTTATGTTGAAAGTCTTGAAGTTGCACTTGTTTTGCTTTACTATGATTGTTGTTTTGTGTTTTCATGACTTGTTTCTTTACAAGATTCCTATGCATCGGAAGTGGGTTAGACTTAAATGTGCTTTGAATTTGCTTCTTGATGCTCTCTTTTACTTCAATTCGTATTTCTTATGTGAGCATCTTCTCAAACTATCATGCCTAAATTAAAAGCGTTAAAGAAAAGTACTTATTGGGAGATAACCCAAAAGTTTTAGTTGAGTCTTGAAGTTATTACCTCAGTAATAACCGCTCCTTATCCTTTTTATTTGCTTTTTGTGCCAAGAGTAACCTCTAATGAGAGAGAAGTAATGATTGGGAAAGTTGCTGTCCCGAAACAGATTTATGTGCTTCACCATAAAAATTCGTGTAAAATCTCTGTACGTCCTTTTGAGGCGTGAATTTTTGTGCTTCTGCCCCAGGTTGTTATCTAAATTTTGTTAGTTCAACACTTTTCTATTTGAGTAACAGAAGGTCTTCGAAAAAATTCGTCTTTACCTGCTGGTCTGTTTTGACAGATTTCTGCCATTATTTGCATTTGCTTCTTGTTGGTTCCTTTTTAGTTCTTTTGGCGAATTGAGCTTTTTGAGGGAAGTGCTACAGTATCTTGTGTTTTAATAGAAGTTTTATTCGTGTTAGAACTGAACCCAAAGACTTATTATCTTGAGTGCACTAATGTTGCTAATAAAGATTGTGTGAAGTTTTGTATGAAGGAAAAATTTCAGGTGTATGGAAGGAATGAGTAATGAGATGAAGGATGGACTAAAGCTCAAGATTGGGGATGACACGCGTGTCACCGTAAGAAATATCTAAGAAGTACAAGCGTCAAAGCTTGGGGATGCCCAAGGTATCCCCATCTTCATCAATAAAAATCCCAGGTTTCTTGCAAACGCTTCATTTTTATTGTTGCATGCACAGTTGTGTTGTTCTTGGAGCGTCTTCTTTTTCGTTTTTGCTCTGGTTTTTTTTTGCTTGGTTTTCTTAATTTTCTGAATAAATTGGTTGGACCCCCCTCTTTCATACATTGGTTTTCAAATAGTTTGGTTTGGATTGGAAAAGAGTAGGAAAGTTCATGCTTAAGTGGTAAAGAGAGCTTGTTTTTGACTGTGGCCTATGCTTTGTCATGCCATGCTTGATATTGTTTTGGCTTTATGCTTAGTATTCTTTGTTGTACCATGACTTGTTATAAACAATTGAGATTTCTTAATGTCCCTTGGATGAATCATGCGTTGTTTTAGCATATTAAAGCATAGTATTGTGGTATTCTCCTTGGTGCTTTATTTGGGTTGACTTAGCGCATGCTCACACCATGTTATGACTATCCCATGTCACCATGCCCTTTATGATCCTTTAGTTTTCAACTTGTAGTATCACTTTATGCTTTGATCAATGATGTTTTATCGCTCTGCATGATTATGGCCATTATTGCTCTCTTGGTTTGTCGCTCCCAGTCTTTTGCTAGCCTCCGTAACCAAGTATGAGTTCCACTCATGCATTCAACTCTCTAAACCAAGTTATTCCAAAGAGAACATGTTGGGGGGATACCCCCGGGTAGGGTCACGCCGGGGTATAAAGGCCGAGTTAGACGAGGTTCGGCAAGGCCAAAGCGGATGCTGGCCGGGTCACCTCAAGGCAGGCCGAATCATGGGGAAATCCGGACCAGGGGGCGTTCGCCTAACTAAGTCTCAACCGACTTAAGCAGTAAGTCGGAAATGCATGTTTAACTTGTATGCAGGAACGGGTGTGGCCGGATCAACTATGATCCGGGTCACATCTAGCTTCTAGGAGAAGGAAGGAATCTCGCTGGTCAAAAGAAGCCCCGGTACGCACTGCATGAGCAAAGCAAAAGAGGGCAGGACCACCGAGGCGTGGCCGACAAGGGTGACGATGCCCATGTCGGCTGACGCGAGCGCCGCAGAGGCTCAACTAGCCTCTGCATGTGTGACGCGAGGGAAAAGTAACCCGGTCGGCTTACTATTTGGGAGGAGGACTCCACATATGCCCTGAGTAGAGACCTAGCCACCCCTATATAAGGGGGGCTAGGGCCTCTATAGAAGGGGGTTCCGTTATTTTCTGATTTGGCAAAGGTTTTGGGTGTGATCTGTAAGTGAGAGTAAGAGAGCTCCTTCTTCCTCCGCTCACCAATATAGCTCTAGGAGCACTTGTAACCTTGGAGGCAAAGCAAATTTAAACTTCTGTGTGGACAATCACTTCACTATCCCTCCCTGGATTCCCATAGCGTGTATTAGTCCCCACCTTTAGCCTATCCATGGCATCTGCCGTGACACCACCACGATAGAACACCATACCTACCTACTAGCATATGCTATTCCAAGTATATTCATGTTTTTGTTTACCTTCCAAATTAAACTTGTTATGAGAAAACTAGTGATTAAAGCTCTCACGAACTTGATGGCACACTTTACTTTTTGCATTTAATAAACTTGAACCATTGGGTCCTTCTTTGTTGCGTATATGCTTGCACTTTATAAGTTGAAATTAGCAGAACCATGTATCATGGGGAACGATTTCAACATTGCACTTGTACTTTGTACAATGTTGATATCATGTTCTTTTCCGTATGGATCCCGGCGGTGTGAAAATGAAAGTGGAACTTGTAAGATCATGGAGTTTGTATGTGTGTTAGAGAAACGCCTGTGCCGCTAGCCTAAGCCATGCCTAATCATGGTGGAAACTTGTAGCATCACCATAATCAGCACTCTATGAAGCATCCTCGATAAAACCTATGCAAATAGCAAATAAAAGGATGGTTGAGATGCTCATTGTCTGCTTGCCTTGTCATTTTGATTATGTGATAGCTCATGTATCATGTGCAAGGGGTACCCCGTTGGCGGTTCTTTATGATACATATGTACTTACAATGACAAGAGCTTACTTGTGACTAAAGTTGAGTAGCATGAGGTCCGGTCTTCGTAAGTAAGGGGCATGAGATTTCGGTTTATAACTTGTCAAGCATATCCTCTTAGTTGTGTCACTTTAACCTTAATTACCTTCAAGATGCTTATGATAGGGGCAATGAGAGATGAAAGCTATAAGTACCATAATTTTTGGAAGCTCTTTATGAGACTTGAATCCCTACTTCCTTCAATGAAGGCCTTTCTTCCACCATTATATTGAGTCTCCACCTTCTATCTTTATGCACCTACTATGAGAGCATAGTGGCCATTCTTAGTTCTATGTGCATTGTCCCAAGACTAGTTGATTGATGCATACCTTGATATTGCTTGTTTTAAACAATTTGTATCTAGTCACCCTTATGAACTTTGAAGGTGTCCTATGCATTTATGTTTGCTACTCTATGAGGGACAAGATGAATGCCACTATGCTATGTTTTCTTTATGTGAAACAAACAAACATCTTACAAAGCATTGTTATTCATGAATCTTTTGTTTGTGCCTTTTCATGTTGCAACATAGTTGCTATGTCTTATTGCTAGAACTTTATCCTTCATACTATGTTGAAGTACTATGATCCCAGCTTTGATTGTTTTACAAATACTTTGATCAAGTTTATGATGGTGCATGTCACCTCAAAAATTATTCTTTCTTTTTATCACTTACCTACTCGAGGACGAGCAGGAGTTAAGCTTGGGGATGTTGATACATTGCAAATGTTTCTATAATTTTTGATGATCCATGCTTGGTTTTATCTACTTTCTTATGTTTTTACACACTTTGGAGTACTTTTCATATGATTTCTTGGACTAACCTATTAACAAGATGCCACAGTGCCAGTTGCCTATTTTCTGCTGTTTTTGGTTCCAGGAAGTCAGAAAATGAATATTCTCGGAATTGGACTGGACAAAAGCCAAAGTTATTATTTTACCAGGGGACACATGGAGCCAGAATACGAGAGGAGAAGGGCCAGAGGGTGGCCACACCACCTCGTGGCACAGGCCAGGCCAGGCCGCGCCAGGGGGGTGGTGTGGGCCCCTTCGGCACCCCCTCGGTCTCCCCTCACGCCTATAAGATCCTCCCGAGGACAAAACCCTAGATCGTCAAGCCTCCAGCCACGAAAAGTTTCGCAGTGCCGCCGCCACCGAAGGGGAGATTCGAGGGACAGAAAGTCGCTGTTCTGTAACCCTGCCGGGGCGTGGAAGTGCCCCCGGAGCCATCTCCATTGATCTCCACCACCATCTCCACCACCATTGCTGATTCACATGATAAGGAGGGAGTAGTTCTCTCTCGAGGCTAAGGGTTCTATCGGTAGCTATGTGTTCCTCTCTCTCTATGCATGATCATATTGCGATCATGATCTTTGTAATCAGGTAGATCTACCTTGCTACTCAAGTGCTTTAATAGATCTCTGCTCTCCCCATGTGTGAAAGTGACAGCGTGCACACCATGGTGGCACTTAGGCTAGAGATTACAAATACTTGTTATGAGTTATATTTGGAGTTGGATGTCTTTATGAAATTGTGGTGTTCGTTTGAATCATCTAGTGCTCAAGGTGACAGTGTGGGGTTTTCTAGATGGGAAAGGCTTACTTTTAGGAGTGTTGTTATCGCCCTACCATGGATTAGAGTGTCCAACCGGAGAGTAGAGTAGTATCATAAAGAGAAGATATTTATATGAGAGTGTTCACTAGTGAAAGTATGATCCCTAGGCCTTGTTTCTAAACATTGATACACCATTTGCAATTAGATCTGTTACATGTTTTCTTGCTTCCTTCTTCATTTCAGTTTGCCTTTAGTCTTTTCCCACGTCAACCACACAACAGCAAGCTATTTTCTGGCACCGTTACCACTTATAATTATCCATACCACTTGTATTTCACAATCTCTTCGCCAAACTAGTAAACCTATACACCTGACAAATGTATTGGGTGTGTTGGGGATACCTTTGACTACTTCCTCCATGAGTTCGATAAACCTTGGGTGATCCACTTAAGGGAAAACTTGCTGCTGTTCTACAAACCTCTACACTTGGAGGCCCAACAACTGTCAACAAGAATAGAAGTGCGTAGACATCACTTGTACTCAAACTACTTGCACTGCTTTTAGTTCAACAATTGCACTGCGCTATATAATGTTGTAGGTACACTGGGTTCTGTTCGAAGCACTGCGCTTTCTCAGCCACATGCACTGCCGTACCTAGAAATCTCGGCGTCACTGTACTAGCCCCTAAAGACTGCGGGACGACCCTGCACTCTAAGTGCACTGCCCGTATAGTCATATAGAAAACTTCTTTCCACACATATACACCAATGCACTTTCAAAGAACTACCCTATTTATCCTCGCGTGCACTGCCTTGTACTCAAACTACTTGCACTGCCTTTAGTTCGACAATTCCACTGCTCTATGTAATGCTGTAAGTACACTGGTTTCTGTTCAAAGCACTGCGTTTTCTCAACCACATGCACTGCCGTACCTAGAAATACCGGCGTCACTATACTAGCCCCTAACGAAAGCAGGACGACCCTGCACTCTAAGTGCACTCCTCATATAGTCAGATAGAAAACTACTTTCTACACAGATACACCTATGTATTTTCGAAGAATTGCCCTATTTATCCTCGCGTGCACTGCCTTGTACTCACACTACTTGCACTGCCTTGAGTTCGACAATTGCACTGCTCTATGTAATGTTGCAGGTACACTGGTTTCTGTTCGAAGAACTGCGCTTTCTCAGCCACATGCACTTCCGTACCTAGAAATACCGACGTCATTGTACTAGCCCCTAATGAATGCAGGATGACCCTGCACTCTAATTGCATTGTCCGCATAGTCATATAGAAAACTGCTTTCTACACAGATACACCTATGTACTATTGAAGAATTGCCCTATTTATCTTCATGTGCACTGCCATGTACTCAAACTACTTGCACTGCCTTTAGTTCGACAATTGCACTGCTCTATGTAATTCTGCAGGTACACTGGTTTCTGTTCAAAGCACTGCGCTTTCTCAGCCAGATGAACTGCCCTACCTAGAAATTTCGGCGTCACTGTACTAGCCCCTAACGAATGCGGGACGACCCTGCACTCTAAGTGCACTGCCCGTATAGTCATATAGAAAACTGCTTTCTACACAGATACACCTATGTACGTTCGAAAAGCTGCCCTATTTATCCTCGCGTGCACTGCCTTGTGCTCAAACTACTTGCACTGCCTTTAGTTCGACAATTGAACTGCTCTATGTAATGCTGCAGGTACACTGGTTTCTGTTCGAAGCATTGCGCTTTCTCAGCCACATGCACTACCATACCTATAAATTCCGGCGTCACTATACTAGCCCCTAACGAATGCGGGACGACCCTGCACTCTAAGTGCACTTCCCGAATAGTCATATAGAAAACTACTTTCTACAAAGACACACCTATGTACATTCGAAGAACTGCCCTATTTATCCTCGCGTGCACCGCCATGTACTCAAACTACTTGCACTGTCTTTAGTTCGACAATTGCACTGCTCTATGTAATGCTGCAAGTACACTCGTTTCTGTTCAAAGCACTTCGCTTTCTTAGCCACATGCACTGTCGTACCTAGAATTCCGGCGTCAGTGTACTAGCCCCTAACGAATGCGGGACGACCCTGCACTCTAAGTGCACTGCCCGTATAGTCATATAGAAAACTGCTTTCTACACAGATACACCTACGTACGTTCGAAAAACTGCCCTATTTATCCTCGCGTGCACTGCCTTGTGCTCAAACTACTTGCACTGCCTTTAGTTCGACAATTGAACTGCTCTATGTAATGCTGCAGGTACACTGGTTTCTGTTCGAAGCATTGCGCTTTCTCAGCCACATGCACTGCCATACCTATAAATTCCGGCGTCACTATACTAGCCCCTAACGAATGCGGGACGACCCTGCACTCTAAGTGCACTTCCCGAATAGTCATATAGAAAACTACTTTCTACAAAGACACACCCATGTACATTCGAAGAACTGCCCTATTTATCGTCGCGTGCACCGCCATGTACTCAAACTACTTGCACTGCCTTTAGTTCGACAATTGCACTGCTCTATGTAATGCTGCAGGTACACTCGTTTCTGTTCAAAGCACTGCGCTTTCTTAGCCACATGCACTGCCGTACCTAGAATTCCGCCACTTTTTAGCTCCCTAACGAATGCTAGACGACCCAAGACTCTAAGTGCAAATCGAGATAGTCATATAGAAAACTGCTTTCTACACAGATACACATATGTACTTTCGAAGAACTGTCCTATTTATCCTCGCGTACACTGCCTTGTACTCAAACTACTTGCACTGTCTTTAGTTCGACAATTTCACTGCTCTATTTAATGCTGCAGTACACCTGGTTTCGTCAAGCACCAAGCGCTTTCAGCCACATGCACCGCTGCCGTACCTAGAAATTTCAAGGCCACAGCATTAGCCCCCAACGAACGCTGGACGGGATCGCACGCTCTAAGTGCACTTCCTGTATAGTCATATAGAAAACTACTTTCTACATAGATACACCTATGTACTTTAGAAGAACTTCCCTATTTATCGTCGCGTGCACTGCCTTGTACTCAAACTACTTACACTTCCTTTAGTTCGACAATTGCACTGTTCTATGTAATGCTGCAGGTACACTGGTTTCTGTTCGAAGCACTGCGCTTTCTCAGACACATGCATTGCCGTACCTAGAAATACCGGCGTCACTGTACTGGCCCCTAATGAATGCAGGACGACCCTGCACTCTAAGTGCACTGTCAGTATAGTCATATAGAAAACTGCTTTCTACACAGATACACCTATGTACTTCTGAAGAACTGCCCTATTTATCCTCGCGTGCACTGCCTTGTACTCAAAATACTTGCACTGCCTTTAGTTCAACAATTGCACTGCTCTATGTAATGCTGCATGTACACTGGTTTCTGTTCAAAGCACTGCTCTTTCTCAGCCAGATGGACTGCCATACCTAGAAATTCCGGCGTCACTATACTAGCCCCTAACGAATGCGGGACAACCCTGCACTCTAAGTGCACTGCCCGTATAGTCATATAGAAAACTGCTTTCTACACAGATACACCTATGTACTTTCAAAGAACTGCCCTATTTATCCTCGCGTCCACTTCCTTGTACGCAAACTACTTGCACTGCCTTTAGTTCGACAATTGAACTGCTCTATGTAATGCTGCAGGTACACTAGTTTCTGTTCGAAGCATTGCGCTTTCTCAGCCACATGCACTGCCATACCTATAAATTCCGGCGTCACTGTACTAGCCCCTAACAAATGCGGGACGACCCTGCACTCTAAGTGCACTTCCCGTATAGTCATACAGAAAACTACTTTCTACAAAGACACACCTATGTACATTCGAAGAACTGCCCTATTTATCCTCGCGTGCACCGCCATGTACTCAAACTACTTGCACTGCCTCTAGTTCGACAATTGCACTGCTCTATGTAATGTTGCAGGTACACTCGTTTCTGTTCAAAGCACTGCGATTTCTTAGCCACATGCACTGCCGTACCTAGAAATTCCGGCGTCACTGTACTAGCCCCTAACGAATGCTAGACGACCCAGCACTCTAAGTGCACTGCCCGTATAGTCATATAGAAAACTGCTTTCTACACAGATACACCTATGTACTTTCGAAGAACTGCCCTATTTGTCCTCACGTACACTGCCTTGTACTCAAACTACTTGCACTGTCTTTAGTTCGACAATTGCACTGCTCTATGTAATACTGCAGGTACACTGGTTTCTGTTCGAAGGACTGCGCTTTCTCAGCCACATGCACTGTCGTACCTAGAAATTTCGGTGTCACTGTACTAGCCCCTAATGAACGCGGGACGAACCTGCACTCTAAGTGCACTTCCCGTATAGTCATATAGAAAACTACTTTCTACACAGATACACCTATGTACTTTCGAAGAACTTCCCTATTTATCATCGCGTGCACTGCCTTGTACTCAAACTACTTACACTTCCTTTAGTTCGACAATTGCACTGTTCTATGTAATGCTGCAGGTACACTGGTTTCTGTTCGAAGCACTGCGCTTTCTCAGACACATGCATTGCCGTACCTAGAAATACCGTCCAGTCACTGGCCCCTAATGAATGCAGGACGACCCTGCACTCTAAGTGCACTGTCCGTATAGTCATATAGAAAACTGCTTTCTACACAGATACACCTATGTACTTTTGAAGAACTGCGCTATTTATCCTCGCGTGCACTGCCTTGTACTCAAACTACTTGCACTACCTTTAGTTCGACAATTGCACTGCTCTATGTAATGCTGCAGGTACAGTGGTTTCTGTTTAAAGCACTGCGCCTTCTCAGCCAGATGGACTGCCATACCTAGAAATTCCGGCGTCACTATACTAGCCCCTAACGAATGCGGGACAACCCTGCACTCTAAGTGCACTGCCCGTATAGTCATATAGAAAACTGCTTTCTACACAGATACACCTATGTACTTTTGAAGAACTGCCCTATTTATCCTCGCGTGCACTGCCTTGTACGCAAACTACTTGCACTGCCTTTAGTTCGACAATTGAACTGCTCTATGTAATGCTGCAGGTACACTAGTTTCTGTTCGAAGCATTGCGCTTTCTCAGCCACATGCACTGCCATACCTATAAATTCCGGCGTCACTGTACTAGCCCCTACCGAATGCGGGACGACCCTGCACTCTAAGTGCACTTCCCGTATAGTCATATTGAAAACTACTTTGTACAAAGACACACCTATGTACATTCCAAGAACTGCCCTATTTATCCTCGCGTGCACCGCCTTGTACTCAAACTACTTGCACTGCCTTTAGTTCGACAATTGCACTGCTCCATGTAATGTTGTAGGAACATTGGTTTCTGTTCGAAGCACTGCGTTTTCTCAGCCACATGCACTCCAATACCTAGAAACACCGGCGTCACTATACTAGCCCCTAACGAAAGCAGGACGACCCTGCACTCTAAGTGCACTGCCCGTATAGTCATATAGAAAACTGCTTTCTACACAGATACACCTATGTACTTTCGAAGAATTGCCGTATTTATCCTCGCGTGCACTGCCTTGTACACAAACTACTTGCACTACCTTTAGTTCGACAATTGCACTGGTCTATGTAATGCTGCAGGTACACTGGTTTCTGTTCGAAGCACTGCGCTTTCTCAGCCACATGCACTTCCGTACCTAGAAATACCGGCGTCACTGTACTAGCCCCTAATGAATGCAGGACGACCCTGCACTCTAAGTGCACTATCCGTATAGTCATATAGAAAACTACTTTCTACACAGATACACCTATGTACTTTTCAAGAACTGCCCTATTTATCTTCGCGTGCACTGCCTTGTACTCAAACTACTTGCACTTCCTTTAGTTTGACAATTGCACTGCTCTATGTAATGCTGCAGTACTGGTTTCGCTCAAAACTGCGCTTTCTCAGCCAGATGCACCGTGCATCTAGAAATTCGGCGCTTTGTACTAGCCCCTAACGAATGCGGGATGACCCTGCACTCTAAGTGCACTGCCCATATAGTCATATAGAAAACTACTTTCTACACATATGCACCTATGTACGTTCGAAGAACTGCCCTATTTATCCTCGCGTGCACTTCCTTGTACTCAAACTACTTGCACTGCCTTTAGTTCGACAATTGAACTGCTCTATGTAATCCTGCAGGTACACTGATTTCTGTTTGAAGCATTGCGCTTTCTCAGCCACATGCACTGCCATACCTATAAATTCCAGCGTCACAGTACTAGCCCCTAACGAATGCGGGACGAACCTGCACTCTAAGTGCACTTCCCGTATAGTCATATAGAAAACTACTTTCTACAAAGACACACCTATGTACATTCAAGAATCGCCTATTTATCCTCGCGCACCGCCTTTGTACTCAAACTACTTGCACGCCTTTAGTTCGACAATTGCACCGCTCTATGTAATGTTGCAGTACACGGTTTCGTCAAGCATTGCGCTTAGCCACATGCACTGTCAGTATTTAGAAATTTCGCGCCACAGATTAGCCCCTAACGCAGCGGGACGACCACGCAATCTAAGTGCACTTCCCATAGTCATATAGAAAACTACTTTCTACAGATACACCTATGTACTTTCAAGAATCGCCTATTTATCGTCAAGGTACCTTTGTACTCAAACTACTTGCACTGCCTTTAGTTCGACAATTGAACAACTCTATGTAATGCTGCAGGTACGCTGGTTTCTGTTCGAAGCATTGCGCTTTCTCAGCCACATGCACTGCCATACCTATAAATTTCGGCGTCACTGTACTAGCCCCTAACGAATGCGGGACGACCCTGCACTCTAAGTGCACTTCCCGTATAGTCATATAGAAAACTACTTTCTACAAAGACACACCTATGTACATTTGAAGAACTGCACTATTTATCCTCGCGTGAACCGCCTTGTACTAAAACTACTTGCACTGCCTTTAGGTCGACAATTGCATTGCTCTATGTAATGCTGCAGATACACTAGTTTCTGTTCGAAGCACTGTGTTTTGTACCTAGAAATACCGGCGTCACTATACTAGCCCCTAACGAAAGCAGGACGATGTTGCACTCTAAGTGCACTACCCGTATAGTCATATGGAAAACTGCTTTCTACAAAGATACACATATGTACTTTCGAAGAATTGCCCTATTTATCCTCGCGTGCACTGACTTGTACTCAAATCACTTGCACTGCATTTAGTTCGACAATTGCACTGCTCTATGTAATGCTGCAGGTACACTGGTTTCTGTCCGAAGCACTGCGCTTTCTCAGCCACATGCACTTCCGTACCTAGAAATACCGGCGTCACTGTACTAGCCCCTAATGAATGTGGGACATCCCTGCACTCTAAGCGCACTTCCCGTATAGTCATATAGAAAACTTCTTTCTACAAAGACACACCTATGTACATTCGAAGAAATGCCCTATTTATCCTCACGTGCACTGCATTGTACTCAAACTACTTGCATAGCCTTTAGTTCGACAATTGCACTGCTCTATGTAATGCTGCGGGTACACTCGTTTCTGTTCAAAGCAGTGCGCTTTCTTAGCCACATGCATTGCCGTACCTAGAAATTCCGACGTCACTGTACTAGCCCCTAACGAATGCTAGACGACCCAGCACTCTAAGTGCACTGCCCGTATAGTAATATAGAAAACTGCTTTCTACACAGATACACATCTGTACGTTCGAAGAACCGCCCTATTTATCCTCTCGTGCACTGCCTTGTACTCATACTACTTGCACTGCCTTTAGTTCGACAATTGAACTGCTCTATGTAATGCTGCAGGTACACTGGTTTCTGTTCGAAGCATTGCGCTTTCTCAGCCACATGCACTACCATACCTATAAATTCTGGCGTCACTGTACTAGCCCCTAATGAATGTGGGACATCCCTGCACTCTAAGCGCACTTCCCGTATAGTCATATAGAAAACTTCTTTCTACAAAGACACACCTATGTACATTCGAAGAAATGCCCTATTTATCCTCACGTGCACCGCCTTGTACTCAAACTACTTGCACTGCCTTTAGTTCGACAATTGCACTGCTCTATGTAATGCTGCGGGTACACTCGTTTCTGTTCAAAGCACTGCGCTTTCTTAGCCACATGCAGTGCCGTACCTAGAAATTCCGACGTCACTGTACTAGCCCCTAACGAATGCTAGACGACCCAGCACTCTAAGTGCACTGCCCGTATTGTAATATAGAAAACTGCTTTCTACACAGATACACCTATGTACTTTCGAAGAACTTCGCTATTTATCCTCGCGTGCACTGCCTTGTACTTAAACTACTTGCACTTCCTTTAGTTCGACAATTGCACTGTTGTATGTAATGCTGAAGGTACACTTGTTTCTGTTCAAAGCACTACGCTTTCTCAGCCACATGCACTTCCGTACCTAGAAATACCGGCGTCATTGGACTAGCCCCTAATGAATGCAGGACGACCCTGGACTCTAAGTGCACTGCCCGTATAGTCATATAGAAAATTGCTTTCTACACAGATACACCTATGTACTTTCGAAGAACTGCCCTATTTATCCTCGCGTGCACTGCCTTGTACTCAAACTACTTGCACTGCCTTTAGTTCGACAATTGAACTGCTCTATGTAATGTTGCAGGTACACTAGTTTCTGTTTGAAGCATTGCGCTTTCTCAGCCACATGCACTGCCATACCTATAAATTCCAGCGTCACTATACTAGCCCCTAACGAATGCGGGACGACCCTGCACTCTAAGTGCACTTCCCGTATAGTCATATAGAAAACTACTTTCTACAAAGACACACCTATGTACATTCGAAGAACTGCCCTATTTATCCTCGCGTGCACCACCTTGTACTCAAACTACTTGCACTGCCTTTAGTTCGACAATTTTACTTCTCTATGTAATGCTGCAGGTACACGGGTTTCTGTTCAAAGCACTGTAATTTCTTAGCCACATGCACTGCTGTACCTAGAAATTCCGGCGTCACTATACTAACCCCTAAAGAATGCTAGACGACCCAGCACTCTAAGTGCACTGCCCGTATAGTCATATAGAAAACTGCTTTCTACACAAATACACCTATGTACTTTCGAAGAACTGCCCTATTTATCCTCGCGTACACTGCCTTGTACTCAAACTACTTGCACTGTCTTTAGTTCGACAATTTCACAGCTCTATGTAATGTTGCAGGTACACTAGTTTCTGTTTGAAGCATTGGGCTTTCTCAGCCACATGCACTGCTATACCTTTAAATTCCAGCGTCACTGTACTAGCCCCTAACGAATGAGGGATGACCCTGCACTCTAAGTGCACTTCCCCTATAGTCATATAGAAAACTACTTTCTACAAAGACACACCTATGTACATTCGAAGAACTGCCCTATTTATCCTCGCGTGCACCGCCTTGTACTCAAACTACTTGCACTGCCTTTAGTTCGACAATTGCACTGCTCTATGTAATGCTGTAGGTACACAGGTTTCTGTTCAAAGCACTGCGCTTTCTCAGATACCGCCGCTGCCTAGAAATTTCAAGGCGTCAGACTAGCCCCTAACGAATGCGGGACGACCCTGCACTCTAAGTGCACTGCCCGTATAGTCATATAGAAAACTGCTTTCTACACAGATACACCTATGTACGTTCGAAGAACTGCCCTATTTATCCTCGCGTGCACTTCCTTGTACTCAAACTACTTGCACTGCCTTTAGTTCGACAATTGAACTGCTCTATGTAATCCTGCAGGTACACTGGTTTCTGTTTGAAGCATTGCGCTTTCTCAGCCACATGCACTGCCATACCTATAAATTCCAGCCATCAGATTAGCCCCTAACGAATGCGGGACGAACCTGCACTCTAAGTGCACTTCCCGTATAGTCATATAGAAAACTACTTTCTACAAAGACACACCTATGTACATTCGAATAACTGCCCTATCTATCCTCGCGTGCACCGCCTTGTACTCAAACTACTTGCACTGCCTTTAGTTCGACAATTGCACTGCTCTATGTAATGCTGCAGGTACACTGGTTTCTGTTCAAAGCACTGCGCTTTCTTAGCCACATGCACTGCCGTACCTAGAAATTTCGGTGTCACTGTACTAGCCCCTAACAAATGCTAGACGACCCAGCACTCTAAGTGCACTGCCCGTATAGTCATATAGAAAACTGCTTTTATACACAGATACACCTATGTACTTTCGAAGAACTGCCCTATTTATCCTCGCATACACTGCCTTGTACTCAAACTACTTGCACTGCCTTTAGTTCGACAATTGAACTGCTCTATGTAATGCTGCAGGTACACTGGTTTCTGTTCAAAGCACTGCGCTTTCTTAGCCATATACACTGCCGTACCTAGAAATTCTGGCGTCACTGTACTAGCCCCTAAGGAATGCTGGACGACCGAGCACTCTAAGTGCACTGCCCATATAGTCATATAGAAAACTGCTTTCTACACAGATACACCTATGTACTTTCAAAGAACTGCCCTATTTATCCTCGCGTATACTGCCTTGTACTCAAACTACTTGCACTGCCTTTAGTTCGACAATTGCATTGCTCTATGTAATGCTGCAGGTACACTGGTTTCTGTTCGAACCACTGCACTTTCTCAGCCACATGCACTGCCGTACCTAGAAATTTCGGTGTCACTGTACTAGCCCCTAACGAATGCGGGACGACCCTGCACTCTAAGTGCACTGCCCGTATAGTCATATAGAAAACTGCTTTCTACACAGATACACCTATGTACGTTCGAAGAACTGCCCTATTTATCCTCGTGGGCACTTCCTTGTACTCAAACTACTTGCACTGCCTTTAGTTCAACAATTGAAATGCTCTATGTAATGTTGCAGGTACACTGGTTTCTGTTTGAAGCATTGGGCTTTCTCAGCCACATGCACTGCTATACCTATAAATTCCAGCGTCACTGTACTAGCCCCTAGCGAATGCGGGACGCCCCTGCACTCTAAGTGCACTTCCCCTATAGTCATATAGAAAACTACTTTCTACAAAGACACACCTATGTACATTCGAAGAACTTCCCTATTTATCCTCGCGTGCACCGCCTTGTACTCAAACTACTTGCACTGCCTTTAGTTCGACAATTGCACTGCTCTATGTAATGCTGTAGGTACACTGGTTTCTGTTCAAAGAACTTCGCTTTCTTAGCCATATACACTGCCGTACCTAGAAATTCTGGCGTCACTATACTACCCCTAAGGAATGCTGGACGACCGAGCACTCTAAGTGCACTGCCCGTATAGTCATATAGAAAACTGCTTTCTACACAGATACACCTATGTAGATTCGAAGAACTGCCCTAATTATCCTCGCGTGCACTTCCTTGTACTCAAACTACTTGCACTGCCTTTAGTTCGACAATTGAACTGCTCTATGTAATCCTGCAGGTACACTGGTTTCTGTTTGAAGCATTGCGCTTTCTCAGCCACATGCACTGCCATACCTATAAATTCCAGTGTCGCTGTACTAGCCCCTAACGAATGCGGGAAGAACCTGCACTCTAAGTGCACTTCCCGTATAGTCATATAGAAAACTACTTTCTACAAATACACACCTATGTACATTCGAAGAACTGCCCTATCTATCCTCGCGTGCACCGCCTTGTACTCAAACTACTTGCACTGCCTTTAGTTCGACAATTGCACTGCTCTATGTAATGCTGCAGGTACACTGGTTTCTGTTCAAAGCACTGCGCTTTCTTAGCCACATGCACTGCCGTACCTAGAAATTCCGGCGTCACTGTACTAGCCCCTAACAAATGCTAGACGACCCAGCACTCTAAGTGCACTGCCCGTATAGTCATATAGAAAACTGCTTTTATACACAGATACACCTATGTACTTTCGAAGAACTGCCCTATTTATCCTCGCATACACTGCCTATTACTCAAACTACTTGCACTGCCTTTAGTTCGATAATTACATTGCTCTATGTAATGCTGCAGGTACACTGGTTTCTGTTCGAACCACTGTGCTTTCTCAGCCACATGCACTGCCGTACCTAGAAATTTCGGTGTCACTGTACTAGCCCCTAACGAATGCGGGACGACCCTCCACTCTAAGTGCATTTCCCGTATAGTCATACAGAAAACTACTTTCTACAGAAATACACCTATGTACTTTCGAAGAACTTCCCTATTTATCCTTGTGTGCACTCCCTTGTACTCAAACTACTTGCACTTCCTTTAGTTCGACAATTGCACTATCTATGTAATGCTGCAGGTACACTGGTTTCTGTTCGAACCACTGCACTTTCTCAGCAACATGCACTGCCGTACCTGGAAATACCGGCGTCACTGTACTAGCCCCTAATGAATGCAGGACGACCCTACACTCTAAGTGCACTGTCCGTATAGTCATATAGAAAACTGCTTTCTACACAGATACAACTATGTACTTTTGAAGAACTGCCCTATTTATCCTCGCGTGCACTGCCTTGTACTCAAACTACTTGCACTGCCTTTAGTTCGACAATTGCACTGCTCTATGTAATGCTGCAGGTACACTGGTTTTTGTTCAAAGCACTATGATTTCTCAGCCAGATGCACTGCCGTACCTAGAAATTCCGGCGTCACTGTACTAGCCCCTAACGAATGCGGGACGACCCGGCACTCTAAGTGCACTGCCCGTATAGTCATATAGAAAACTGCTCTACACAGATACACCTATGTACTTTCGAATAACTGCCCTATTTATCCTCGCGTGCACTGCCTTGTACTCAAACCACTTGCACTGCCTTTAGTTCGACAATGGAACTGCTCTATGTAATGCTGCAGGTACACTAGTTTCTGTTCGAAGCATTGTGCTTTCTCAGCCACATGCACTGCCATACCTATAAATTCCGGCGTCACCGTACTAACCCGTAACGAATGCGGGACGACCCTGCACTCTAAGTTCACTTCCCATATAGTCATATAGAAAACTACTTTCTACAAAGACACACCTATGTACATTCGAAGAACTGCCCTATTTATCCTCGCGTGCACCGCCTTGTACTCAAACTACTTGCACTGCCTTTAGTTCGAACATTGCACTGCTCTATGTAATGCTGCAGGTACACTGGTTTCTGTTCAAAGCACTGCGCTTTCTTAGCCACATGCACTACCGTACCTAGACCGGCGTCACTGTACTAGCCCCTAATGAATGCTGGACGACCCAGCACTCTAAGTGCACTGCCCGTATAATCATATAGAAAACTGTTTTCTAGACAGATACACCTATGTACTTTCGAAGAACTTCCCTATTTATCCTCGCGTACACTGCCTTGAACTCAAACTACTTGCACTGTCTTTAGTTCGACAATTGCACTGCTCTAGGTAATGCTGCAGGTACACTGGTTTCGCTCAATCATGCTTTCTCAGCCACATGCACCATTGCATTCTAGAAATTCCGGTGTCACTGTACTAGCCCCTAACGAACGCGGGACGAACCTGCACTCTAAGTGCACTTCCCGTATAGTCATATAGAGAACTACTTTCTACACAGATACACCTATGTAATTTCGAAGAACTGCCCTATTTATCTCGCGTGCAATGCCTTGTACTCAAACTACTTGCACTTCCTTTAGTTCGACAATTGCACTGTTCTATGTAATGTTGCAGGTACACTGGTTTCTGTTCGAAGCACTGCGCTTTCTCAGCCATATGCACTGCTGTACCTAGAAATACCGGCGTCACTGTACTAGCCCCTAATGAATGTAGGACGACCCTGCACTCTATGTGCACTGTCTGTATAGTCATATAGAGAACTGCTTTCTATACAGATACACCTATGTACTTTTGAAGAACTGCCCTATTTATCGTTGCGTCCACTGCCTTGTACTCAAACTACTTGCACTGCCTTTAGTTCGACAATTGCACTGCTCTATGTAATGCTGCAGGTACACTGGTTTCTGTTCAAAGCACTACGCTTTCTCAGCCAGATGCACTGCCGTACCTAGAAATTCCAGAGTCACTGTACTAGCCCCTAACAAATGTGGGACGACCCTGCACTCTAAGTGCACTGCCCGTATAGTCATATAGAGAACTTCTTTCTACACAGATACACCTATGTACTTTCGAAGAACTGCCCTACTTATCATAGCGTGCACTGCCTTGTACTCAAACTACTTGCATTGCCTTTAGTTCGACAATTGAACTGCTCTATGTAATGCTGCAGGTACACTGGTTTCTGTTCAAAGCATTGCGCTTTCTCAGCCACATACACTGCCATACCTATAAATTCCGGCGTCACTGTACTAGCCCCTAACGAATGCGGGACGACCCTGCACTCTAATTGCACTTCCCGTATAGTCATCTAGAAAACTACTTTCTACAAAGACACACCTATGTACATTCGAAGAACTACCCTATTTATCCTCGCGTGCACCGCCTTGTACTCAAACTACTTGCACTGCCTTTAGTTCGACAATTGCACTGCTCTATGTAATGTTGCAGGTACACTGGTTTCTTTTCAAAGCACTGCGCTTTCTTAGCCACATGCACTACCGTACCTAGAAATACCGGCGTCACTGTACTAGCCCCTAACGAATGCTGGACGACCCAGCACTCTAAGTGCACTGCCCGTATAGTCATATAGAAAACTGCTTTCTACACAGATACACCTATGTACTTTCGAAGAACTGCCCTATTTATCCTCGCGTACACTGCCTTGTACTCAAACTACTTGCACTGTCTTTAATTCGATAATTGCACTGCTCTATGTAATGCTGCAGGTACACTGGTTTCTGTTCAAAGCACTGCGCTTTCTCAGCCACATGCACTGCCGTACCTAGAAATTTCGGCGTCACTGTACTAGCCCCTAACGAACGCGGGACGACCCTGCACTCTAAGTGCACTTTAGTCATATGGAAAACAACTTTCTACAGAGATACACCTATGTACTTTCGAAGAACTGCCCTATTTATCCTCGCGTGCACTGCCTTGTACTCAAACTACTTGCACTTCCTTTAGTTCGACAATTGCACTGTTCTATGTACTGCTGCAGGTACACTGGTTTCTGTTCGAAGCACTGTGCTTTCTCAGCCACAGGCACTGCCGTACCTAGAAATACTGGCGTCACTGTACTAGCCCCTAATGAATGCAGGACGACCCTGCACTCTAAGTGCACTGTCCGTATAGTCATATAGAAAACTGCTTTCTACATAGATACACCTATGTACTTTTGAAGAACTGCCCAATTTATCCTTGCATGCACTGCCTTGTACTCAAACTACTTGTACTGCCTTTAGTTTGACAATTGCACTGATCTATGTAATGCTGCAGTACCGGTTTCTATTAAAAGCTTCATTGCGCTTTCTCAGAAATACACTTCCGGCGTCACTGTACTAGCCCCTAACGAATGTGGGACGACCCTGCACTCTAAGTGCACTGCCCGTATAGTCATATAGAAAACTGCTTTCTACACAGATACACCTATGTACTTTCAAAGAACTACCCTATTTATCCTCGCGTGCACTGCCTTGTACTCAAACTACTTGCACTTCCTTTAGTTCGACAATTGCACTGTTCTATGTAATGCTGCAGGTACACTAGTTTCTGTTCGAAGCACTGTGCTTTCTCAGCCACATGCACTGTTGTACCTAGAAATATCGGCGTCACTGTACTAGCCCCTAATGAATGCAGGACGACCCTGCACTCTAAGTGCACTGTCCGTATAGTCATATAGAAAACTGCTTTCTACATAGATACACCTATGTATTTTTGAAGAACTGCCCAATTTATCCTTGCATGCACTGCCTTGTACTCAAACTACTTGTACTGCCTTTAGTTTGACAATTGCACTGATCTATGTAATGCTGCAGGTACACTGGTTTCTGTTAAAAGCATCAAGGCTTTCTCACCGGATGCACCGCTGCATTACCTAGAAATTCGGTGTCATCAGATTAGCCCCTAACGAATGCGGGACGACCCTGCACTCTTATTGCACTGCACGTATAGTCATATAGAAAACTGCTTTCTACATAGATACACCTATGTACTTTCGAAGAACTGCCCTATTTATACTTGCGTGCACTGCCATGTACTCAAAGTACTTGCACTGCCTTTAGTTGGACAATGGCACTGCTCTATGTAATGCTGCAGGTACACTGGTTCGTCGAGGCACTTTCAAGGCTTTCACATGTAATCGCCGTACCTAGAAATTTCGGCGTCACTGAACTAGCCCCTAACGAACGCGGGACGACCCTGCACTCTAAGTGCACTTCGCGTATAGTCATATAGAAAACTACTTTCTACACAGATACACCTATGTACTTTCGAAGAACTGCCCTATTTATCCTCGCGTGCACTGACTTGTACTCAAACTACTTACACTGTCTTTAGTTCGACAATTGCACTGCTCTATGTAATGCTGCAGGTACACCAGTTTTTGTTTGAAACACTGCGCTTTCTCAGCAACATGCACTGCCGTACCTAGAAATTCAGGCGTCACTATACTAGCCCCTAATGAATGCAAGACGACCCTGCACTCTAAGAGCACTATCCGTATAGTCATATACAAAACTGCTTTCTACACAGATACACCTATGTACTTTTGAAGAACTGCCCTATTTATCCTCACGTGCACTGCCTTGTACTCAAACTACTTGCAATGTCTTTAGTTCGACAATTGGACTGCTCTATGTAATGCTGCAGGTACACTTGTTTCTCTTCGAAGCACTATGCTTTCTCAGCCACATGCACTACCGTACCTAGAAATTCTGGCGTCACTGTACTAGCCCCTAACGCATGCGAGACGACCCTGCACTCTAAGTGCACTTCCCGTATAGTCATATACAAAACTACTTTCTACATAGATACACCTATGTACTTTCGAAGAGATACCCTATTTATCCTCGCGTGCACTGCCTTGTACTCAAACTACTTGCACTGCCTTTAGTTCGACAATTGCACTGCTCTATGTAATGCTGCAGTACACTGTATGCTCAAGCAACCTGCGCTTTCTCAGCCACATGCCTTTACCTAGAAATTCCGAGAAAGGTCCATTTAGCCCCTAACGAATGCGGGACGACCCTGCAGTCTTATTGCACAGCCTGTACAGTCATATAGAAAACTGCTTTCTACACAGATGCACCTATGTACTTTCGAAGAACTGCCCTATTTATCCTCACGTGCACTGTCTTGTACTCAAAGTACTTGCACTGCCTTTATTTCGACAATTGCACTGCTCTATGTAATCCTGCAGGTACACTGGTTTCTATTCAAAGCACTGCGCTTTCTCAGCCACATGCACTGCCGTACCTAGAAATGCCAGCGTCACTGTACTAGCCCCTAACGAATACGGGATGACCCTGCACTCTAAGTGCACTTCCCGTATAGTCATATACAAAACTACTTTCTACACAGATACACCTATGTACTTTCAAAGAACTGTCCTATTTATCCTCGCGTGCACTGCCTTGTACTCAAACTACTTGCACTGCCTTTAGTTCGACAATTGCACTGTTCTATGTAATGCCGCAGGTACACTGGTTACTGTTCGAAGCACTGCGCTTTCTCAGCCACATGCACTGCCGTACCTAGAAATACCGGCGTTATTGTACTAGCCCCTAACGAATTCAGGACGACCCTCCACTTTAAGTGCACTGCCCGTATAGTCATATAGAAAACTGCTTTCTACACAGATACACCAATGTACTTTCGAAGAATTGCCCTATTTATCCTCACGTGCACTGCCTTATACTCAAACTACTTGCAGTGCCTTTAGTTCGACAATTCGACTGCTCTATGTAATGCTGCAGGTACACTGGTTTCTGTTCAAAGCACTGCGCTTTCACCACATGCACCGCCGCATTAGAAATTCGCACTATACTAGCCCCTAACGAATGCGGGACGACGCTGCACTCTAAGTGCACTGCCCGTATAGTCACATAGAAAACTGCTTTCTACACAGATACACCTATGTACTTTCAACGAACTGCCCTATTTATCCTCGCGTGCACTGCCTTGTACTCAAACTACTTGCACTGCCTTCAGTTCGACAATTGGACTGCTCTATGTAATGCTGGAGGTACACTGGTTTCTGTTCAAAGCACTGCGCTTTCTCAGCCACATGCACTGCCGTACCTAGAAATTCCGGCATCACTGTACTAGCCCCTAACGAATGCGGGACGACCCTACACTCTAAGTGCACTGCCCGTATAGTCATATAGAAAACTGCTTTCTACACAGATACACCTATGTACTTTCAAAGAACTGCCCTATTTATCCTCGCGTGCACTGCCTTGTACTCAAACTACTTGCACTGCCTTTAGTTCGACAATTGGACTGCTCTATGTAATGCTGGAGGTACACTGGTTTCTGTTCAAAGCACTGCGCTTTCTCAGCCAAATGCATTGCCGTACCTAGAAATTCCGGCGTCACTATACTAGCCCCTAACAAATGCGGGACGACCCGACACTCTAAGTGCACTGCCCGTATAGTCATATAGAAAAGTGCTTTCTACATAGATACACCAATGTACTTTAAAAGAACTGCCCTATTTATCCTCGCGTGCACTGCCTTGTACTCAAACTACTTGCACTGCCTTTAGTTCGACAATTGCACTGTTCTATGTAATGCCGTAGGTACACTGGTTTCTGTTCGAAGCACTGCGCTTTCTCAGCCACATACACTGCCGTACCTAGAAATACCGGCATTACGGTACTAGCCCCTAACGAATTCAGGACGACCCTGAACACTAAGTGCACTGTCCGTATAGTCATATAGAAAACTGCTTTCTACACAGATACACCTATGTACTTTCGAAGAACTGCCCTATTTATCCTCGCGTGCACTGCCTTGTACTCAAACTACTTACACTGCCTTTAGTTCGACAATTGCACTACTCTATGTAATGCTGAAGGTACACTGGTTTCTGTTCGAAGGACTACGCTTTCTCAGCCACATGCACTGCCGTACCTAGAAATCCCGGCGTCACTGTACTAGCCCCTAACGAATGTGGGACAACCCTGCACTCTAAGTGCACTTCCCGTATAGTCATATACAAAACTACTTTCTACATAGATACACCTATGTACTTTCGAAGAACTAACCTATTTATCCTCGCGTGCACTGCCTTGTACTCAAACTACTTGCACTGCCTTTATTTCGACAATTGCACTGCTCTATGTAAATCTGTAGGTAGACTGGTTTCTGTTCGAAGCACTGCGCTTTCTCAGCCACATGCACTGCCGTACCTAGAAATTCTAGTGTCACCGTACTAATCCCTAACGAATGCGGGACGACCCTGCACTCTAAGTGCACTTCCCATATAGTCATATACAAAACTACTTTCTACATACATACACCTATGTAGTTTCGAAGAACTGCCCTATTTATCCTTGCGTGCACTGCCTTGTACTCAAACTACTTGCACTGCCTTTAGTTCGACAATTGGACTGCTCTATGTAATGATGTAGGTACACTGGTTTCTGTTCAAAGCACTGTGCTTTCTCGGCCACATGCACGGCCGTACCTAGAAATTCCGGCGTCACTATACTAGCCCCTAATGAATACGGGACGACCCTGCACTCTTATTGCACTGCCCGTATAGTCATATAGAAAACTGCTTTCTACACAGATACACCTATGTACTTTCGAAGAACTGCCCTATTTATCCTTGCGTGCACTGTCTTGTACTCAAACTACTTGCACTGCCTTTAGTCCAACAATTGCACTGTTCTATGTAATGTCGCAGGTACACTAGATTCTGTTCGATGCACTGCGCTTTCTCAGCCACATCCCTGCCATACCTAGAAATACCGGTGTTACTGTACTAGCGCCTAACGAATTCAGGACGACCCTGCACTCTAAGTGCACTGCCTGTATAGTCATATAGAAAACTGCTTTCTACATAGATACACCTATGTACTTTCGAAGAACTGCCCTATTTATCCTCGCATGCACTGCCTTCTAGTCAAACTACTTGCACTGCCTTTAGTTCGACAATTGCACTGCTCTATGTAATGCTGTAGGTACACCTCTTTCTGTACAAAGCACTATGCTTTCCCAGCCACATGCACGGCCGTACCTAGAAATTCCGGCGTCACTATACTAGCCCCTAATGAATGCGGGATGACCCTGCACTCTAAGTGCACTGCCCGTATAGTCATATAGAAATCTTCTTTCTACACAGATACACCTATGTACTTTCAAAGAACTACCCTATTTATCCTCGCGTGCACTGCCTTGTACTCAAACTACTTGCACTGCCTTTAGTCCAACAATTGCACTGTTCTATGTAATGTCGCAGGTACACTAGATTCTGTTCGATGCACTGCGCTTTCTCAGCCACATCCCTGCCATACCTAGAAATACCGGTGTTACTGTACTAGCGCCTAACGAATTCAGGACGACCCTGCACTCTAAGTGCACTGCCTGTATAGTCATATAGAAAACTGCTTTCTACATAGATACACCTATGTACTTTCGAAGAACTGCCCTATTTATCCTCGCATGCACTGCCTTCTAGTCAAACTACTTGCACTGCCTTTAGTTCGACAATTGCACTGCTCTATGTAATGCTGTAGGTACACCTCTTTCTGTACAAAGCACTATGCTTTCCCAGCCACATGCACTGCCGTACCTTGAAATACCGGCGTCACCTTACTAGCCCCTAACGAATGCGGGACGACCCTGCACTCTTATTGCACTGCCCGTATATTCATATAGAAAACTGCTTTCTACACAGATACACCTATGTACTTTCGAAAAACTGCCCTATTTATCCTCGCATGCACTGCCTTGTACTCAAACTACTTGCACTGCCTTTAGTTCGACAATTGGACTAATCTATGTAATGCTGCAGTACACCGGTTTCGTTCAAGGCACCGCTCTCAACCACATGCACTACTGCATTTAGAAATACCGGGCGCCTAATACTAGCCCGTAACGATTTCAGGACGACCCTGCACTCTAAGTGCACTGCCCGTATAGTAATATAGAAAACTGCTTTCTACACAGATACACCTATGTACTTTCGAAGAACTGCCCTATTTATCCTCGCGTGCACTGCCTTGTACTCAAACTATTTGCACTGCCTTTAGTTCGACAATTGCACTGCTCTATGTAATGCTGCAGGTACACTGCTTTTTGTTCAAAGCACTGCGCTTTCTCAGCCACATGCACTTCCATACCTATAAATACTGGCGTCACTGTACTATCCCCTAACAAATACGGGACGACCCTGCACTCTTATTGCACTTCCTGTATAGTCATATAGAAAATTGCTTTCTACACAGATACACCTATGTACTTTCGAAGAACTGCCCTATTTATCCTCGCGTGCACTGTCTTGTACTCAAAGTACTTGCACCGCCTTTAGTTCGACAATTGCATTGCTCTATGTAATGCTGCAGGTACACTGGTTCTGTTCAAAGCACTGTGCTTTCTCAGCCACATGCACTGCCGTACCTAGAAATTCCGGCGTCACTGTACTAGCCCGTAACGAATTCAGGACGACCCTGCACTCTAAGTGCACTGCCCACATAGTCATATAGAAAACTGCTTTCTACACAGATACACCTATGTACTTTCGAAGAACTGCCCTATTTATCCTCGCGTGCACTGCCTTGTACTCAAACTATTTGCACTACCTCTAGTTCGACAATTGCCTTTGCTTATGTAATGCTGCAGGTACACTGCTTTTTGTTCAAAGCACTGCGCTTTCTCAGCCACATGCACTTCCGTACCTAGAAATACTGGTGTCACTGTACTAGCCCCTAACAAATGCGGGACGACCCTGCACTCTTATTGCACTTCCTGTATAGTCATATAGAAAATTGCTTTCTACACAGATACACCTATGTACTTTTGAAGAACTGCCCTATTTATCCTCGCGTGCACTGTCTTGTACTCAAAGTACTTGCACCGCCTTTAGTTCGACAATTGCATTGCTCTATGTAATGCTGCAGGTACACTGGTTCTGTTCAAAGCACTGTGTTTTCTCAGCCACATGCACTACCGTACCTAGAAATGCCGGCGTCACTGTACTAGCCCTTAACGAATGCGGGACGACCCTGCACTCTAAGTGCACTTCCCGTATAGTCATATACAAAACTACTTTCTACGTAGATACACCTATGTAATTTCGAAGAACTGCCCTATTTATCCTCGCGTGCACTGCCTTGTACTCAAACTACTTGCACTGCCTTTAGTTCGACAATTGCACTGCTCTATGTAAATCTGCAGGTACACTGGTTTCTGTTCGAAGCACTGCGCTTTCTCAGCCACATGCACTGCAGTACCTAGAAATTCCAGCGTCACCGTACTATCCCCTAACAAATGCGGGACGACCCTGCACTCTAAGTGCACTTCCCATATAGTCATATACAAAACTACTTTCTACATAGATACACCTATGTACTTTCGAAGAACTGCCCTATTTATCCTTGCGTGCACTGCCTTGTACTCAAACTACTTGCACTGCCTTTAGTTCGACAATTGGACTGCTGTATGTAATGCTGTAGGTACACCGTTTCGCTCAAAGAACTCGCTTTCAGCCACATGCACTGCATTTAGAAATTCGCGTCTATACTAGCCCCTAACGAATACGGGACGACCCTGCACTCTTATTGCACTGCCCGTATAGTCATATAGAAAACTGCTTTCTACACAGATACACCTATGTACTTTCGAAGAACTGCCCTATTTATCCTTGCGTGCACTGTCTTGTACTCAAACTACTTGCACTGCCTTTAGTCCAACAATTGCACTGTTCTATGTAATGTCGCAGGTACACTAGATTCTGTTCGATGCACTGCGCTTTCTCAGCCACATCCCTGCCATACCTAGAAATACCGGTCTACCGGTACGAGCCCCTAACGAATGCAGGGCGACCCTGCACTCTAAGTGCACTGCCTGTATAGTCATATAGAAAACTGCTTTCTACATAGATACACCTATGTACTTTCGAAGAACTGCCCTATTTATCCTCGCATGCACTGCCTTCTAGTCAAACTACTTGCACTGCCTTTAGTTCGACAATTGCACTGCTCTATGTAATGCTGTAGGTACACCTCTTTCTGTACAAAGCACTATGCTTTCCCAGCCACATGCACTGCCGTACCTAGAAATACCGGCGTCACTTTACTAGCCCCTAACGAATGCGGGACGACCCTGCACTCTTATTGCCTTCAGATAGTCATATAGAAAACTGCTTTCTACACAGATACACCTATGTACTTTCGAAAAACTGCCCTATTTATCCTCGCATGCACTGCCTTGTACTCAAACTACTTGCACTGCCTTTAGTTCGACAATTGGACTAATCTATGTAATGCTGCAGGTACACTGGTTTCTGTTCAAGGCACTGCGCTTTCTCAGCCACATGCACTACCGTACCTAGAAATACCGGCGCCACTGTACTAGCCCGTAACGATTTCAGGACGACCCTGCACTCTAAGTGCACTGCCCGTATAGTAATATAGAAAACTACTTTCTACACAGATACACCTATGTACTTTCGAAGAACTGCCCTATTTATCCTCGCGTGCACTGCCTTGTACTCAAACTATTTGCACTGCCTTTAGTTCGACAATTGCACTGCTCTATGTAATGCTGCAGGTACACTGCTTTTTGTTCAAAGCACTGCGCTTTCTCAGCCACATGCACTTCCGTACCTATAAATACTGGCGTCACTGTACTATCCCCTAACAAATGCGGGACGACCCTGCACTCTTATTGCACTTCCTGTATAGTCATATAGAAAATTGCTTTCTACACAGATACACCTATGTACTTTCGAAGAACTGCCCTATTTATCCTCGCGTGCACTGTCTTGTACTCAAAGTACTTGCACCGCCTTTAGTTCGACAATTGCATTGCTCTATGTAATGCTGCAGGTACACTTTGGTTTCAAAGCACTGCTTTCTCAGCCACATGCACCGCCGCATTTAGAAATTCGCCAATCTGTTCAGCCCTAATTTAATTCAGGACGACCCTACACTCTAAGTGCACTGCCCACATAGTCATATAGAAAACTGCTTTCTACACAGATACACCTATGTACTTTCGAAGAACTGCCCTATTTATCCTCGCGTGCACTGCCTTGTACTCAAACTATTTGCACTACCTCTAGTTCGACAATTGCACTGCTCGATGTAATGCTGCAGGTACACTGCTTTTTGTTCAAAGCACTGCGCTTTCTCAGCCACATGCACTTCCGTACCTAGAAATACTGGTGTCACTGTACTAGCCCCTAACAAATGCGGGACGACCCTGCACTCTTATTGTACTTCCTGTATAGTCATATAGAAAATTGCTTTCTACACAGATACACCTATGTACTTTTGAAGAACTGCCCTATTTATCCTCGCGTGCACTGTCTTGTACTCAAAGTACTTGCACCGCCTTTAGTTCGACAATTGCATTGCTCTATGTAATGCTGCAGGTACACTGGTTCTGTTCAAAGCACTGTGTTTTCTCAGCCACATGCACTACTGCATTTAGAAATGCGTCACATCAGATTAGCCCATAACGAATGCGGGACGACCCTGCACTCTAAGTGCACTTCCCGTATAGTCATATACAAAACTACTTTCTACGTAGATACACCTATGTAATTTCGAAGAACTGCCCTATTTATCCTCGCGTGCACTGCCTTGTACTCAAACTACTTGCACTGCCTTTAGTTCGACAATTGCACTGCTCTATGTAAATCTGCAGGTACACTGGTTTCGTCAAGCATTCGCTTTCAGCCACATGCACCGCAGATTTAGAAATTCCAGCGTCACCGTACTATCCCCTAACAAATGCGGGACGACCCTGCACTCTAAGTGCACTTCCCATATAGTCATATACAAAACTACTTTCTACATAGATACACCTATGTAGTTTCGAAGAACTGCCCTATTTATCCTTGCGTGCACTGCCTTGTACTCAAACTACTTGCACTGCCTTTAGTTCGACAATTGGACTGCTCTATGTAATGTTGTAGGTACACTGGTTTCTGTTCAAAGAACTGTGCTTTCTCAGCCACATGCACTGCCGTACCTAGAAATTCCGGCGTCACTATACTAGCCCCTAACGAATACGGGACGACCCTGCACTCTTATTGCACTGCCCGTATAGTCATATAGAAAACTGCTTTCTACACAGATACACCTATGTACTTTCGAAGAACTGCCCTATTTATCCTTGCGTGCACTGTCTTGTACTCAAACTACTTGCACTGCCTTTAGTTGGACAATGGCGCTGCTCTATGTAATGCTGCAGGTACACTGGTTTCTGTTCAAGGCACTACGCTTTCTCAGCCACATGCACTACCGTACCTAGAAATTCCGGCGTCACTGTACTAGCCCCTAACACATGCGGGACGACCCTGCACTCTAAGTGCACTTCCCATATAATCATATATAAAACTACTTTCTACATAGATACACCTATGTACTTTCGAAAAACTGCCTATTTATCCTCGCGTGCACTGCCTTGTACTCAAACTACTTGCACTTCCTTTAGTTCGACAATTGGACTACTCTATGTAATGATGCAGGTACACTGGTTTCTGTTCAAGCCACTGTGCTTTCTCAGCCACATGCACTGCCGTACCTAGAAATATCGGCGTTACTGTACTAGCCCGTAACGAATTCAGGACGACCCTGCACTCTAAGTGCACTGCCCGTATAGTCATATAGAAAATTGCTTTCTACACAGATACACCTATGTACTTTCGAAGAACTGTTTATCCTCGCGTGCACTGCCTTGTACTCAAACTATTTGCATTGCCATTCGTTTGACAATTGCACTGCTCTATGTAATGCTGCAGGTACACTACTTTTTGTTCAAAGCACTGCGCTTTCTCAGCCACATGCACTTCCGTACCTAGAAATACTGGTGTCACTGTACTAGCCCCTAACGAATGCGGGACGACCCTGCACTCTTATTGCACTTCCTGTATAGTCATATAGAAAATTGCGTTCTACACAGGTACACCTATGTACTTTCGAAGAACTGCCCTATTTATCCTCGCGTGCACTGCCTTGTACTCAAAGTACTTGCACCGCCTTTAGTTCGACAATTGCATTGCTCTGTGTAATGTTGCAGGTACACTAGTTCTGTTCAAAGCACTGTGCTTTCTCAGCCACATGCACTGCCGTACCTAGAAATGTCGGCGTCACTGTACTAGCCCTAACGAATGCGGGACGACCCTGCACTCTAAGTGCACTGCCCATATAGTCATATAGAAAACTGTTTTCTACACAGATACATCTATATACTTTCGAACAACTGCCCTATTTATCCTCGCGTGCACTGCCTTGTACTCAAACTACTTGCACTGCCTTTAGTTCAACAATTGCACTGCTCTATGTAATGCTGCAGTACACTGCTTTACATTGAAACTGCGCTTTCTCAGCCACATGCACTAACGTACTTAGAAATTCCGGCATCACTGTACTAGCCCCTAACAAAGGCGGGACGACCCTGCACTATAAGTGCACTTCCCGTATAGTCATATACAAAACTACTTCCTACATAGATACACCTATGTACTTTCGTAGAACTGCCCTATTTATCCTTGCGTGCACTGCCTTGTACTGAAACTACTTGCACTGCCTTTAGTTCGACAATTGCACTGCTCTATGTAATGCTGCAGGTACACTGGTTTCTGTTCGAAGCACTGCGCTTTCTCAGCCACATGCACTGCCGTACCTAGAATTTCCGTCGTCACTGTACTAGCCCCTAACACTACAAGAAGAACCATCCTATTGCAACATGTACTTTGCAACGATTTTCATATGCGTTGTAAAAGTTTATCATGGATACGAATATATGTGTTGCAGAATGTACTGCTGCATGTGAAAATAAGTAGTCTACTGGCCGCGGCACCAAAATTTTGTTTTTCACGCTAACTGTGATGAGACGGGTGCAATGTAGTATTTTTGTGAAGTTGGCATGTGAGTTTTGATGGGTGGTTTTTCCTCAACAGCTCACCAATTTTTCCTCTCCCTTTGGCCGTAAACTTCTCATCTCATCTCGTTGTCTCACGTTACTTCGCGCATTCGTCTCCTCCTCCCGTCGCCTCTGCCTGCTAGCTCCGTCGCTCCTGAAGCCCCAAAATCCCACCTCCTCTATGCCTTACCTCTCTCATCCTACCACCATATCTATTCATTTCCTGGAAAATATCACCCATCTATCTAACCCTAGATTGTTGACCGGCACCACGATCTACAAGTTCCGTTTGCCTACTCGTCGAGCGGCCCGGTAATGATGAATAGTACAACCTGGCTGAGGAGCACCTAGAGGACCTCAAGGGTTGCCTCGCCCTTGGCTTGGATTTTTCGTTCTCGGCAGACGAGATCCCTGATCTCTGCGAAGTCCTCCCAGAGCAGGATGCCTGGATTTGTGCGAAGGTCAGCCATGGTGGTCAGAGAATCCAGTGTGTGATTTCTCTTTCTCTCTTTCAGTTTTGTCTCACTGTCCCATGGATTGATCTGTTTACAATTCCTTTCTAGCCTAACATGGTGGTCGATCAATTGCTATCAGTCTTTGTTGTTCACTGATGTATACACGTGCGTACTATGCAGGGTCTGTTTCAGTTCAGATGACGCTTGGTTATCTGGTTACACCTTGTGGTTATGGAATAAATTGGTTGAATTTTGGTCTCTAGATTATATCAAATCCGGAATTACTGCAAAATAGCTAGTTTTGTTTTTAGTTTTGTATGATTCTAATTCAGACTATTTAATTACTCGTTTAGTTATCTAATAACTGGATCCTTTTTACGTTATGTATTTCCATATATAAATAAGCACAGACTTTGCATTTGCTATAGAATCATTACGGCAGGACAACTTCATAGGTGTGACAAAAATGTCAGATTATGAATGGAGCTAGATAATGAGCATAACCAGGTACAAATATCTTAATGATTTCCTATTGAAGTGTCGTTGTTTCCTTACATTGGTTAATACAATGCCAAGTATTGATAATGTTATATTATACACAAATAAGAAAACGTCCCTTCCAGAACGGCAGTAATAAAGAGATTATCATGTTACAGTGTTTTATCAAGTCTAGATCATTTATTAGACAAGTAGGTTGTGCCACTCTAAAGTCACTTGGTGCACAGTCTGCCTTATTGTTGGTTTCAAATGTTTCATTGATTTATCAGGGTGTTCTTGCACAAATAGATCAGTAAATCTTGATAGAAACTGGTTACAAATTACATAGCTGGCTGCGAAGAAGGCTACTACAAAGTCAGTGTGAGGTAGGGACGAAAAGAACAAGTCAAGGTATAATACAGTCACTACAATGTTGCCTTTGTCTTTGTATAGTCAATCTAATCATTTATCTGAACAAAAAGAACTATTAACAAGCACGATGCTTCTTTAATGAAGGCGATATGAAAAAATATAAAAAATGATGTACTTGTTGTGGTCCTTATGTGCTTCCATTTCAGCGTGTGAACTGTCCAAGATGTAAATACATGAGAGTAAAAATATCCAATTACTTGCAGGTAAACACCTTGACTACCAAGCAAACCACACTTGTGACACAGCATATGCAATTCCGGTCAATTACCTCTTACTGTGACAATATAAGGATTCATACTCTTGCAGGTTCAACCATGTGCACAACTAGCATATTCATGATTTTCTCCCATCTACTAAGTTCAGAGTATCAGCCTAGAAGTGCATGGATTATTTTGATACTACGAATGGGTGAAATTGGAGGTCAGGTGGTCTGAAAAAATTCCCGAGGAAGCACTAATTTCCACTGTGTACATACTAGCAACAATACAAATTGAGTACGTTTGTCAACTGAAATTTCAAATATTGCTCATAAGAAAGTTCACTGCATTCAAGGACCCATCAAACTTTGACTCAAGTTCCTTTGAATTGATTGGTTCAGTAGTCCGTTTACCCAAATCATACTATATTCCTGTGTTTCTTTTTAACTGTAGCAGTTCGTCGTGATTTTATATTTTTTTACATAGAGCTTCTCTTATGTCATGCAGCCCCTGTGGATTTCTACTTGTTCCCTTCATATTAAGTGTTTAGAATTTGCTCTATATGTATATGCCAATGAACAATGTCTTGCTATTATTGAAAATCTTATCTCTGTTCAATTTTCTAAGAAAGAAGCATTCAGACTTGTGTTTATCATGGTGAAGATATACCTATTGCAAAACTGTATGCCTTTTGACATGTTAACTAGTTAAGTATACCATTTAGCTAAAAAACTAGTTAAGTATACCTTGTTTATACAAGTTTAAGCAAATACGTAGTGGAATTAACTGGCCCTTCCTATTGTTTTTGGCACTTCGATAGTATTTTTTTTTTGCAGGCCCAAAAGATGAGGATCTGCGATGACTTCCTATATATGGATATCAACAATCAGCGTGTCCAAAAGCAGTGTATTAGAAGGAATATGTATAGGATTGCGTAGAGCATTGTATTTTGAAGCAAGATTATATTGTATGTTGTGTATTCTTCGTATAATCTACATGTACCAAACGATGATACCAATAATAAATTTAATTGTATCTTCAGAGTGCATTTTTATGTCGTGAGTGGTGTCTTGTGGCATTTCTTTTACAAAGTATATTTTGTCGTTGAGAAAACAACCCTACCATCTCTAGAACTGCTCAAAACATTCGGTGTAGAAAATAATATTTATTATCAAATAAAAGATTTAATCTGCATAGGATGCACCAACGCATACACATGTTGCTTGAACTCCGTTGTTACTTTGCAACGCTTTGTTGGCTGGTTACCAACGCATGAATATCCGTTGCATTATACCTTTGCAACGCCCAAAAATGCAACAGACAATTTTCTTTTGGTAAAGGCACTTGCAACGCTTCTATGAGCATTTAGATACGGATTAATGCGTTGCTGTAGGCTAGGTCATGTTGTAGTGTAACGAATGCAGGACGACCCTGCACTCTAAGTGCACTGCCCGTATAGTCATATAGAAAACTGCTTTCTACATAGATACACCTATGTACTTTCGAAGAACTGTCCTATTTATCCTCGCGTGCACTGCCCTGTACTCAAACTACTTGCATTGCCTTTAGTTCGACAATTGCACTGCTCTATGTAATGTTGTAGATACACTGGTTTCTGTTCGAAGCACTGCGCTTTCTAAGCCACATAAACTTCCGTACCTAGAAATTCCGGCGTCACTGTACTAGCCCCTAACGAATGCGGGACGACCCTGCACTCTAAGTGCACTGCTCGTATAGTCAAACTACTTGCACTGCCCTTAGTTTAGTAGCCAAAACGATTGTGCAATCTATGTACACTGCTCATATATTCATATATGCATTTCTCTGGTGATACTTGCACTGCATCAATTAGCAATTACCATGGCAGTACTAGGGCGCCAAATTTAGCATACAGTGCAAGAAGATTACAAAAAGCAACATAGTACATAATTGGACGCAGCATACAGTGCAAGATGATCACAAGAAGCAACATAAGGCTTAGTGTACTCACATCACAAAGAGATATTTAATTTTGATTACATTTCGGTCAATCACTATAGAGCAGGTGGCCAGGCTTCAGACATTGCAAAAGCACTACGGAAAACTAATGGTGAAGATAACTTAGGTAAAACTGATACAGTCTTCTTCAGCATGTCTACACAAAACAAGCCTACATCAAAATCAACTGTCATCGGAACATAGTGACCATCAGCTGATATTGTTGTAAGACACAACACACCACAAACTGGGAGATTGCAATTCTCACATGTACTACCAAGTCTTTCCTTCCAGTAGTCTTCAATATCCCAGCCAAAAGCAGTTCTGCATGCACCAGGCAGATCTAACATTGTCTGGATGATCCACTTATTTTGACCATTGTTGAGGTCAAGGAGCCAAGTTGTTAGTATACCATCACTAGAAAAGGCAGCTAGTAAAATGCTTCCTGATCTATCCTCTGAAATACAATAATTCCTCTGATCCTTTGTTGTGAGCCTGACTGATTCAGGGAATTGTATCACAGAAGTTAAATGTGTGGATATGATGTAACACAGAAGAAGGCCTACAACATACGCCATAAACAAGTATTTGCCTATGAGGAATACTTCAGGCTTACTAAGGTACGTGGTTGGTGTTGGCACAGGAATTGGATCTGAAATATGCATCTCCCATTGACCATTTTGCTGAATACAGAATTGCACAAATATGCCAGATGTTGTATTAGTAGTAACACCATGATATGAAACTTTTCAAGCATTGAATATATTTCTATGAAAGAATGTCATTCCTGAGCTAGCAGCACTTGGAATCAAATAGAATTTCCCATATGAATGATTTGTATCACTCTTCGACATTGATGGCATTCGTGTAACAGGTGAGGCAAGGCAAGTGAACAAATTTGGAGACTTGGAAGGAAAATTAACATAGTACCCAGGATCTCTAGAAGCATGTGGAAAGACCTGAATGAGGACTGCTCTGTTTGACAGAAGACGACCAATTCCCTTAGAAGATATGTTGATTCTAAGTTCGAAGAAATATCTAGAGATGTTTCATCTTTAGATGAATATTCAAGCTCCTGTAGCCTATTACCAACCTCGGGCATCCAATGATAATCAACAAGAAATCCTAGGCATGATGGCTAATTTTTCTTCATATATCGCGAAAGAAATCCAGGCTCTTTGAGTGCAGTATACCAAGCTTTGTTGATGATACTGCAACGGATCAAAGATTTCATAGACGCTAACATTAAAACAATCTCCTGCACCAAATCTAGGTCCTCCCCCACGCGACTGATCGAGGAACCAGATCTAGTAAAATCCATCGCTATTCAATAGATTGTTTTCTTTTGCTCCAGACAGAAGAAGAAGGGTTTGTTTCTTTACGTGGAAGAAGCAATATATTAAATAAGGCCGTAACGTCCTATGCTAGCCGTATCCATCGGTTAACATCCAAGCTAAAATATATGCAGACAATGCGGATGCACTGCTTTGTAGGAACGTGCGTACTGCTCTATAATAAAATAATGTACTACATATAAATTGTAGATGTGATAGCCAGTAAACTTCTCTGTTAACCTACGTGCACTGCCCAACGAATAAATTATTTCTCTGAAGCACACAACACTCCGAAATACAAGGCGCTCCGAAATATAGGACGCTCCGAAATACACGGCACTTCAAGATCTATATGAATGCTTGATGCGCCAAAGGCGCCGTGCCGCGGGCGGAGCCCACAACGCACACTCTGAAATACAAGGCGCTCTGAAATACACGGCGCTTCGAGATTTATATGAATGCTTGATGCACCGAAGGCGCCGTGCCACGGGCGGAGACCGCAACACACACTATGAAATACAAGGCGCTCCGAAAAACAAGGCGTTCTGAAATACAGGGCGCTCCGAAATACATGACGCTTCAAGATCTATATGAATGCTTGATGCACCGAAGGCGCCGTGCCACGGGCGGATCCCGCAACACACTCTTCAAAATACAAGGCGCTACGAAATACAAGGCGCTCCGAAACACATGGCGCTTCGAAATACACGGCGCTTCAAGATCTATATGAATGCTTGATGCGCCGAAGGCGCCGTGCCACGGGTGGAGCCCACAACACACACTCTGAAATATAAGGCGCTACGAAATACAAGGCGCTACGAAATACAAGGCGCTCCAAAATACACGGTGCTTCAAGATCTATATGAATGCTTGATGCTCCGAAGGCGCCATGCCACGGACAGAGCCCGCAACACACACTCCGGAATACAAGGCGCTATGAAATACATCTCTGTACTACTCTTAATATACAAATGCACTACATTAGTGTAACCCGTTCAAAGTCAATGCATTCTGCTGCGCTGAATCATCTGTGTACTGCTCTGAATATACAAATGCACTGCATTAGTGTAATCCGTTCAAAGTCAATACATTGTGTTGTACAAACCAGACCCCTCCCATTACACCCCATAAAATTTCCATTGCCCGCAAAGAGAAAAGAAAGATAATAAAAATAAACGAAAATGAAGAAGAGAAGAATAAAAATAAACGATAATGAAAAAGAAACATGCTAAAAACGGAAGTGAGAGAAAGTGTATACCTAACGTGCGGAGCGGACAACAGCGAAGAAAGAGAAAAAAAGGAAAAGAGAAAAAACCGGCGACATCTGCGCGAGCAGTTTCCCGGGATGATTCCGTGTCGACACGTGTCGGCTACGCACCGCAGGTCGCTCGCGCGTTTGCGCGGCACGCAGCGCGCACGTGCTAGTACCTCTCCAGGTCTTACAGTCATTGTAAATCGCCCAAGAACCCCAAAAGTGTGGGCAATAGCTCATGAGAACAGCCATAAAACGCGATATCCCTCAAGCATGTCTCCGGTCTTATGCTCGTTGTAAATCGTACTAGAACCCCAAAACTGTGGGCAATAGCTCGTGAAAACAACCATAAAACATAAAAACTATGAGTTATTGGTCATATCTCGCAAACATGTATTGGGTATCATGGCCGCTGTAAATCGGCATGAAACCCCATAACAGTGGGGAATAACTCATGAAAACATCCATAAAGCACAAAAATGATGAGTTTTTGATATAATTCTCAAACATATATCAGGTTTTTCGGTCGTTGTAAATCACCATGGAACCCCAAAACTGTGGGCAATAGCTCATCAAAACGGCCATGAAGCGCGAAAACGTATTGTTTTTTGGTTGTCACTCTCAAACATGTATCAGGTCTTACAGTCGATGTAAATCACCCTGAAACCCAAAACTGTGGGCAATAGCTCGTGAACACAGCCATAAAACGTGAAAACTATGAATTTATGGTCATAATTCCAAAACATGTTTCATGTCTTACAGTCGTTGAAAATCACCCTACAACCCCAAAACTATGGGCAGTAGCTCATGAAAAACAACCATAAAATTGAAAAACGATGAGTTTTTGGTCATAACTTTCAAACATGTATTGAGGCTTATGGTCGTTCAAAATCGCCGTGGAATCCCAAAATTATGGGCAATAGCTCATGAAAAAGGCCATAAAGCGCGAAAATGACGAGTTTTTGGTCATAACCCTCAAACATGTATCAGGTCTTGCGGTCGTTGTAAATCGCACTGGAACCCAAAACTGTGGGCAATAGCTCATGAAAACAGCCATAAAATGTGAAAACTACAAGTTTTTGATCATATCTCTCAAACATGTATCTAGTCTTACTGTCGTTGTAAATCGCCCTAGAACCCCAAAACTATGGGCAATAGCTCATTAAAACGTCAATAAAGCACGAAAATGACTAGTTTTTGGTCATTTCTCTCAAACATGTATTCTTATGGTCATTGTAAATGGTATGCAACCCCATAACTATGGACAATAGCTCATGAAAACTGCCATAAAGCACAAAAACGACGAGTTTTTTGTCATAACTCTCAAACATATATCGGTTTTTTCGGTCGTTAACGACTTGTTTTTTGTAAATCACCATAGAACCCCAAAACTATAGATAATAGCTCATGAAAATGGCCATGAAGCGTGAAAACGACTTGTTTTTGGTCATCACTCTCAAACCTGTATCGGGTCTTACAGTCGTTGTAAATCGCCCTGAACCCAAAAACTGTGGGGAATAGCTCATGAACACAGCCATAAAACGTGAAAATTACGAGTTTATGGTCATAATTCTAAAACATGTATCGGGTCTTTCGGTCGTTGAAAATCGCCCTAGAACACCAAAAATGTGGGTAATAGTTCATTAAAACGACAATAAAGCGCGAAAACGACGAGTTTTTGGTCATATCTCTCAAACATGTATCAGGTCTCATGGTCATTGTAAATCAGTATGAAACCCTATAATTGTGGTCAATAGCTCATGAAAACAGCCATAAAGCGCAAAAACGACGAGTTTTTGGTCATAACTCTCAAACATATATCGGGTTTTCCGGTCGTTGTAAATCACCATGGAACCCCAAAACTGTGGGCAATAGCTCAAGAAAAAGGGCACGAAGCACAAAAACAATTTCTTTTAGGTCATCACTCTCAAACATGTATCGGGTATTATAGTCATTGTAAATTTCCCTGAACCCCGAAATTGTGGGCAATAGCTCACGAACACAGCCATAAAACATGAAAACTAGGAGTTTATGCTCATAATTCTAAAATATGTATAGGGTCTTTGTTGGGGGGATACCCCCGGGTAGGGTAACACCGGGGTATAAGGGACGAGCTAGCCGGGGTACGGCACGATCAAAGCGAAGTGTTGATCGGGTCACCTCAAGGCAGGCCGAATCACGGTGCGACCCGACTCGTAGGGAATTACCTTGACAATGGTCCGGCCGGCATATGATTTGTGCCGGCCATGTCTATCTATTTTGCAGGTAAATGGGTAAGCCGGATTAGCTATGTGCTAGCCGGATCATCTTAGCTTCCAAGAGAAGGAATCCCCCGCTGGTCAAAAGGTGGCTTTATTAGCTGAAGCATGTGCAAAGTAAAGTAAAGGAGAGGACCAGTGGGTCAGTGGTGAACAATGTGACGTGGGCAGAGCCGGATGACGTAGCCCATGCCTGGTGATGCCAAAAGACAAGGATGACGCTGCGGGTTACGTCCAAAGCTCGGACGAGCCGTTAAAGAGGAATAAAGAAGCATATGCTTTAGGAAAGGAGCATATTCATAGAATATGCTGCCACCTGTGCCCAAGAATTGTGACCCGGGCTCCCCTATATAAGGAGCACCGGGGCCTCCATAGAGAGGGACGGCAAATAGAGGATTCACTCTCTGTCTAAGGTAGAACTCTAGGGCTAGTTAGTGGGGGGTAATAGACATTGTCTCCTTCTTGCTAAGGGCCTCAAGATCACTTGTAAACACCGTTGATAGAGAGAATACAAGAACTTCCGTGCGTGAAATCACCACGCTCTCCCTCCCTGGATTCCACTAGCACTCATTGGCCCCATCTTTAGCCTATCCATGGCATATGCCATGCCACCACCACGACAGTTGGCGCCCACCATGGGGCTAGCGGTGCTAGCAGGCGTGAAAATCTAGACGGGAAACTTCTCGAGCACCGGCGAACGTATCGTCTCAAGCTTGGTTCAGCACTTTGGAGTGCTGGACTACGTCAGTGACAACGCGGGAAGCTTCGGCAGGCACCCACCACCGCGCAACGGCGTTTTCCTCAAGCTTCGTGCACACAAGATCTACGTCGGGGTGGATGAGTCCTGCGTTCACCCGCGGCATGTCGTCGAAGGAGGCGAACCACCTCTCAGCGCCGCTCGTGGAGTGCGTATCACTCGTCCCACTAGCAGCGTTGAAGTCATGATGACCGTGCTAGATGCGGGACCAAGCAAAGATCCGGTGCCAGAGCCAGAGGTAACGCCCAAACATACCAGGTCTAGGTTTCCTCCGCTAGAGAAGCCAGAGAATGTGCTCCAGCAAGCGATAGATAGCTTAGCAACACCAATAGCACCTATGGTAGATCCGGCTCAGGCGCAAGTTGAGTTAGAGGAAACTAGGCAGAAGATATTAGCCGGAGCAAAGAAGGTAGCGGAGCTACATCAGTCGCTGAACATCACCTTAAGAGAATATGCTAAGGCAAACCGTATCGATGGAGTAAAAATCCAGGGCAGAAACCTGATCACTGGGATTGACAAGGAGTACGATCCTAGGCCGGGTCAGACAACTACGATAGTAACAGGAGGGTTGGATCGATACAGTACCCCGACGAAGAACCTCAGAGCAGCAAATGCAGCTGCGTTCGATTTAGAAGGTTTAACTGGTGAGGCTCGTCAAAGGCAGCAAGGGAGGGTAAATCACTTGTTGAGGGTTCCATGCCAACAAAATGAAGAAATGAACAAAGCTAACCCAGTGCCACCAGGGGCCTCACAGGTGGTACATTCGGCCAAAAATAACTCGGCAAGATCCAGAGGAGCCGCGTCATCTCCGGGTCATGACCCTAGGAGACAAGAGGTAGTGGATTCTGGGAGAAGAAACAAGCAAATGGTCCCCTATGACCCGGTAAGGGCTGGAAAAGGTAAAGGAGTGCGAGTTGAAGAAGATCACCACAGTACCAGCTGGGGTGTGGCTGCCCGGGGTAACCATGACCAAGGCAATGCCGGTCAAAGAAATGATGCCAACGGCAATGCCGGACAGCGCAATCCAGTGGGAGCGGGGCAAAATTTACCTCAGACGCAACAACGCGTACCTCGGAAAGGAGGAAGTACACGACAAGCGGCACAACAGCATCATGCTCGTCCGGATTAGGAAAGATACAATGATGGTTATTCGGCTATGGTCAACGATGGATACCCCAGACCGGATCACCATGTAATTGGATCACGGTTGGGAAGCAGGAATATGCAGCCAGATGATGCGTGGTTGCAGTTGGATAGGATTTATAGGTCGAAGCAAATCGAGTTACAAGGTCCACCGGGTCTAGCGTGCTTCGGGCCCCGGATCATGAATGACCCACCAGTGCCAAACTTTCAGCTGGCTAGGGGAACCCGAACTTATGATGGAAGTACCAGGCCAGAGGATTGGCTGATTGACTATGCCACAGCAGTCAAGATCGCGACAGGAAATTTGAGATGGGCGGTGAGATATGTACCACAGATGTTGGAAGGACCAGCACGAGTTTGGTTGAACAATTTACCACCAGGAAGCGTTAACTGCTGGCTGGATTTCCAGGAGTTGTTCGTTAGCAATTTCTCAAGCACTTACAAGAGACCCAACAGACCACAAACCCTCGCGTTATGCCGGCAGAGACTGAATGAGCAAGATAGAGATTTCCTAACTCGGTGGTGTAATGTGAGAAGCTCGTGCGAAGGGGTGATTGAATCACAAGCTATCGCGTGGTTCGCTTAGGGATGTAGATATGAAAGTATGCTATGGGAAAGGTTACAGCAAGATATGCCAACTATCTTGCCTGAGACGATCTGGATTGCAGATTCATATGCCTTGGGAGATCCAACTCAACCCCGGATAATGTCTAGCGAAGCAAACAAAGAGTATTACGGCCGAGATGGCCCCGGATCGTCAAGGAGGAATGATTTCCAAGGAAAGAGAAGAGATGAGCACCCGGATTATCGGTATAACTCGCAGAAGTCGCGACAGTGGACCGGGATCAACCCAATGCCGGAGCCAGTCAACGCTAAAAAACTAGAGGATAGAGCTGGCAATAGAAAAACGAAGGGAGAAAGCCTTGGACCCCGTAGAAGAAAAAGCAATGGCAGGAACAAAAGGATAGGCCAAGGTATACGTTCGAATCCATGCTAGATCGACCTTGCAAATTTCATACGCGAATTCCGAACAGTGCAGCAAGTCATACGACCCGGCAGTGTGAATTGATGAGGAAATTGGAATAGGGGAGTTCGGGGAATGCTCAGGCACCTCGGAACGAAGCACCTAGAAATGAAACACCCCGGCCACCGTTACTAACAGGGGGAATGGACAGCAACTGATGCTGCCACCACCCCCGCCGATGTACGAAAACCTGGAAAGAAGAGAATTAGTGCATCAAGTGGGCTATAACCAACAACAAGGCCAAGGTTACAACGAGAATGAGGGACGAAACGAGTACAGGGAGCATCATCAAAGCTATTGCGTGCTCACCACGGAAGAGAATGACCGGAAAAGCTTACAGCGTCGGCATATGGAGGTGAACACGGTAATGCCAGCTATGCCGAGATATATGCCTTGGGTGGATCAAGAGATTACATGGAGTGTCAAGGATCACCCAAAGATCATGCCAAGCCTAGGAACCCACGCTCTAGTCTTGGATCCAACGTTCATCGAGCTGAATCTCAATGTGAGATTTTCCAAGGTATTGATTGACAATGGCAGCAGTATCAACATTATGTACAAGGATACCATGCACAAGTTGGGGATAACAGAGAACATGTTGCAAGCGACAAGGACAACCTTTCACGGCATTGTGCCGGGTATTTCTTGTGTACCAATTGGTAAGGTCCGGGTTGACGTGTTATTCAGCACAAGATACAACTGCCGCACTGAGAACTTGGAATTCAAGGTGGTGAATCTAGAAAGTGCTTATCACGCGTTACTCGGCAGGCCAGCGCTGAGCAAATTCATGGAAATTACCCACGTCAGCTACCTTAAGATGAAATTGCCCGGACCAAGGGGCGTGATAACTATATCAGGGGACTTCCGACATTCGATCAAGTGCGCCTCAGCCAGATCCAATTTAGCCGAGTCACTAGTGATAGCTCAAGAAAAAAGGAAGATACTAGAAGTGGCGGCATTGGCTCAATCCGCACAACAACATATGCCGGCCCTGACCAACCCGCGCGGGAGCGTATCGTTCCAGGCAACTAAGGATATGAAGAAAGTGCCAATTGATGATCTGTTCCCAGAGCGCACCATCACCATAGGTGCCGGGTTAAGCAGCAAATAGGAAATCGAGCTCGTCAACATCCTCCATGAGAATCGGGATATCTTTGCTTGGTCTACGGAAGATCTGCAAGGTGTACCGAGGGAGTTGGTTGAGCACTCATTGAATGTAATACCCGGGGCTAAGCCGGTAAAGCAGCCTCTTAGGCGTTTCGCAGAAGACAGAAGGAAAGTTATCAGAGATGAGATAGCAAGATTACTAGCGGCCGGGTTTATCATGGAGGTACTTTAACCGGATTGGCTCTCTAACCCGGTGCTGGTGGAGAAAAAGAAAAATGATCCGTACGTGGAAGTGGTATGGCGCATGTGTATTGACTACACGAACCTGAATAAGGCGTGTTCAAAATATCCATTTCCACTTCCTAGAATATATCAGGTCATAGACTCAACGGCCGGATGTGAGCTATTGTCATTCATTGATGCGTATTCTGGTTTCCATCAGATACCCCTGAATCTAGATGGTCATATAAAGACTGCATTTATTACCGCATACGGGGCTTATTGCTATCAAACTATGCCATTTGGATTACGTAATGCACGAGCAACGTACCAGCGATGCATGCAAAAGTGCTTGCATGACCAAATAGGTCGGAATGTGCAGGTGTATGTGGATGATGTGGTGATAAAAATCAAGGAAAGAATACGCTCCTTGAGGACATCCAGCAGACATTCGCGAACTTAAGAAGGTTCCGAATGAAATTGAACCCGGAGAAATGCACCTTTGGCGTGCAAGTCGGAAAGTTACTTGGTTTCTTGGTATCTAGCCGCGGAATTGAAGCTAACCTGATGAAAATCCGGGACATAGAAAGAATGGAGTTTCCAAAGTGTCTTAACGATGTCCAGAAGTTCACTGGTTGCCTGGCATCGTTAAGTCGGTTCGTATGTCGGCTAGGAGAGAAGGCCTTGCCCCTCTATCAGCTAATGAAAAAGGCAGATAAGTTCACGTGGACACCATAGGCAGATCTTGCATTCGAGAATTGAAAAAGATGTTATCTACTACACCAATCCTACCTGCACCACTACCTAAGGAACCAATGTTGCTTTACGTAGCCGCGACCAACCGATTCGTAAGTGCAGTGATCATAGTGGAGCGCGAGGAGGAAGGAAAGTCGGTGAAAAGGCCGGTGTATTACTTGAGCGAAGTGTTGTCAGCATTAAAATAGAATTATCCTCACTATCAGAAGATGGTGTACGGCGTATATATGTCGGCCAAGAAGCTCAAGCACTATTTTGAGGAAGACCACATCAAGGTGATATGTGAGGCACCTATTTCAGAGATAATGAGTAACAAGGACGCAAGCGCCAGAATAGCGAAGTGGGCTATCGAAATAGCTCCATACGCGCCACATTTCAACAGAAGGGATGCGATCAAGTCATAAGCTGTGGCAGATTTCTTTGTGCACTAGGCTGAAATGCAATACGAGCAACCCTTGCCGGACTCCAATTATTGGCAAATGCATTTCGATGAATCGAAACTGAAAGATGGATTCGGCGCTGGAGTAGTTCTTACTTCACCCAAGAAGGATCAACTGAAGTATGTCCTTCAAATCCATTTCAGTGCCTCGAATAATGTGGCGGAGTACGAAGAATTGGTACATGGTCTCAAAGTGGCAAAGGAAGTGGGGATACATCGCATATAATGTTTTGGAGATTCGGATTTGGTGGTACATCAAATATCTGGAAATTGGGATGCCCTGGACGCTAACATGGCCTTGTATAGGTTCCATGTCCAGGAGATAAGCGGGTTTTTCGAAGGCTGTGAGTTCCATCACGTACCTCGGAGCGAAAACGAGGCAGCAGATACACTGTCTAAGCTGGGCTCATCCCGGCAACCCATTCCGCCAAATGTAGCTTTGGAGGACTTGAGAAAACCGTCTATCACACCGTCACCCGAATCAGATTCAATTTATATCCCGGCGCTCACCGGATCAGGAGTTGGACCTATGGAGATAGAATGGGGAAGCACCTCCGCAAACCTGGGAACTTCTTCAGCAAACCCGGGGACTGTTCATCTTGATCCGGCAGGAGTTCTGTCTGTGGATGCAATGGACGTTCATGAGGAACCATTCCCCGTCCGGACTATACCAACTTGGGCAAAGCCAATTTTTGATTTCCTAAAAGAGGGAATCTTGCCGGATGATGAAATAAGTTCGAGGCAAATTCAGAGAAGGGCAAAGTCCTATACCATTATCAACGCCGAATTATACAAAAGGAGTGTGACAGCGGTACTGCAACGGTGCATCGATCTGGAAGAAGGACTTGACATACTCCGGGATATTCACCAAGGGGAATGTGGCCAACATGCATCCTCAAGGGCCTTTGTAGCAAAAGCTTTCCGGCATGGCTTTTATTGGCCCGGTGCTTTGGAGCAGGCAGAGGACTTGGTGAGAAAATGTAACGGTTGTCAAAGATATGCCACGAAAACTCACCTACCAATGTCGGAGCTGAAAACTATCCCCATTACATGGCCAATTGTTGTATGGTGCCTAGATATGGTAGGACCATTTAAGTCGGCCAAAGGAGGGATGACCCACATTCTGGTCATGGTTGACAAGTTCACCAAATGGATTGAAGTGAAACTGATTCAGAAATGTGATGGGGCAACAGCAGTAAGAATCCTCAAGGATATAATCTTAAGGTACGACTACCCCCATAGCATCATAACTGATAATGGGACAAATTTCACTGAAGGAGCATTCGTGAGATTCTGCCAGGAAAAGAAGATCCGGTTAGATGTCACCTCAGTTGCCCACCCCGCGTCAAACAGGCAAGTGGAAAGATCCAACAATTTGGTGTGTCCGGGATAAAACCCCGGCTCATAGAGCCGCTGCAAAGATCAGCGGGGTGCTGGATAGAAGAACTACTAGCGGTATTGTGGAGTTTAAGAACAAGTCCGAATCGATCAACGAGCTATACGCCATTCTTTCTAGTATATGGGGCAGAAGTTGTATTACCAGCCGACATAGAGCATGATTCGCCTAGGATCACCCAATACACAGAAGTCGAAGTGCGTGAAGCCCGGCAGAATGATGTTGATATACTGGAAGAAGCGAGAGAACTGGCCTTGTCCAGATCTGCCATATATCAGCAAAATCTCCGACGCTATCATAGCCGGAAAGTAAACCCCCGAGTTTTCCGGGAAGGTGATTTGGTGCTAAGGCTAGTACAGCGCACCGCTGGCATGCATAAGTTATCCCCTCCATGGGAAGGACCTTTCATTGTGAGCAAAGCTTTGTGCAATGACTCCTATTATCTTATTGATGCACAGCCCCAGCAAAAGAACAAGGCGGACCGGTCCGGAGAAGAATCCAAAAGACCATGGAACGTAGCACTACTGTGTCCTTTCTACACCTAAGAGGTGAATGTATCCGAACTACAGGTATGTCGGTATGTATGTCGGCAATGAGCTTATCAATAAAAACTTTGCCACCCCGACCAGAGACTTGGGGACTGCTATAACACTTGTCTTTTGTTTTCGTATTTTTTCTGTCGGCTGGGTTAAGTCGCTTATGTCTTAGATGGATTAGTAATGTGTTAGCACCAAAAACCTAACTCTTCGACTTTGCTGCTATCCAACAAGAATTGGCTTCATGGCAAGCAAGAGAACAAGTTTGGAATGGCAAAGCACATGAAAAACGACTAAGGGAAACAACTTAAGCGGGCCGACATTGGTTTTTTGGCTAACCCTTAGTTTATTTTCTTCACTAAAGTGCCGAATCATTTTGAGCTAATCTCAAGGTTTCAAGTATTGTTAAATAAATTTTTTGAACCTCGGACTCGTAAGTCGAAAAATAGAACCAAGGTAGACGCGAGTCGAGTCAAAAATTGTAGGAACAAGAAAATGAAACTCGAGGACTTCACCCACGATAATCCGGCAATAAAAACTTAGTTTAGAACATAAAATTGTAGCACAAACAAACCAAACTGTTTAAATACATCTGCACCTGGCATTCCGGGGATCTGATAAATATGGTAAGTGTTTTTCAAGGGGCAGGAGCAGCAGAAGAATCATCTATTGAGGAGGGAGGTACTCCGGATTGTGCGGGAGGAGCGCTAGCTTCGACTTCGTCCTCCGGGTGTTCAGCCTCATCGCCTAGCTCGGATCCCTCGCTCTCGCTCGCTTCCTCTTCAACTCTAGAGATAACCTCGTCATCAGCGACATCAAGATAACTCGGACCCTCATTCCAGGCATGGCAGAAGGAGTATTGAATGAGCTTGTTGGCACAGGCCTGGCGGGGCATGATCCACTCCAGATCCTCGCACCACTTAGACCCGGTGCGCATATGACTGAGTAATGCCAAGTCAATCCCTTCATACCATGAGAGCGCAAACTTCAGAGCAATGTCGGCTCCAGCCCGGGTAGCAGATTCACGCCACAAATGCAGCTGCGTGTCAGATTCCATGAGTTTGGCTATAAAAGCCGAGGTTTTCTTGGGAATGGTCTCACTGGGCCGGAGGCAGCCGAACATCCGTGTGGCCGCTGGGAGAATATCTGCGCCGAAATTCTTTACTACCACAAGACAAGCGGTGAGACTCGCCAGGAGATCCTCTGTAGTATAAGGGATTGGTTCGGCACCGGGCCAACAGAAATTCCACGCTGCTCGCGGGATTGGCGTACGGCAGAGGCGGCGAAGGTATCACTCTCTGGAAATATGCCTAGGGATAAGAGGAGAAACAGTGAGCGGATGGACCAAATCCGAATAATAACAGATCAAGCAAGGGCGGAGAACTTACACGCAATCTGGAAGAGGAGTCGTTGAAGCTCAGAATCAGTGTTGGCGTTGTGGACCCGGAGTTTTTCGTACTCGGTGGTTGCCGACGTAAGTTTGACATCGGCTTCCTCTAGTAAGCTCTTGTCCTTAGAGATTTGCGTGATCAAACGCTCCTTCTCTCTGGCAAACTCCTGATTAGCCTTCTCCAGCGCGGACTGATGAGAGCTCTTAAGCCTCTGGATTTCGACATTCAGCCGAGTAATCTCCCAGTCCTGCTGCTAGAGCCAAGCTATCTCAGCGTCTTTCTTCTTTAGCTCAGCTTCGTACTTCCCTGCTTGTTCGAGGCAGTGGGTCATCAGTTCAGGCATGGGGACACTGTCCTCAAGAGCAACTGCAACATGATCCGGAGGACCCAAAATATGAGTGTCCACCGGATAAAGCACGGAAGGAACGATGATTATGTAAAGGGGATGAGTTTACCTTTGATCTCTGCAAGGTTTTTCCTCATAATTATATTCTCAGCTTCAACCTCAGCTACGTAATTCGGACAAGACATTCATATAACTCCGAAGAAGTTTGAATGAACATGGAAGGAGAAGGAATGGAAACTAACCCCTCTTCTGGTACTCCTCCAGGAGTTTACCATAACGCCCGCGCATGTCTTTGTAGGATCCAGCAGGAGCTGGAACTCAGCGGTTCGGCGGTTAGTGGTAATTTGAAATAGGAAAAAGACAAAAGTTCAGAGGCAAAGTAGAAATAATTCAAAGTCTACAAGATCCGGGCCAAGTGGAACTTAACCCGGCTCTAGGTGCATGGATATTCGAATTCTACAAGATCCAGGCCAAGTGGAACTTAACCCGGCTCTAGGTGTGTGGATATTCAAAGTCTACAAGATCCGGGCCAAGTGGAACTTAACCCGGCTCTAGGTGTGTGAATATTCGAAGTCTCCAAGATCCGGGCCAATTGGAACTTAACCCGGCTGTAGATGTGTGGGTATTCGAAGTCTACAAGATCCGGGCCAAGTGGAACTTAACCCGGCTCTAGGTGTGTGGATATTTGAAGACTACATGATCCGGGCTGTGGAACTAGACCCCGACCAAAATTTATTGCAAGTTAATGACATTATGAACAAAAACTAAGGAGCATCCGACCGAATAACAAGTTATTCCCTCGGAGGCTCGGGGACTAGGGGATATATCTACAAATGTTAAGTTATGAAAAGCACCAACAGCAGAGAAAATGCTAAGTTATGAAAAACATCAACAGCAGAAAAAAAGGATTACCTCCATCATCCGGCCAGCCAGAGAGATGGCCTTGGTACCGGAGTTCATCTGGGCGCTGAACTCGGCTAGGCCGAACCTTTCTCGGAGATCTTCTTGGGGGTCAAAGAATTCGGCATTGTTCTAGTTTTTTCACGTACTCAAGGAGTAGTGGACTATAACTCTCGCCGCTCGGAGAATGGCTCGTCACTAGGCCCTTCACATGAGCCTCACGCCTGGCGGATTGAGCCGCAGCGGGGCTGGTGTGCAAAACCAACTGTTTGCTGCCCTCTGACCCAGAAGCTGGCTTGGATGAAGCTGACCCATAGGTCTTTTTAGCTTTGCCGGATGAGGGTTGAGGAGCGCGTTGAAAGAAGTCAGTGATTGAAGGGGCAGACCCGGTGGGGGCCGAAGGAGCTTTTCCCTTGGGAGGCTTGGGAGCTCTTGCTGTTGCTATTGCTGGTGTTGCTGTTGCTGCTGCTGATGCCGCTGGTGTTGGTGTTGCTGCAGGTGGTGTTGTTGCTGCTAGTGCTGGTGCTGGTGATATTGCTGCTGGTGCTGGTACTAGGGTTGCTGGGGGCGGTGCCAATGAAGCTAGCGCCTCAACATTGGGCGCAGAGGCCGAGGATATGGAGAGATCCGGCATCACCGTATCTAGATCCAGCCCACTACCCCCCGCACCGACGTTGCCCTCCTCTTGGCTAGGTGGGCTCTGGTCAGGCGCGGCTGCAGAACCCTCTTGAATAGGGCTAAGTGGACGTTGATCATCGTTGCGGGGGGGAGAGGGACCGCTCCGGAGTGGGGAGGCTATGCCGGAACCGCTGTGGGAAATATCCACAGGACCTCTAGAAAAAAGGAAGGACAGTGAGTCAAGAAGAGAGAACCAACCAGAGACAAAGGCAAGCAAAGGAAGGATCCAAGGTAGCAATGCTAAAAGGACTTACTCGTCAGCGGTAGGAGGAGCCCGAGGTTTGGGTGCCCTCCGGACTGTGCTCTTGGTGGCAGGCTTGGCTGAGGGTTTAACCCCGGACTTCTTTTGCCTCTTCTTGGGCGGTGGTGCCTCCGAAGCTATGACCGAGGTAGCTGCATGCTTCTGGGAAGGGGCCGGGGCCGGGCCACCAGTGGCAAGCGGAGGAACCTCATGCACCTGAGCATCCGGATTAGCTGAACATTCGAACAATGCCAGGTGCAAATAAGATATAAGAACCGGATAAAGTACCTCAAGGACTTCAACGTCCGAATCATCATCGTTTGGCCAATCCCTTAGAGAAGAGGCCTGACCACCCCTGCGTTTGACGACGTCAGGGGCAGGCAAGAAGGCCTCTGGATCAGTCTCCACCTCGTCTCCCTCGGGACGGTCCTCCAACCACTTGCTCGCTGGTACCTCGCCATCCTTCAACGATTGCTGAAGGAATTTCTGAAAGAATAGTGGCCAAGTTACAAAAGGAAACCGACATACATTGAAGATTCAGAAAACAGAAAAGGGTAATTTACCTTTGGAGGGGGGTTGGTACGGGTGAAGGGCTCAAGTCCCCACTCCCAGGCCTCGGAGAACTCCTTCTCCACGTTAAAACTGGACTTAACCCGGCGATAAATCACCGAGTTATCCAACTCAAAAGAAGAGGTCCCGTGAGGGTCAAGAGGACCGCTAAGATAGCAGATCTTGTGGGACCGCTTCTGGAGGGGGGAGATCCGGCTGCAGAGGAAAGTAATCATAATATCCTCCCCCCAGAGGTGCTCCTTAAGCAGCTCCTTGATCCGGCGTGCCACTTGATTCGCCAGAGCCGTGGCACGCTTGGGAATACTTTCCCAAAGCGAGACATCTGGAGGGCCGAGCCTGAAAGGGAGTAGCCAGATCTGGTCCTCTTTGGTGGTGTTCCGGACATCGAAGAAGCTCCGGCCCAGCCCTTGCAAGATTCAAGCCCAGTGACCTAGGGGAACACGGACTGCTTGCGCGGAGAGATGGAGGCAGCACTGCATTGGGTCAGGTGCTTGCCCTCCAGGGCAAACTCTTGATCCGGAACCACGTTCCTCCGCAGACCAAAGAACTTAATCCAAAGTTCTTTGGTTGGCCAGAGGCCGAGGTATCCCTCAATGCCGGAGGCGAAGGAGGACAGAGAAGTGATGGCGTTCACGGGGAGATGATGTGTTTGCAATTTGTAGGTGGAAATGAAATCGAAGAAAAAATCAGAAGTGGGGAGGCCGAAGTCGTGCTGGAAATGAGAACGAAACACGACGTATTCCCCAGATTTGGGGGAAGGAGAGATCTCACCGGCGGCGAGACGGCAGGAAACGCCGGCGGGAATGCGCCGTGTGGCGTGGAGCCAAGCCAGGTCCTCTTCGCAGATGGTGGATCCGTCCCAGCAGCCGCGTTCACGGCCCTCCGCCTTAGACATGGTGGAAGCAGAGATCCCACGGGGTAGTCCGAGTAGAAGTATGCGGAAGAAGGGAAACGGGAAGCGCAAGGTCCCATGGTGGAAACTAGCAATGGGGACGGTGGCGCTAGTGCGGAACGCTGCCTGAGCACGATCACGGTGGCGCTCGAGGAGCAGAAACTGGCGGCGGCGGCGAAATCGCTATGAAAGAGATAGGGCAGTGGAGCGCGGCGCAAATGAGGGAACTTCCCCTGGGAGAGCCCTGCGCCTCCTACTTAACCGCGCTGCAGGCGCGTCGTGGGATCTACTGCGGGCCGCGTGTCGCATGCAACTAGTGTGTACGAGGCCAGAATAAACCAATCAGAGCGAGGCCACAAGGAGGGGTTACGGAGACAAATGATCCCATGACGGGACATGGCGCTACGGTTAACGAGGCGCTGCAGTGATGGGACGATTACAGCAGTTATGCCTGACGCTGCGACAGTAGCCGGCGCGGTAAATGCGCATGGCCCTTAAAATGAGGCAAATGATGATTACCCTCCACGTAGGATAAGGAGAAGCGTACCAAAGAAGGAAAAACAACCTGGATAAGCAAGCAAGAGCCTAGCCAACAAGGAATGACTCAGAAAGAGCGAAAGGGTCACATGAAAAGAAACTCCGGGCAATGAGGTAACTTGGCCAAAGGAGCGAAATATCCGGACATGGGAACCTGCTGTGGCCTTAACAACTAAAAATGTTGCCAAGACCGCACCATCTTCGGGGACTAATGTTGGGAGGATAACCCCGGGTAGGGTAACACCGGGGTATAAGGGCCGAGTTAGCCAGGGTATAGCACAATCAAAGCGAAGTGCTGACCGGGTCACCTCAAGGCAGGCCGAATCACATTGTGACCCGACCCGTAGGGCATTAACTTGACAATGGTCCGACCAGCATATGATTTATGCCGGCCATTTCTATCTGTTTTGCAGGTAAATTGGTAAGCCGGATTAGCTATGTGCTAGCCGGATCATCTTAGCTTCCAAGAGAAGGAATCGCCCGCTGGTCAAAAGGTGGCTTCATTAGCTGAAGCATGTGCAAAGTAAAGTAAAGGAGAGGACCAGCGGGTCAGTGGAGACCAAGGTGACGCGGGCAGAGCAGGATGACGTAGCCCGTGCCTAGTGATGCCAAAAGACAAGGATGACGCTGCGGGTTACGTCCAAAGCTCGGACGAGCCGTTAAAGAGGAATAAAGAAGCATCTGCTTTAGGAAAGGAGCATATTCATAGAATATGCTGCCACCGGTGCCCAAGAATTGTGACCCGGGCTCCCCTATATAAGGAGCACCGGGGCCTCCATAGAGAGGGACGAGAAATAGAGGATTCACTCTCTGTCTAAGGTAGAACTCTAGGGCTAGTTAGTGGGGGGTAAGAGACATTGTATCCTTCTTGCTAAGAGCCTCAAGAGCACTTGTAAACACCATTGATAGAGAGAATACAAGAACTTCCGTGCGTGGAATTACCACGCTCTCCCTCCCTGGATTCCCCTAGCACTCATTGGCCCCATCTTTAGCCTATCCAGAGCATCTGCCGTGCCACCACCACGACAGTCTTACGATCGTTAAAAATTGCCCTACAACCCCAAAACTATGGGCAATAGCTCATGAAAAACAACCATAAAATAGAAAAACGACCAGTTTTTGGTCATAACTCTCAAACATGCATCGAGTCTTATGGTCATTGAAAATGTCCCTAGAACCCTAAAACTATGGGCAATAGCTCATGAAAACGGCCTTGAAGCGCGAAAATGACTTGTTTTTGGTCATAACTCTCAAACATGTATCAGGTCTTACGGTCTTTGTAGATCGCCCTAGAACCGCAAACTGTGGGCAATAACTCATGAAAACAGCCATAAAACGTGAAAACTACGAGTTTTTGATCATATCTCTAAAACATGTATCTAGTCTTACTATCGTTGTAAATCGCCCTGGAACCCCAAAACTATGGGTAATAGCTCATTAAAATAGCAATAAAGTGCGAAAACAACGCGTTTTGGGTCATATCTCTCAAACATGTATCTTATGGTTATTGTAAATCGGTATCTGCCCATAACGTAAGCAATAGCTCATGAAAACAGCCATAATGCACAAAAACGATGAGTTTTTGGCCATAACTGTCAAACATATACCGGGTTTTTTGATCGTTGTAAATCACCATGGAACCCCAAAACTGTGGGCAATAGCTCATGAAAATGGCCATGAAGCGTGTAAACGACTTGTTTTTGTTCATCACTCTCAAATATGTATCTGGTGTTATGGTTGTTGTAAATCGGTATGAAACCCCATAACTATGGGAATAGCTCATGAAAACAACCATAAAGCACAAAAACGACGAGTTTTTGGTCATAACTCTCAAATATATATCGGGTTTATCGGTCGTTGTAAATCACCATGGAGCCCCAAAACTGTGGGCAATAAAACATGTATCGTGTCTTACGGTCATTGAAAATCGCCCTACAACCCCAAAACTATGGGCAATAGCTCATGAAAAACAGCCAAATAGAAAAACGATGAGATTTTGGTCATAACTCTCAAACATGTATCGAGTCTTATGGTCATTCAAAATCGTCCTAGAACCCAAAAACTATGGGCAATAGCTCATGAAAACAGCCATGAAGTGCGAAAACGACTTGTTTTTGGTCATAACTCTCAAACATGTATCACGTCTTACGGTCGTTGTAAATCACCCTAGAACCCCAAAACTATGGAAAATAGCTCATGAAAACAGCCATAAAACGTGAAAACTGCGAGTGTTTGATCATATTTCTCAAACATGAATCTAGTCTTACTATCGTTGTAAATCGCCCTGGAACCCCAAAACTATGGGTAATATCTCATTAAAATAGCAATGAAGCTCGAAAACAACGCGTTTTGGGTCATATCTTTCAACCATGTATCTTATGGTTATTGTAAATGGGTATGCAACCCCATAACTATGGGCAATAGCTCATGAAAACAGCCATAATGCACAAAAAATGAGTTTTGGGTTGCAATGTATCAGTGTGGTTCATGAGCAGAACACACATGCAATGACACTGGTGTATCCTTATGTGGTTTGTGAGAATAACAGGCATGCAATGACTCTAGCTATGGTTCATGAGAAGAACACACATGCAATGACACTAGTGGATCCATGTGTGGTTTATGAGAAGAACATCATGCAATGAGACTGGGTGTGGTTCATGGAAAGAATAGACATGCAATGACACTGGTGGATCCATATATGGTTTGTGAAAAGAACATACATGCAATGACACTGGTGATATGTGGTTTGTGAAAAGAACACACATGCAATGACTCTAACTGTGGTTAATGAAAAGAGCAGACATGCAATTACACTAGTGTATCCATGTGTGGTTTATGAGAGGAACACAATGAAAGAACATTTCATGATTTCCCAGGTTTTGTGTGTTAGATAACAATACCATGGATTATTCTAATGTGCACTAAGTGTTGCAGGAAGTTTTGAGAATTTTGGGGGGCGGATTATCCGCCCCCATCATGGGTCGAATAATCCGGCCAGACCACCTTTGGTAAGGATGGCTCTGTGCAAGTCTCTGTCTGGGGGCGGATTTTCCCCCGAAAATTCCGGCTCTACGGAGGATTTTCTCCCTGGACCGGATAATCTGGCCCTCATGTTGGGGCGGATAATCCGGCCCCAAGGGAATCGCCCAAATGAAGACATGCGCAAGCTTCTGTCTAGGGGCGGTTTTTTCCCCGTATATTCCGTGGCTAGGGCGGACTTTTCCCCCAGCCAGATAACCCGGTCCTCCCCTAGGGCTGGATAATCTGGTCCACGAGAAAATGTGTGAAGGGCAAGTCTGCGTGAGCTTCTGTCCGTAGCCGGTTTTTCTGCCGGATAATCCGTGTTTGGGGCAGAGTTTTTCCCTAGGCCGGATAATCCGGCCCTCACTTGTGCCAGATAATCTGACCCCCAAAGGCTCCAACGGCTTGGTTTTGGAAGGGGTATAAATATTCCTTCTTCCCCAACGAGCAGAACTCTTGATTCACTCAAAATTGTTCAGATCCTTTGAAAGAGCTACCATTCTAGATCTCCCACTTGAACCACCCGAAGGCTTCGATCTTTGGGGGAATTGAAGGAAGAGAGAATCGTCATCGTCATCATGAATCAGGCGCATCAACTCCTCTCCATTCATTTGGAGAAATTCCTAATCTAGTATTCTTGTCAATATCTAGATCTTGTTCTTTGTTATTGATAACTTGGTCTTTGGCAGCTTGTTGTCATTACGGGAGCCTCCAAGTTGTTTGTGGAGTTGTTTCCCGCTAGTTGTGTAAAGGCATCGGTACCCGCCTCGAAGGGTTCCTATAGTGGAAAGGTGGATCAGGCCTTTGGTGGCAGGATCCATCGGAGAACAGGGTGAGGCCTATTGTGGCGTGGTCGTCTTAGTACCGCCCACCCCTCCAACGCAGACGTACTTCCCTTAACAAGGAAGGAACCGCGGTAAAAACTTCTTGTGTCTCAGCGTGCTTCACTACGGTTCACCTGTTCCTCTTCCACTCGCTCTTTACTCGCTAGTAGATAGGTTTGCATCTAGGGAAACTGCATCTAATAGTTTATCTAGAGAATTTACCCTTTGTGCTAAGCCTAAAACTGAAAAAGCATTAAAATTTGAAGTAGCACCTATTCACCCACCCCCCTCAAGGTGCCCATACAATCCATTTCAATTGGTATCAGAGCCCCCGCTCTTTATTCGGGCTTAACCACCTAAGAGAAGTATGGGTACCAAGGGAGATGGGGATGAGGCTGTGGATAAGGTCACAATGGATGACCTCAAGATGTTGGAAACAACCTTGTTGAAATCCTTTGAGGCCAAGATGGAGGAGATGAATCAAATGATTGCTCGTCTCACATCATCCATAGCCCCATCTCCATCCTCATCTAAGGCCGCTACATCATCATCCAAGGATAAGGCTAACACCGGATCAAGGGATGATGAAGTGGTAGGTGAAAACATAATGGTTCCACCTCCATGAAGGGAAGTGGTAAGGAGGAATATAGTGAGGTTCGTCACATATATTCCCCTGGCCCACTTATCCATCATCCTCATATAAACAATAGGGGTGATCCACCTAAGCGTACTGCATCCTCTTTTAATCAATGGCAATTCTTAATGAAGTCTGATGTTTGCAGCTCCTCTATTGAATTTTTGAGGATGATTGAAGAGGGTCTTCATATTGGAGATCATTTCAATCTGACAAGAAGAGAAGTTGTGGACAACCAATTGAATGATATGGCTCTCCACATGATACAACTCGGTGTGGGTCCCAGGGACATGGCACACATTGAACATCTCAACACAGCTAAAGAAGCTTGGATGCCCTCACCGATATCTTTATTGGGAATGAAAGCATGAGAAGGAATAGGTATGATGCCCTTAGTAATGAAGTTGAAGGATTCTACATGTTGGATGGTGAAGACCATGAAGACATGTATAGAAGACTAAAGGGCATTGCAACAACATTTAGAAAGCATGGAGCCACCCACACTGATGATGCATGGATAAAAAGAAAATATGTGAGTGCCTTAATGCCTTTCGAGCCAACGGATTTGAAGAGCTTGCATGGTAGACACAACTACCATCAAATGACAGCCAATGAAGTCATGCAAGAAATGGCATAATTCAAACTTGTCGCGAAGAACGCTGAAGATTGATGACCCACAAGTATAGGGGTGTATCGCAGTATTTTCGAGGGAAGTGAAACCCAATTTATTGATTCAACACAAGGGGAGCCAAAGAATATTTATCAGCCTTACCAACTGAGTTGTCAATTCAGCTGCACCTGGAAACAATCTTGCTCACAGCAGTTTATCAGTAGCAACAGCTTTGTAGTAGGAATAGTAAAGTAACAGTAGTACTAAAGCAAATATGGTAGTAACATAAACAGTAAACAATGGTATTCGAGTGTGGTAGGCATAGGGATGGATGGACGGACGTTGCATGGACAATACAATTCACATAGCAATCAGAACATAGGGCAATTGCAAATAAATAAGATAAAGCATCCAAGTACTAGACAATCCTAGGCATGTGTTCCATATATAGTCATACGTGCTCGCAATGAGAACTTGCACAACATCTTTTGTCCTGCCAGCCCGTTTGCAGCGGGGCCTCTAGGGAACTACTGGCAATTAAGGTGCTCCTTTTAATAGAGCACCGGAGCAAAGCATTAACACTCCGTGAACACATGTGATCCTCACATCAAAGCCTTTCCCTTCCGGCTATCCCGATTTCTATCACTTCGGGACCATAGGTTCCGGACAACAACGTGTGTATACAACTTGTAGATAAGACCAGAAACAATACTATCATAATGAATCAATAATAAGTTCAGATCTGAAATCATGGCACTCGGGCCCTAGTGACAAGCATTAAGCACAACAAGGTTGCAACAAAGTCATAAAGCACTAATAAGAGACACTAGGCACTATACCCTGACAATCTGATGCCATTACATGAACGATCTCATCATATCCCTACCATCCCCATAGCCTACAGCAGGGGATTACTCACTCATATATGGAAGAAACATGGATGGTCGATGAAGATGATGGTGGGGATCGATGGAGATGGCTCCGGGGGCACTTCCCTGTCCCGGCAGGGTGCCGGAACAGAGACTTTCTGTCCCCCGAAACTCCCCTTCGGTGGCGGCGGTGCAGCGGAACTTTTCATGGAAAAATGTTGAACCCCCCGAAGTTTTTAGGTTAGAAGGCTTCTTATAGGCGAAGAGGGAGACCGAGGGGGTGCCTGGGGCCACCACACCAGGCCCTGGCGCGGCCAGGCCTAGCCCGTGCCTGGGGGGGGTGGCCAGCCCCTGGCCCTCCTCCGCCTCGTATTCTGGCTCCGTGAGTCTTCTGGAAAAATAGGCACTTTGGCTTTTGTCCCGTCCAATTTTGAGAATATTCATTTTTTGACTTTCCTGGAACCAAAAACAGCAGAAAACAGGCAGCTGCCACTGTGGCTCTTGTTAATAGGTTACTCCAAGAAATCATAAGAAAAGTACTCCAAAGTGTGGACAAAACACAAGAAAGTGGATAAAACCAAGCATGGAGCATAAAAAATTATAGATACATTTCCAATGTATCAAAGATGCACGGGCTCGTGCCATTGGAATGCAAAAGGGAGTCAATGTTGCTCTAAAGGCTAATGTTGTTGAGCAAGATGGGGATGAAAGAGCTTTTGAGGGTGCCTCCATGGACTGCCCGATGAAGTCAAATGTGCTCATGGTGAGTACATGGCGTTTTACGCAAGGAACTTTTGGAAGGATCCTGCCAAGGCCAAGTCGAAACTTGAGCACAAGAATGGGTCAAGTGGAAGAAGAGAAAGTGGCCCAAAACTGAGAACATGCTACAATTGTGGATATAGGTTGCACTTTGTAGCCGAGTGTCCTTATCAAAATAGAGAACACAATGGTGGCAGGCTCATTCTTAAAGAAAAATCCAAGGCACCTAAGAAGAAGCCATTTATTAAAAAGAACGGCCCCTACAAGAAGCAACCCAAGATCGCCTTGGTGGCACAAGGAGAATACTCCTCGGCAAGTGAAGACGAAGAGGATGAAGATAGTTCTCGCGAGGTGGCTGCTATAGCCACCACATCGACTCCATCATCTCCCTTCGACTCGCCAAAACAGAACGTCATCAACAACAACGCCACTTGCCTTATGGCAAGAGGGTCCGATGTATCAAGTTCTATCTCTTCATTTCTTAAAACTAACATAAATTTGGATATGGATGATCATGCTAGTCTTAAAATGAAAGAAGAAGTTATTGCTTTGGACAACTTTTTCACTAACCTGCAAGATGAGCACAAACTTCATTTTGATGTTCTTATGAGTCAACTTGCTCAAGCCGAAGATCTTCTTGAAGAAAAGGGCAAAATTGAAAGAGGATAGCTTCTTTGAAGAATGCTTTGGAAGAAGAAGAGGAAGCTCGAGTATCTTTGGAAGAGAGACTCGAATCCATTGAGGAGTCACATGAAGAAGCAGTGTCCCAGCTCATCAAAGAACGTGACGATGCTCTTGCCAAGTTAAAGAAACTAAAGAAAGAAAAGATTGAATTTGGGGCTGCTCATGCTAGACTCTCGGAGAAGTTTGACAAACTTGACAGTGCTCACAAAGCATTGGAGAGTGATCACTCGACTCTAAATGAGTCTCATGACCAGCTCCAAACTCAATTGAAGATGTATGATGTGCCAAGCACCTCCACATCATCCCATGGAAAAGAAGGACTTGCAAGAGGTTCTCAACACAAAGGTAAAGAAGTTTTAGACAAGATACTGGGCAAGCAAAGGACAAACAATGGAAAAGAAGGTCTTGGTTATATTCCCAAGGCAAAGAACAAGAAAAACAACAAGAAGAAGAAAAGCAAGACTGCTCAACCAAAGACTAGCACCACTACCAATGACAAGTTTAATTATGATGGTTTTGTAGGAGCTAACAATCCTAACTTTGACTTATATTGCGATCATTATGTTGTTGTTTATGCTAGTTATGTAGGCTCTTATGATTGTTACATTCCTTCGTCTATTTGGGTTCCCAAGACCCTTGTCACTAACATGAGAGGACCCATTGAAAAATGGGTACCTGAAACCAAGAAGCAACTATCTTGCAGGGCTATGCTTCTGGTGGGTCCAAATGGGTACTCGATAGCGGATGCACGAGTCATATGAACGGGAGCAAGGAGATCATCACGGAGATGCGGCCAAATCATGATCATATAACCGTCTCCTATGGTGACAAGTCAAAATCTGAGGTATTGGGTCTCGGCAAAGTCGTGATGGCTCATGATATCTCTATCGTTGAGACCCTCGGGTACAACCATAGGTGCCGGGTTAAGCAGCAAATAGGAAACCGAGCTCGTCAACTTCCTCCGTGAGAATCGGGACATCTTTGCTTGGTCTACGCAAGATCTGCAAGGTGTACCGAGGGAGTTGGTTGAGCACTCATTGAATGTAATACCCGGGGCTAAGCCGGTAAAGCAGCCTCTTAGGCGTTTCACAGAAGACAGAAGGAAAGTTATTAGAGATGAGATAGCAAGATTACTAGCGGCCGGGTTTATCATGGAGGTACTTTAACCAGATTGGCTCTCTAACCCGATGCTGGTGGAGAAAAAGAAAGACGATCCGAACGTGGCAGTGGTATGGCGCATGTGTATTGACTACACGAACCTGAATAAGGCGTGTCCAAAATATCCATTTCCACTTCCTAGAATAGATCAGGTCATAGACTCAACGGCCAGATGTGAGCTATTGTCATTCATTGATGCGTATTCTGGTTTCCATCAGATACCCCTAAATCTAGATGGTCATATAAAGACTGCATTTATTATCCCATACGGGGCTTATTGCTATCAAACTATGCCATTTGGATTACGTAATGCACGAGCAACGTACCAGCGATGCATGCAAAAATGCTTGCATGAACAAATAGGTCAGAATGTGCAGGTATATGTGGATGATGTGGTGATAAAAACCAAGGAAAGAATACGCTCCTTGAGGACATCCGGCAGACATTCATGAACTTAAGAAGGTTCCGAATGAAACTGAACCTGAAGAAATGCACCTTTGGCGTGCCAGCCGGATAGTTACTCGGTTTCTTGGTATCTAGCCACGGAATTGAAGCTAATCCGACGAAAATCCAGGACATAGAAAGAATGGAGTTGCCAAAGTGTCTTAACGATGTCCAGAAGTTCACTGGTTGCCTGGCATCATTAAGTCGGTTCGTATGTCGGCTAGGAGAGAAGGTCTTGCCCCTCTATCATCTAATGAAAAAGGCAGATAAGTTCACATGCACACCACAGGCGGATCTTGCATTTCGAGAATTGAAAAAGATGTTATCTACTTCACCAATCCTAGCTGCACCACTACCTAAGGAACCAATGTTGCTTTACGTAGCCACGACCAACCGAGTCGTAAGTGCAGTGATCGTAGTGGAGCGCGAGGAGGAAGGAAAGTCGGTGAATAGGCCGTGTATTACTTGAGCGAAGTGTTGTCAGCATCAAAACAGAATTATCCTCATTATCAGAAGATGGCGTACGTCGTATATATGTCGGCCAAGAAGCTCAAGCACTATTTTGAGGCAGACCCCATCAAGGTGATATGTGAGGCACCTATTTCAGAGATAATGAGTAACAAGGATGCAAGCGGCAGAATAGCAAAGTGGGCTATCGAATTAGCTCCATACGTGCCACATTTCAACAAAAGGGATGCGATCAAGTCACAAGTTATGGCAGATTTCTTTGTGCACTAACCTGAAATGCAATACGAGCAACCCCTGCCGGACTCCAGTTATTGGCAAATGCATTTCGACGAATCGAAACTGAAAGATGGATTAGGCGCTGGAGTAGTTCTTACTTCGCCCAAGAAGGATCAACTGAAGTATGTCCTTCAAATCCATTTCAGTGCCTCGAATAATGTGGCGGAGTTCCAAGCATTGGTACATGGTCTCAAAGTGGCAAAGGAAGTGGGGATACGTCGGATACAATGTTTTGGAGATTCGGATTTGGTGGTACATCAAGTATCTGGAAATTGGGATGCCCTGGACGCTAACATGGTCTTGTATAGGTTCCATGTCCAGGAGATAAGTGGGTTTTTCGAAGCCTGTGAGTTCCATCACGTACCTCGGAGCGAAAACGAGGCAGCAGATACACTGTCCAAGCTGGGCTCATCCCGGCAACCCATTCCGCCAAATGTAGCTTTGGAGCACTTGAGAAAACCGTCTATCACACCGTCACCCGAATCAGATTCAATTTATATCCCGGCGCTCACCGGATCAGGGGTTGCACCTATGGAGATAGAATGGGGAAGCACCTCCGCAAACCCGGGAACTTCTTCAGCAAACCCGGGGACTCTTCAGCTTGATCCGCCAGGAGTTCTGTCTGTGGATGCAATGGACGTTCAGGAGGAACCATTCCCTGTCCGGACTATACCAACTTGGGCAAAGCCAATTTTTGATTTCCTGAAAGAGGGAATCTTGCCGGATGATGAAATAAGTTCGAGGCAAATTCAGAGAAGGGCAAAGTCCTATACCATTATCAACGCTGAATTATACAAAAGGAGTGTGATAGCAGTACTGCAACGGTGCATCGATCCGGAAGAAGGACTTGACATACTCCGGGATATTCACCAAGGGGAATGTGGCCAACATGCATCCTCAAGGGCCTTAGTAGCAAAAGCTTTCCGGCATGGCTTTTATTGGCCCAGTGCTTTGGAGAAGTTAGAGGACTTGGTGAGAAAATGTAACGGTTGTCAAAGATATGCCACGAAAACTTGCCTACCAATGTCAGAGGTGAAAACTATCCCCATTACATGGCCATTTGTTGTATGGTGCCTAGATATGGTAGGACCATTTAAGCCGGCCAAAGGAGGGATGACCCACATTCTGGTCATGGTTGACAAGTTCACCAAATGGATTGAAGTGAAACTGATTCAGAAATGTGATGGGGCAACAGCAGTAAGAATCCTCAAGGATATAATCTTAAGGTACGGCTACCCCCATAGCATCATAACTGATAACGGGACAAATTTCACTGAAGGAGCATTCGCGAGATTCTGCCAGGAAAAGAAGATCCGGTTAGATGTCGCCTCAGTCGCCCACCCCGCGTCAAACAGGCAAGTGGAAAGATCCAACGGACTGGTACTGTCCGGGATAAAACCCCGGCTCATAGAGCCGCTGCAAAGATCAGCGGGGTGCTGGATAGAAGAACTACTAGCGGTACTGTGGAGTTTAAGAACAAGTCCGAATCGATCAACGGGCTATACGCCATTCTTTCTAGTATATGGGACAGAAGTTGTATTACCAGCCGACATAGAGCATGATTCGCCTAGGGTCACCCAATACACAGAAGTCGAAGTGCGTGAAGCCCGGCAGAATGATGTTGATATATTGGAATAAGCGAGAGAACTGGCCTTGTCCAGATCCGCCATATATCAGCAAAATCTCCGACGCTATCATAGCCGGAAAGTAAACCCCCGAGTTTTCCGGGAAGGTGATTTGGTGCTAAGGCTAGTACAGCGCACCGTTGGCATGCATAAGTTTCCCCTCCATGGGAAGGACCTTTCATTGTGAGCAAAGCTTTGTGCAATGATTCCTATTATCTTATTGATGCACAGCCCCAGCAAAAGAACAAGGCGGAGCGGTCCGGAGAAGAATCCAAAAGACCATGGAACGTAGCACTACTTTGTCCTTTCTACACCTAAGAGGTGAATGTATCCGAACTACAGGTATGTCGGTATGTATGTCGGCAATGAGCTTATCAATAAAAACTTTGCCACCCCGACCAGAGACTTGGGGACTGCTATAACACTTGTCTTTTGTTTTCGTATTTTTTCTATCGGCTGGGTTAAGTCGCTTATGTCTTAGATGGATTAGTAATGTGTTAGCACCAAAAACCTAACTCTTTGACTTTGCTGCTGTCCAACAAGAATGGGCTTCATGGCAAGCAAGAGAACAAGTTTGGAATGGCAAAGCACATGAAAAACGACTAAGGGAAAGAACTTAAGCGGGCCGACATTGGTTTTTTGGCTAACCCATAGTTTATTTTCTTCACTGAAGTGCCGAATCATTTTGAGCTAATCTCAAGGTTTCAAATATTGTTAAACCAGTTTTTTGAACCTCAGACTCGTAAGTCGAAAAACCGAACCAAGGTAGACGCGAGCCGAGTCAAAAAATGGAGGAACAAGAAAATGAAACTCGGGGACTTCGCCCACGATAATCCGGCAATAAAAACTTACTTCGGAACATAAAATTGTAGCACAAACAAACCAAACTGTTTAAATACATCTGAACCTGGCATTCCGGGGATCTGATCAATATGGTAAGTGTTTTTCAAGGGGCAGGAGCAGTAGAAGAATCATCTATTGAGGAGGGAGGTACTCCAGATTGTGCGGGAGGAGCGCTAGCTTCGGCTTCGTCCTCCGGGTCAACTTCGTTGTCCTCCGGGTCTTCAGCCTCATCGCCTAGCTCGGAGCCCTCGCTCTCGCTCCCTTCCTCTTCAGCTCCAGAGATAACCTCGTCATCAACGACATCAAGATAACTCGGCCCCTCATTCCAGGCATGGCAGAAGCAGTATTGAATGAGCTTGTTGGCATAGGCCTGGCGGCGCGTGATCCACTCCGGATCCTTGCACCACTTAGACCCGGTGCGCATATGACTGAGTAATGCCAAGTCAATCCCTTCATACCATGAGAGCGCAAACTTCAGAGCAATGTCGGCTCCAGCCCGGGCAGCAGATTCGCGCCACAAATGCAGCTGCGTGTCACATTCCATGAGTTTGGCTATAAAAGCCGAGGTTTTCTTGGGAATGGTCTCACTGGGCCAGAGGCGGCCGAACATCCGTGTGGCCGCTGGGAGAATATCCACGCCCAAATTCTTTACTACCACAAGACAAGCGGTGAGACTCGCCAGGAGATCCTCTGTAGTATAAGGGATTGGTTCGGCACCCGAGCCAACAGAAATTCCACGCTGCTCGCGGGATTGGCGTACGGCAGAGGCGGCAAACATATCACTCTCTGGAAATTTGCCTAAGGATAAGAGGATAAACAGTGAGCAGATGGACCAAATCCGAATAATAACAGATCAAGCAAGGGCGGAGAACTTACGCGCAATCTGGAAGAGGAGTCGCTGAAGATCGGAATCAGTGTTGGCGTTGTGGACCCGAAGTTTTTCGTACTCGGTGGTTGCCGAAGTAAGTTTGACATAGGCTTCCTCCAGTAAGCTCTTGTCCTTAGAGATTTGCGTGATTAAACGCTCCTACTCTCCGACAAACTCCTGATCAGCCTTCTCCAGCATGGACTGATGAGAACTCTTAAGCCTCCGGATTTCGGCATTCAGCCGAGTAATCTCCGAGTCCTGCTGCTAGAGCCAAGCTATCTCAGCGTCTTTCTTCTTTAGCTCAGCTTCATACTCGGTGGTTGCCGACGTAAGTTTGACATAGGCTTCCTCCAGTAAGCTCTTGTTCTTAGAGATTTGCGTGATTGAACGCTCCTTCTCTCCAGCAAACTCCTGATCAGCCTTCTCCAGCGCAGACGGATGAGAGCTCTTAAGCCTCTGGATTTCGGCATCCAGCCGAGTAGTCTCCGAGTCCTGCTGCTAGAGCCAAGCTATCTCAGCGTCTTTCTTCTTTAGCTCAGCTTCGTACCTCCCTGCTTGTCTGCAACATGATCTGGAGGACCCAAAATATGGGGACACTGTCATCAAGAGCAACTGCAACATGATCCAGAGGACCCAAAATATGAGTGTCCACCGGATAAAGAACGGAAGGAATGATGATTATGTAAAGGGGATGAGTTTACCTTTGATCTCCGCAAGGTTTTTCCTCATAATTATATTCTCAGCTTCAACCTCGACTACGTAATTCGGACAAGACATTCATATAAGTCCGAAGAAGTTTGAATGAACATGGAAGGAAAAGGAATGGAAACTAACCCCTCTTCTGGTACTCCTCTAGGAGTTTACCATAACGCCCGCGCATGTCTTTGTAGGATTCAGCAGGCGCTGGAACTTAGTGGTTCGGCGGTTAGTGGTAATCTGAAATAGGAAAAAGAAAAAAGTTCAGAGGCAAAGTAGAAATAATTTGAAGTCTACAAGATCCGGGCCAGGTGGAACTTAACCCGGCTCTAGGTGCGTGGATATTCAAATTCTACACGATCCGGGCCAAGTGGAACATAACCCGACTCTAGGTGTGTGGATATTCGAAGTCTACAAGATCCAGGCCAAGTGGAACTTAATCCGGCTCTAGGTGTGTGAATATTCGAAGTCTCCAAGATCTAGGCCAAGTGGAACTTAAACCGGCTCTAGATGTGTGGATATTCGAAGTCTACAAGATCCGGACCAAGTGGAACTTAACCCGGCTCTAGGTGTGTGGATATTCGAAGTCTACATGATCCGGGCCAAGTGGAACTTTACCCGGCTATAGGTGTGTGGATATTCGAAGTCTACAAGATCCGGGCCAAGTGGAACTTAACCCGGCAATAGGTGTGTGGATATTCGAAGTCTACAAGATCCGGGCCAATTGGAACTTAACCCGGCTCTAGGTGTGTGGATATTCGAAGTCTACAAGATCCGGGCCAAGTGGAACTTAACCCGGCTCTAGGTGTATGGATATTTGAAGACTACATGATCCGGGCTAAGGGAACTCGACCCGGCCCAAAATTTATTGCAAGTTAATGACATTATGAACAAAAACTAAGGAGCATCTGACCGAATAACAAGTTATTCCCTCAGAGGCTCAGGGACTAGGAGATATATCTACAAATGTTAAGTTATGAAAAGCACCAACAACAGAGAAAATGCTAAGTTATGAAAAACATCAACAACAGAGAAAAGGATTACCTCCATCATTCGGCCAGCCAGGGAGATGGCCTTGGTAGCAGAGTTCATCTGGGCGCTGAACTCGGCTGGGCCGAACCTTTCTCGGAGATCGTCTTGGGGGTCGACGAATTTGGCATTGTTCTAGTTTTTTCACGTACTCAAGGAGTAGTGGACTGTAACTCTCGCCGCTCGGAGAATGGCTCGTCACTAGGCCCTTCACATGAGCCTCACGCCTGGCGGATTGAGCCGTAGCGGGGCTGGTGTGCAAAACCAAATGTTTGCTGCCCTCTGATCCGGAAGCTGGCCCGGATGAAGCTGACCTGGAGGTCTTTTTAGCTTTGCTAGATGAGGGTTGAGGAGCGCGTTGAAAGAAGTCAGTGATTGAAGGGGCAGACCCGGTGGGGGCCGAAGGAGCTTGTCCCTTGGGAGGCATGGGATCTCTTGCTGTTGCTGTTGCTGGTGCTGATGCCGCTGCTGCTGGTTCTCGTGTTCTTGCTGCGCTAATACAGGCTGGTCTTGGTGCTAGTGCTGGTGCTGCTGCTAGTGCAGTGCTGATGCTATTGCCTGCTGGTATCTTGCGGGTTGCTTGGGCGGCGCTGATGAAGCTAGCGCCTCAACATTGGGCGGAGAGGCCGAGGAGCTGGAGAGATCCGGCATCGCCTTATCCAGATCCAGCCCACTACCCCCCGCATCGACGTTGCCCTCCTCTTGGCGAGGTGGGCTCTGGTCAGGCACGGCCGCAGAACCCCCTTGAATAGGGCTAAGTGGACGTTGATCATCATTGCGGGGGGGCGGGAGAGGGACCGCTCCGGAGTAGGGAGGCTATGCCGGAACCGCTCTGGGAAATATCCACAGGACCTCTAGAAAAAAGGAAGGACAGCGAGTCAAGAAGAGAGAACCAACCAGAGACAAAGGCAAGCAAAGGAAGGATCCAAGGTAGCAATGCTAAAAGGACTTACTCGTCAGCGGTAGGAGGAGCCTGATGTTTGGGTGCCCTCTGGACTGTGCTCTTGGTGGCAGGCTTGGCCGAGGGTTTAACCCCAGACTTCTTTTGCCTCTTCTTGGGCGGCGGCGCCTCCGAAGCTACGACTGAGGTAGCTGCACGCTTATGGGAAGGGACCGCGGCCAGGCCACCAGTGTCAAGCGGAGGAACCTCATGGACCTGAGCATCCGAGTTAGCTGAACATTCGAACAATGCCAGGTGCAAATAAGATATAAGAACCGGATCAAGTACCTCAAGGACTTCAACGTCCGAATCATCATCGTTTGGCCAATCCCTTAGAGAAGAGGCCTTACCACCGTTGCGTTTGACGACGTCAGGGGCAGGCAAGGAGGCCTCTGGATCAGTCTCCACCTCGTCTCCCTCAGGACGGTCCTCCAACCACTTGCTCGCCGGTACCTCGCCATCCTCCAACGATTGCTGAAGGAATTTGTGAAAGAATAGTGGCCAAGATACAAAAGGAAACCGACATACATTGAAGATTCAGAAAACAGAAAAGGGTAATTTACCTTTGGAGGGGGGTTGGTACGGGTGAAGGGCTCAAGTCCCCACTCCTAGGCCTCAGAGAACTCCTTCTCCACGTTAAAAATGGAATTAACCCGGCGATAAATAACCAAGTTATCCAACTCAAAAGAAGAGGTCCGGTGAGGGTCAAGAGGAGCGCTAAGCTAGCAGATCTTGCGGGATCGCTTCTGGAGGGGGGAGATCCGGCTGCGGAGGAAAGTAATCATAATATCCTCCCCCCGGAGGTGCTCCTTAAGAAGCTCCATGATCCGGCGTGCCACTTGATTCGCCAGAGCCGTGGCACGCTTGGGAATACTTTCCCAAAGCGAGACATCTGGAGGGCCGAGCCTGAAAGGGAGTAGCCGGATCTAGTCCTCTTTGGTGGTGTTCCGGACATAGAAGAAGGTCCGGGCCAGCCCTTGCAAGATTCAAGGCCAGTGACCCGGGGGAACACGGACTGCTTGCACGGAGAGATAGAGGCAGCACTACATTGGGTCAGGTGCTTGTCCTCCGGGGCAAACTCCGGATCCGGAACCACGTACCTCCGCAGACCAAAGAACTTAATCCATAGTTATTTGGTTGGCCAGAGGCCGAGGTATCCCTCAATGCCGAAGGCGAAGGAGGACAGAGAAGAGATGGCGTTCGCGGGAAGATGATGCGGTTGCAATTTATAGGTGGAAATGAGAAAGAAACACGACGTATTCCCCAGATTTGGGGAAGGAGAGATCTCACCGGCGGCGAGACGGCAGGCAACACCAGCGGGAATGCGCCGTGTGGCGTGGAGCCAAGCCAGGTCCTCCTCGCGGATGGTGGAGCCGTCCTAGCAGACGCGTTCGCGGCCCTCTACCTCAGACATGGTGGAAGCAGAGATTCCGACGGGGTAGTCGGAGTAGAAGTATCCGGAAGAAGGGAAACGGGAAGCGCAAGGTCCCGTGGTGGAAACTAGCAATGGGGACGGTGGCGCTGGTGCGGAACGCTGCCTGAGCACGATCACGGTGGCGCTCGAGGAGCAGAAAACTGGCGGCGGCGGCGAAATCGCCATGAAAGAGAGAGGGCAGTGGAGCGCGGTGCAAATGAGGGAACTTCCCCTAGGAGAGCCCTGCGCCTCCTACTTAACCGCGCTGCACGCGCGTCGTGGGATCTACTGCAGGCCGCGTGCCGCCAGCAACTAGCGTGTACGAGGCTAGAATAAACCAATCAGAGCAGGGACATAGGAGGGGTTATGGAAACAAATGATCCCATGACGGGACATGGCACTATGGTTAACGAGGCGCTGCTGTGATGGGACGATTACAGCAGTTATGCCTGACGCTGTGACAGTAACCGGCGCGGTAAATGCGCATGGCCCTTAAAATGAGGCAAATGATGATTACCGTCCACGTAGGATAAGGAGAAGCATACCAAAGAAGGAAAAACAACCCGGATAAGCAAGCAAGAGACCTAGCCAAGGAGGAATGACTCGGAAAGAGCGAAAGGCTCGCAAGAAAAGAAACTCCGGGCAACGAGGTAACTCGGCCAAGGGAGCGAAAGGTCCGGACATGGGAACCTGTTGTGGCCTTAACAACTAAAAATGTTGCCAAGACCGCACCAGCTTCGGGGACTAATGTTGGGGGGATACCCCCGGGTAGGGTAACACCGGGGTATAAGGGCCGAGTTAGCCGGGGTACAGCACGATCAAAGCAAAGTGTTGATCGGGTCACCTCAAGGCACGCTGAATCACGTTGTGACCTGACCCGTAGGGCATTAACTTGACAATGGTCCAGCCGGCATATGATTTATGTCGGCCATGTCTATCTGTTTTGCAGGTAAATTGGTAAGCCGAATTAGCTATGTGCTAGCCGGATCATCTTAGCTTCCAAGAGAAGGAATCGCCCGCTGGTCAAAAGGTGGCTTAATTAGCTGAAGCATGTGCAAAGTAAAGTAAAGGAGAGGACCAGCGGGTCAGTGGCGACCAAGGTGACGCGGGCAGAGCCGGATGACATAGCCCGTGCCTGGTGACGCCAAAAGACAAGGATGACGCTGCGGGTTACGTCCAAAGCTCGGACGAGCCGTTAAAGAGGAATAAAGAAGCATCTGCTTTAGGAAAGGAGCATATTCATAGAATATGCTGCCACCTGTGCCCAAGAATTGTGACCCGAGATCCCCTATATAAGGAGCACCGGGGCCTCCATAGAGAGGGATGGCAAATAGAGGATTCACTCTCTGTCTAAGGTAGAACTCTAGGGCTAGTTAGTGGGGGGTAAGAGACATTGTCTCCTTCTTGCTAAGAGCCTCAAGAGCACTTGTAAACACCACTGATAGAGAGAATACAAGAACTTCCGTCCGTGGAATCACCACGCTCTCCCTTCCTGGATTCCCATAGCACTCATTGGCCCCATCTTTAGCCTATCCATGGCATCTGCCGTGCCACCACCACGACAGTCTTACGGTCGTTAAAAATTGCCCTACAACCCCAAAACTATGGGCAATAGCTCATGAAAAACAACCATAAAATAGAAAAACAACCAGTTTTTGGTCATAACTCTCAAATATGCAGCGAGTCTTATGGTCGTTGAAAATGTCCCTAGAACCCTAAAACTATGGGCAATAGCTCATGAAAACGGCCCTAAAGCATGACTTGTTTTTGGTCATAACTCTCAAACATGTATCAGGTCTGACGGTCTTTGTAAATCGCCCTGGAACCGCAAACTGTGGGCAATAGCTAATGAAAACAGCCATAAAACATGAAAACTACGAGTTTTTGATCATATCTCTCAAACATGTATCTAGTATTATTGTCGTTGTAAATTTCCCTGGAACCCCAAAAATGTGGGCAATAGCTTGTTAAAACGGCAATAAAGCGTGAAAACGACGAGTTTTTGGTCATATCTCTCAAACATGTATCAAGTGTTATGGTCGTTGTAAATTGGTATGAAACCCCATAACTGTAGGCAATAGCTCATGAAAACAACCATAAAGAGAAAGAACGACGAGTTTTTGGACATAACTCTCAAACATATATCTAGTATACTATCGTTGTAAATCACCATGGAACCCCAAAACTGTGGGCACTACCTCATGAAAATGGCCATGAAACGTGAAAATGACTTATTTTTGGTCATCACTCTCAAACATGTAACGGGTTTTATGGTTGTTGTAAATCAGTACGAAACGCCAAAACTATGGGCAATAGCTCATGAAAATGGCCATCATGCGCGAAAACGGCTTGTTTTTGTCATAACTCTTAAACATGTATCAAGTCTTACAGTCGTTGTAAATCACATTGGAACACCAAAATCGTGGGAAATAGCCATAAAACATGAAAACTACGAATTTTTTATCATATCTCTCAAACATGTATCTAGTCTTATTATCGTTGTAAATCGCCCTGGAACCCCAAAACTATGGGTAATAGCTCATTAAAATAGCAATAAAGTGCGAAAACAACGCGTTTTGGGTCATATCTCTCAAACATGTATCTTATGGTTATTGTAAATCGGTATACAGCCCCATAACTGTGGGCAATAGCTCATGAAAACAGCCATAATGCACAAAAACGATGAGTTTTTGGCCATAACTGTCAAACATATATCGGGTTTTTTGATCGTTGTAAATCACCATGGAACCCCAAAACTGTGGGCAATAGCTCATGAAAATGGCCATGAAGCGTGTAAACGACTTGTTTTTGTTCATCACTCTCAAACATATATCTGGTCTTATGGTTGTTGTAAATCGGTATGAAACCCCATAACTATGGGCAATAGCTCATGAAAACAGCCATAAAGCACAAAAACGACGAGTTTTTGGTCATAACTCTCAAATATATATCGGGTTTATCGGTCGTTGTAAATCACCATGGAGCCCCAAAACTGTGGGTAATAAAACATGTATCGTGTCTTATGGTCATTGAAAATCGCCCTACAACCTCAAAACTATGGGCAATAGCTCATGAAAAACAACCATAAAATAGAAAAACGATGAGATTTTGGTCATAACTCACAAACATGTATCGAGTATTATGGTCATTCAAAATCGCCCTAAAACCCCAAAACTATGGGCAATAGCTCATGAAAACAGCCATGAAGCGTGAAAACAACTTGTTTTTGGTCGTAACTCTCAAACATGTATCACGTATTATGGTCGTTGTAAATCGCCCTAGAACCCCAAAACTGTGGAAAATAGCTCATGAAAACAGCCATAAAACGTGAAAACTACGAGTTTTTTATCATATCTCTCAAACATGTATCTAGTCTTACTATCGTTGTAAATCGCCCTGGAACCCCAAAACTATGGGTAATAGCTCATTAAAATAGCAATAAAGCACGAAAACAACGCGTTTTGGGTCATATCTCTCAAACATGTATCTTATGGTTATTGTAAATGCGTATGCAACCCCATAACTGTGGGCAATAGCTCATGAAAACAGCCATAATGCACAAAAAATGAGTTTTTGGTTGCAATGTATCAGTGTGGTTCATGAGCATAAGACATGCAATGACACTGGTGTATCCTTATGTGGTTTGTGAGAATAACAGGCATGCAACAACTCTAGCTATGGTTCATGAGAAGAACACACATGCAATGACACTAGTGGATCCATGTGTGGTTTATGAGAAGGACATACATGCAATGACACTGGGTGTGGTTCATGGAAAGAACAGACATGCAATGACACTGGTGGATTCATATGTGGTTCGTGAAAAGAACAGACATGAAATGACATTGGTGATATGTGGTTTGTGAAAAGAACACACATGCAATGACTCTAACTGTGGTTAATGAAACGAGCAGACATGCAATGACACGGGTGTATCCATGTGTGGTTTATGAGAGGAACACAATGAAAGAACATTTCATGATTTCCCAGGTTTTGTGTGTTAGATAACAATACCATGGATTATTCTAATGTGCACTAAGTTTTGCAGGAAGTTTTGAGAGTTTTTTGGGGGCGGATTATCCGCCCCCATCATGGGCTAGATAATCCGGCCAGACCACCTTTGGTAAGGATGGCTCTGTGCAAGTCTCTGTCTGGGGGCGGATTTTCCCCCGGAAAATTCCGGATCTGCGGAGGATTTTCTTCCTGGACCGAATAATCCGGCCCTCATGTTGGGGCGGATAATCCGGCCCCAAGGGAATCGCCCAAATGAGGACCTGCACAAGCTTCTGTCTGGGGGCGGTTTTTTCCCCGGATATTCCGTGGCTGGGGCGGACTTTCCCCCAGCCGGATAATCCGGTCCTCCCCTAGGGCCGGATAATCCGGTCCACGAGAAAATGTGTGAAGGGCAAGTCTGCGTGAGCTTCTGTCCGTAGCCGGTTTTTCTGCCGGATAATCCGTGTCTAGGGCAGAGTTTTCCCCAGGCCAGATAATCCGGCCCTCACTTGGGCCGGATAATCTGGCCCCAAAGGCTCCAATGGCTTGGTTTTGGAAGGGGTATAAATATTTTTTCTTCCCCAACGAGCAGAACTCTTGATTCACTCAAAATTGTTCAGATCCTTTGAAAGAGCTACCATTCTAGATCTGCCACTTCAACCACCCGAAGGCTTCGATCTTTGGGGGAATTGAAGGAAGAGAGAATCGTCATCGTCATCACGAATCAAGCGCATCAACTCCTCTCCATTCATTTGGAGAAATCCCTGGTCTAGTATTCTTGTCAATATCTAGATCTTGTTCTTTGTTATTGATAACTTGGTCTTTGGCAGCTTGTTGTCATTACGGGATCCTCCAAGTTGTTTGTGGAGTTGTTCCCAGCTAGTTGTGTAAAGGCATCGGTACCTGCCTTGAAGGATTCCTATAGTGGAAAGGTGGATCAGGCCTTTGGTGTCGGGATCCATCGGAGAACAGGGTGAGGCCTATTGTGGCGTGGTTGTCTTAGTACCGCCCACCCCTCCAACGCAGACGTACTTCCCTTAACAAGGAAGGAACTGTGGTAAAAAAATCTTATGTCTCCGCGTGCTTCACTACGGTTCACCCGTTCCTCTTCCACTCGCTCTCTACTCGCTAGTAGATAGGTTTGCATATAGAAAAACTGCATCTAATAGTTTATCTAGAGAATTGACCCTTTGTGCTAAGCCTAAAACTGAAAAAGCATTAAAATTTCAAGTAGCACCTATTCACCCCCCCCCCTCAAGGTGCCCATACGATCCATTTCAATTGGTATCAGAGCCCCCGCTCTTTATTCGGGCTTAACCGCCTAAGAGAAGTATGGGTACCAAGGGAGATGGGGATGAGGCTGTGGATAAGGTCACAATGGATGACCTCAAGACGTTGGAAACAACCTTTTTGAAATCCTTTGAGGCCAATATGGAGGAGATGAATCAAATGATTGCTCGTCTCACATCATCCATAGCCCTATCTCCATCCTCATCTAAGGCCTCCACATCATCATCCAAGGATAAGGCTAACACCGGATCAAAGGATGATGAAGTGGTAGGTGAAAAACATAATGGTTCCACCTCCAAAAAGGGAAGTGGTAAGGAGGAATATAGTGAGGTTCGTCACGTATATTCCCCTGACCCACCTATCCCTCATCCTGATATAAACAACAGGGGTGATCCACCTAAGCGTACTGCATCCTCTTTTAATCAATGGCAATTCTTAATGAAGTCTCATGTTTGCAGCTCCTCTATTGAATTTTTGTGGATCATGGAAGAGGGTCTTCATATTGGAGATCATTCCAATATGACAAGAAGAGAAGTTGTGGACAGCCAATTGAATGCTACGGCTCTCCACATGATACAACTCGGTGTGGGTCCCAAGGACATGCCACGCATTGAACATCTCAACACAACTAAAGAAGGTTGGGATGCCCTCACCGATCTCTTTATTGGGAATGAAAGCATGAGAAGGAATAGGTATGATGCCCTTCGTAATGAAGCTGAAGGATTCTACATGTTGTATGGTGAAAACCATGAAGACGTGTATAGAAGACTCAAGGGCATTGCAACAACATTTAGAAAGCATGGAGCCACCCACACCGATGATGCATGGATAAAAAGAAAATATGTGAGTGCCTTAATGCCTTTCGAGCCAACGGATTTGGAGAGCTTGCAAGGTAGACACAACTACCATCAAATGACATCCAATGAAGTCATGCAAGAAATTACATCATTCAAAGTTGTCGCGAAGAACGCTGAAGATGCACGGGCTCGTGCCATTGGAATGCAAAAGGGAGTCAATGTTGCTCTAAAGGCTAATGTTGTTGAGCAAGATGAGGATGAAAGAGCTTTTGAGGGGGCCTCCATGGACTGCCCCGATGAAGTCAAACGTGCTCATGGTGAGTACATGGCGTTTTACGCAAGGAACTTTTGGAAGGATCCTGCCAAGGCCAAGTCAGAACTCGAGCGCAAGAATGGGTCAAGTGGAAGAAGAGAAAGTGGACCAAAACTGAGAACATGCTACAATTGTGGAGACAGGCTGCACTTTGTAGCCGAGTTTCCTTATCAAAATAGAGAACACAATGGTGGCAGGCTCATTCTTAAAGAAAAATCCAAGGCACCTAAGAAGAAGCCATTTATTAAAAAGAACGGCCCCTACAAGAAGCAACCCAAGATCGCCTTGGTGGAACAAGAAGAATACTCCTCGGCAAGTGAAGATGAAGAGGATGAAGATAGTTCTCGCGAGGTGGCTGCTATAGCCACCGCATCGACTCCATCATCTCTCTTCGACTCGCCAAAAGAGAACGTCATCAACAACAACGCCACTTGCCTTATGGCAAGAGGGTCCGATGTATCAAGTTCTAGCTCTTCATTTCCAAAAACTAACATAAATTTGGATATGGATGATCATGCTAGTCTTAAAATGAAAGAAAAAGTTATTGCTTTGGACAACCTTTTCACTAACCTGCAAGGTGGGCCCAAACTTCATTTTGATGCTCTTATGAGTCAACTTGCTCAAGTTGAAGATCTTCTCAAAGAAAAGGGCAAAATTGAAAGAGAATATGCCTTGGAGATAGCTTCTTTGAAGAATGCTTTGGAAGAATAAGAGGAAGCTCGAGTATCTTTGGAAGAGAGACTCGAATCAATTGAGGAGTCACATGAAGAAGTAGTGTCCCAGCTCATCAAAGAACGTGACAATGCTCTTGCCAAGTTAAAGAAACTAAAGAAAGAAAAGAATGAATTTGGGGCTGCTCATGCTAGACTCTCGGAGAAGTTTGACAAACTTGACAGTGCTCACAAAGCATTGGAGAGTGATCACTCGACTCTAAATGAGTCTCATGACCAGCTCCAAACTCAATTAAAGATGTATGATGTCCCATGGAAAAGAAGGACTTGCAAGAGGTTCTCAACACAAAGGTAAAGAAGTTTTAGATGAGATGCTGGGCAAGCAAAGGACAAACAATGGAAAAGAAGGTCTTGGTTATATTCCCAAGTCAAAGAACAAGAAAAACAAGAAGAAGAAGAAAAGCAAGACTGCTCAACCAAAGACTAGTACCACCACCAATGACAAGTTTAATTATGATGGTTTTGCAGGAGCTAACAATCCTAACTTTGAGTTATATTGCGATCATTATGGTGTTGTTTATGCTAGTTATGTAGGCTCTTATGATTGTTACATTCCTTCGTCTATTTGGGTTCCCAAGACCCTTGTCACTAACATGAGAGGACCCGTTGAAAAATGGGTACCTAAAACCAAGAAGTAACTATCTTGCAGGGCTATGCTTCTGGTGGGTCTAAATGGGTACTCGATAGCGCATGCACGAGTCATATAACCGGAAGCAAGGAGTTCATCACGGAGATGTGGCCAAATCATGATCATATAACCGTCTCCTATGGTGACAAGTCAAAATCTGAGGTATTGGGTCTCGGCAAAGTCATGGTGGCTCACGATATCTCTCTTGTTGAGACCCTCGGGTACAACTTACTTTCAGTTTGCGCCCTTGGTAAGATGAGCTTTGCAGTTTATATCGATGCTGATTTGGTGGTACTCTTGTGGAGCAAGTCTCTAAAAGTTTCTTTCGTGGGATATGTTGAAAATAACATGTACGTGGTGGAATTTTCGGGGAAAACCACTACAGGCCCGATGTGTCTTTTCGGAAAGGCTGACGTGGGTTGGTTATGGCATCGCCGACTAGCCCATGTCAATATGAGAACTTTGCAAAGTCTCCACAAGTGTGTCCACATCCTTGGACTAAAAGAAAATGTGTCCTTTGCAAAATATCATGTTTGCAGGGCTTGTGTCGAAGGAAGACTATTATCTCGTCAAAAAGGATCTTAGAGCTCCTTCATGTGGACCTCTTCGGACCTCCATCTCATGCAAGCCTCGGTTTGAAGAAGTACTGTCTTGTGATCGTTGATGACTACTCAAGATACACTTGGGTTTATTTCTTCAAGTTGAAGAGTGAAACTCAACAAATGTTCATCGACTTCGCCAACGAGGTTCAACATCAACACAACGTCCCTATTCTGGCTATAAGAAGTGATAACGGCTCTGAGTTCAAGAACTACACCTTAAATGAGTTCCTAAGTGAAGAGGGGATAAGACATCAATATTCCACTTCGTACACCCCTCAACAAAATGGTGTAGCCCAGAGGAAGAATCGGACTCTAATGGATATGGCAAGGTCAATGCTAGCCGAATTGAAGTCTCCATATAAATTTTGGGCTGAAGCAATCTCAACCGCGTGTCATTCATCCAACCGGTTATACCTCCATAAAATCTTGGACAAGACTCCATATGAAATACTTACCGGTAACAAGCCGAACATCTCATACTTCCGGGTATTCGGGTGTAAGTGTTTCTTTCTCATCAAGGGAGTTCGTTTATCTAAGTTTGAATCTAAGGCTCTAAAAGGTATTTTTGTTGGTTATGGTGCCGAATCCCACACTTATGGAGTTTACAATAAGCTCTCCGGAACTGTTATAGAATCTTGTAGTGTGGTGTTCAAAGAAAATGACGGCTCCCATGCGGGGCAAGTTGATGACTGTGATCGAGATGTTGAAATACCCCAAGATGCCATAAGAAGAATGGGCGTGGGATTTTTTCCGCCCCATTGAGGAACCCCTTGTGGCAGATCGGGAAGGACGATGCTCTACTCATGAAGAGCCCTCATCTACACATACTCAACATGTTCCAACCACGGGAGTAACTTCTACACCATCTCCATCAACTACTGAAGGTCAAGATGTTCTAGAAAGCTCCAAGCCGGATTATCCGGTTGACACCGGATTATCTGGCCACCCCGCTCCTGATGACCAAACTGCTCCTGGTACTGAAGAAATCGCCGCAAGCTCTAGGCAGGATTTTCCGGCTAGCCCCGGATTATCCGGCCCCTCGCCAGTTCAAGCAACTCCCAGGCAGCCTCATGAAGCTGCTACAAGTTCTCCCAGGTGTTGGGAATATGCCCTAGAGGCAATCATGGTTGATGATATTTCCCAAAGTATTCATAAAGTAGAATTGTCCTTATATGAACATCAGATATATATCACTGAATGCGTGATTCAGTTGTGGAACTATATATTCATGATTGTTCATATTAGATTTTCCTTGGTCATTGAAGTTGTGCTGGACACACAACTTAGACCAATGTGCAAGTCGGCTGATGACACGGTTCCACTTGTCATGGGCATGGTGATGCTATTCCGACTTACACTGATTCGGCTAAAGAGTTTAGCGAGTCGGACTGACCCATAGTTGAGATGCAACGAGCGTGTTGTCATTTGCAGTCTCAAGCAATGGAATCCTTTGACCTGAGGTGATTTCATGATCCGAGTTGTGGATCACCAACTTAGGTTCTATCAAACGATGTTCCGTAAATGGGCAGTTATAAAGGTAGAGTTCGGGTTGGTCTTGAAGCAAGCTGCATGACATGGATTACCAAGATGGGATTTGCCCCTCCGTAATGGAGAGATATTCTCTGGGCCCTCTCGTGTGATATGATTCGGAAGCATGGCCATGTGCTACTCAGTTAAGTGTTAACTGAGGAGTCGGACTAAGAGTTAGTCCAGTGAATCACATATCATGGTACAAGAAGAGAGTTAAGCTATTTAAGGGATGGAAACTACTCGCCCTATAGCTTAACAGATATATCGTGTGGCAAAGGGACTTGGACGAAAGTCACATTGAAGGTTCGTCTTCTGACTTTACGGCACTTGGGAGTTGGCACGTCTTGCTAGAGGCCGCTACCATCTATCGACTTGAGACCGAGTGTTCATGGAAGTGAGTTGGACTCAAAGCCATGACGGGATACTTGGAGGAGTAGCTCATGTCATGTACAGGTGTACGTGAGCCTACAGGGTCACACACTTAAGGGTAAGGAGCCCATGTGGATTAGATCCATATGGAGATTGGAGTACAGCCTAGATGGGCCTCAAGCGTTGAGCCCAACTAGGGGTGTATATAAGTGGAGTGACAAGGGATAGTCCCTTACCTAGCCATCACTTTCTCCACTTCCATTTCGGGCTAGACAGGATCTAGCGGTCGTCTGTCCGAAGCTCCTTCCTGGATGTGTTGATACCGATAGAGGCGTTGCACGTGTGGCGCTGGAGACGGGGAAGCTCGTGGGGATCTGACGAAGGAGTTCGTGGGATTCGAAAGGGCTATCTGTGGGATCGTTCGGCACTGCTTCGACGCGCAACATCAACTTCCTCATCTGCGCGTCTAGCAGTAATCTCGTGGCATATTACCTGAGCTGGATCTTGGGAGTACCACGTTAGGGAAAAGTTTTTGTTTATCTCTGCGTGGCCCAACACCAGGCCGGATTATCCGGCATCTCCATTGGCCGGATTATCCGGCCCTGAATCACCTGTTGTTCAACAGCCTCCTGTTACAGCTGCTGACCCACCTCAAGGGCATGCTTCATCACCGCCTACTACTGTTAATCCGAATTCTACTCAAGGTCAAGCAAATGATTCCAATGAAGATTCAAGTGATGAAACCATCCCATCAAGAGACAACAAGCTTATTGAACTTCGTTGCAAGGCTCGTGCTGATCGGAACCTTGAGCTAAGGGGTCACACTCTTGACAAGGTTGTAGGTAATCTTCGACGAAGGGTTTCCACAAGAAGGGAATTGGCAAGTTTTGGTGAGCATGAAGCTCACATCTCAATGGTGGAACCTAAGAAAGTATTTGAAGCTCTTGAAGATCCGGACTGGGTTGTTACTATGCATGAAGAATTGAATAATTTTGAGCGCAACAATGTCTAGAAACTCGTGGAGAAGCCCAAGGATTGCCGCAATGTTATCGGCACTAAATGGATATTTAAAAACAATAAAGATGAGAATGGCATTGTCGTGAGGAACAAGGCGAGACTTGTGGCACAAGGCTATTCCCAAGTTGAGGGCATTGACTTCGGCGAGACTTATGCTCATGTGGCTCGACTTGAGTCCATTCGTATCCTTCTTGCTAATGCTGCCCATAACAATTTTAAATTGCATCAAATGGACGTCAAGAGTGCTTTTATTAATGGTCCTGTACATGAGTTGGTATATGTAAAGCAACCCCCGGGATTTGAGGATCCTAACTTCCCGAACCATGTCTACAAACTCGATAAGGAACTCTATGGCCTTAAACAAGCCCCACGTGCGTGGTATGAGCACCTTAAAGAGCTTTTGCTAGACCGTGGCTTCGAAGTTGGGCAAATCGATCCCACTCTTTTTATTAAGAAGGTTAAGGGGGAGCTCTTCGTATGCCAACTATATGTAGAGAACGTCATCTTTGGCTCTACTAATATAGCTTTTAATGATGAATTTTCAAAGCTTATGACTGACAGGTTTGAGATGTCTATGATGGGGGAATTATGGTTCTTTCTTGGATTCGAGATCAAGCAACCTAGAGAAGGAACCTTCATCAATCAACCTAAGTACATCCAAGACATGCTCAAAAGATTCAAGATGACGGATCTTAATGGTGTCGCTACTCCTATGCAAACAAAATGTCACCTTGAACTTAACCCCCATGGTAAAGATGTGGACCAAAAGGTATACCGGTCCATGATCAGCTCTCTTCTTTACCTCTGTGCATCTAGACCCGATATTGTGTTGAGTGTGGGGGTGTGTGCAAGGTATCAAGCAGCTCCTAAAGAAAGCCACTTAGTGGAGGTCAAGAGGATCTTTCGATATTTGGTTCATTCCCCTAATTTTGGTCTATGGTATACCAAGGGTTCCAATTTCTCTCTATGCGGTTATACTGATTCAGATTGGGCTGGTGATAAAGATGATCGGAAATCCACTTCTGGAGCTTGTCAATTCTTGGGAAGATCTCTAGTGTGTTGGTCATCTAAAAAGCAGAATTGTATCTCTCTCTCCGCCACCGAAGCTGAATATGTTGCTGCTTCTAGTGCTTGCACTTAGTTATTGTGGATGAGGCAAACTTTAAAGGAACACGGTGTCAATTGTGACAACGTGCCTCTTTTATATGATAATGAAAGTGCAATCAAAATTGCGTATAATCCGGTACAGCACACAAGGACAAAGCATATTGAGATTCGGAATCATTTTATTCGAGACCATCTTGCTCGAGGCAATATTGATCTACCTTTTGTGAGCACGAAGAACCAACTTGCTGATATTTTTACGAAGCCACTTGATGAAGCAAGATTCTGCTACTTGAGGAATGAGCTAAATATCATTGATTCCAGGAGTTTGTCTTGATTATCCATGCACTCACTCATACATTTCAGTCTTATCTGGTCTAGATGTGGGCATGGATATAGGGGGAGTGTGGTCCTCATTAATTGGGCTAACCCTCCCCCCATAATTCCAAAAGCAAGATAAATCATTTCTCTTAATATCATTTTGTGATATGTGATCTTATTGATGAGCTTTGGTCGTGAACCCAAGATATATCTTCACGGTGTCACACCATACACTCCAACAAGGTGGCTTCGGCCACCGCCCTCTCCCTTGAGGTGAATTGGATTTTTATGGATCTTTTTGGTTGTTCTTGCTCATCTCATGTGCTTATGGGAATCACACTCAATTTTGGCTCTTATTTGATTTGGTTCTTGCAATTTTGAGTGTATAGTACCATCTCAGTTTGGATCTCTTAATCCTAAGCCTTTCCCTACCCCTAATCCATCTATTCTTGCACACAAGTCCCTTGTACACCTTGTGGGGGTGCTGTTTGGGGACGCACGGGCCTGAATCTGTGTACAACAAAAAATCAGACATGCGGCCGGATAATTCGGCCCAAGTGTAGGCTGGATAATCCGGCCCTGGCGGATTTCCTCTTAAAGGGCAGGGATCGGGGGGAATGGCTCATAACGAGTAGCACTTCTCCCCCAACCCTCTCCTCCTCCTCAGTCGCCACTTGCCGTCCCCCACCCTCCCCGGAGCCTCTCCAGCCACCGGATTTTCCAGGCCTCCCCAGATCTTCTTCTCCGTGCCTCCGGGTATCTTCTCCTCTGTGTTCTTCCTCCAATGAGTGAGGGTAACTCCCTCTCTCCCCATCTTTGGCTAGATGTGTTATTTGTTGGGTGGAACATTATCTAGAAGGATGTGGTTTCGCGTAGAACTCGTAGTCTTAAAGTTTCTAGGCCCGATCTACTTCCTTGCACTCAATCTAGGCATGTTGAGCAATTTCTGTCAGGGCCGGATTATCCTCCCCTGGCCAGGCCGGATAATCCGGCCTGACAGAATTGAATCTGGTTCAATTTTGCCATAGTTTGTGCATTGAGTAGAATTGTCCTATGAACTTCGAGTCCTCTGTGTGCTTGTTTGCTAGCCGATTGATGCTTCCAGCGCTCCCTCCTTCTCCAAAACCCAAGTCCATAACAATGGGCATTGATGAGTTAAACCCTCGTCAATTGGTGCCGTCTGTGGGAATTGGGATGGCTGATGTTGCGGCTTCTTCGGCACCATCAACTGCGATCTACAACTCTGCAACAGCGGAGATTCGCCAGCTCTTCGGTGCGTTTGACTTCACCGTCCACACGTCGGCCACTCGTCCGGCTTTCGAGTCCGTGGGCGACGGAATTAGCCTGGCAATTGGGAGATTCTGCTTCCAAGTTGGTCAGATGGGCACGCTTCGCATGCCTGACCAGCCGACAACACCATCGGTTTCTCCAGCATCGTGGTTCCCTCCGCCGATTGGCACCCTCAGTGAGCTCAATGCCTCGACAACAGTCGAGAATACAGCCAGCGACAGCTGTCCCGAATCCGATCTGGGCAATCTGGCAACTGAAGATGGAGCCTACTATTCTGGATCTGAAAGTTGCAGGAGCAGTAGCTTCCCAAACCACTTCATGTGCGTTGTCATCAACGTGGGAGACTCCTCCGCCAATCGCGACAGCACGGGCAATGGTAGCAATGGAACTGACCCGCCAAACGGCGGCATACCTAATGGTGGACCACCTAACGGTGGACCACCCAACGACGGCCCCACTAACGGCGCCCCTGTCAACAACGGAGGGGCATCCGAACTCCCCACCATGGTGAACGAGCAAACTGGCGAATGCGTCGTGATCAGGCTCAACGATCTCGAGTGGACCCTCTACCCTTCGGCTCCCCGCAAGAACTATTGATGGGCTACCACTGGCTCCTGAAAGAGGAATACAAACGCCAAATGCAAACAATTGCGCAACTCGAGGCGCATAAAAATACGGCAGACGAGTCGAGCCTCCGACGAGCTGGGCTCTCCTCCCACGGAGGATCCTCCTCCAAGTGCAACGAGTATATCGCTAACAAGAGGCGATCTCGACTGGCCCACCTCACTGAACAAGAACATGTAGAAGCTCCAAAAGTCCTCGACTTAGGCTCCATGATGGTGGATACGCGTGGCAACGTGCTTCCAAAAACGCCGCAAGCCGCGGTAACGGCAGCCACAATGTACCTCCTTCACAACCAGCCGCCAGCTGGAGACCATCGAGCTGCCATGCACCGATCTACGATCGCAGGCTTGGGATTAATCGAAGCCGCTCTCGACAAAGAGCCGACACCAGAGCCGAAGAAAGGCAAGGCTCTGGCAAAACGCGAGAATTTGACCAGAAATAACCCAATTAAATAACAAATTCACGAAATAAACTCGGGCCATCAAAATTTCATGGAACTAACCCTTTTTGCAACCCCGTAGACGCTGGCGCCGCACCCTGAAGCGCAGCACCACGCACCGTGGCGCCGCACGTCTGCCAGCATGGCGTCGACGTGGTCTCGCAGGGCCCAGTTCCGTAAGTGCAGCGCCACACACTACGGCGCTGCAGTTTAGGTCTTGTACCAGCCGCACGGCCGCCCCAGTTCGACCCTCACTCCATTTCTCAAATCCCCTAACTAACAGAGAGGCAGCGGCGGCTGTGGTGGGACTCTTCCCTCAAATCCCTCCCTCCAAGAGGCCAAATTGGACCCTTCTCCCCGTGGATTTCGATCCCCCAAGTGCCTAGAGGTATTCTTCTCCTTTTTCTTTGTTTTCACCCATTAAATTCTTGGTTTGACCCATATCTTGGAAACCCTAGATTGCTATGCAAGATGTATGGTATATTTTGGCATAGGTATTGTTGAATTGGCATAGGGATGGGTATTGTGTTAATGTCACCAATGAGTATGTATTGAGTATGTTGACCATGGTATTATTGTTGTGATTATTATAGGAATGTCGAGAATTGTTCATGTTCATCATGTAGACAAGGATGCCTTTTTGAGAGGTAATATAGAACCGGACCCGGATGAGCTTGACTTGGTGTCTGAGCGTTGTCCCACCTACGCCGAGGTCTTGGAGCAAGTTAGGATTGAATTGAAATGGATGGACCCAAATGATGTTGTTGAGTTAGAGGGAAGGCATAATGTGGCTTTTGGAATGCACAGCCGTTGGAAGACCATGTGTATCTTCTCCGAGCCCCGTTGGGTTGCATACAAGGAGGTGGTGGCGGAGTCGCTAGACAAAGCTCTTGAACTATTTGCCACCAAGAAGTTTGATAATAACTTGCACTTGGATTTGAACCGTACTGCCTCCCCATTGGGTTCTAGGAGTCCTCCACCAATAAACCAAGAGGTATTGATTGAACCTTCATTTACCCAAACATTGAGCCCGATTTCGAAGAACCAAGATGAAGTGTTGGAAGAGAAAAATGATGATTATTGGCACGATGAGAATGAGGTTGAGCTCCACGACAACAATGTTGGAGATTTGGATAAATATATTACGCAAGAGAACATGGACCGTGACATCCCGTATACTCAATGCTATGCATCGGACTCAGATGATGATGGTCCCGAAGAAGAACTTGACGAGGAGGGGTTCACGGCTAGAGAGGCCGAAATCCACGAGAACGTATTGGGGCGGGACCACATGGTATCTTTGTTCCGTGATGTTAGTCTCGCGGATGAAGCCACGGTTGCTGGCGGGGAGGGCATAGTTCTTAGACCAAGGTCAAGTTCTTACCATGATGGTAATCAAGAGAATAATGGCTTTTCTCGTGGATCGAGGTTCAAGACCTTGTTGGAATTTAAGCAATGGATAAAGGACTTCTCGGTTAAGCATCATCGCCCTTACACGATGGTGCACTCGGACGTGAAGAAGCGTTACACAGTTAAATGCGAGGAGGATGGATGTCCTTGGATTGTGCGTGCAAGACCATTTAAGGGAGGTCCAAGTTGGCACATATCTAGTTGCCGAGGCCCGACGGTGGATGGCAAGGATGTGAAGCACGAGCACTGACAACTCACCTCCGAGTTTATTGCTTATAGGCTTTCCAATAACATCAAGTCATTTCCAATAATGACCATCAAGATGGTCCAAGAGCTTTGAAAGCCCTCTTTCACTACGAGGTGAAATATGGGAATGCATGGAAGGCGAAGCAAGCCGCATTCAAGATGTTGTATGGTGATTGGGAGGAATCTTATAACCGGATCCCTAGGATGTTGTTAGCGATGGCCAATGCTAACCCGGGCATTATTCATATCATTGAACCTTTTGGGAACAAGACAAGGATAATGAACGGAAAAACCGTTCGAGTATTTGGACATGAATTTTGGGCTTTCGAGCAATGTGTTTGGGCTTTTGAACATTGTAGGCCTGTTATATCCATTGATGGCACCTTCTTGACCGGACAATACAAGGGCACTATCTTGATTGCAATAGCTAGCGATGCCAACAACTAGTTAGTTCCTTTGGAGTTTGCTTTGGTTGAGGTGGAAAACAATGACAATTGGGAGTGGTTCTTCCATATTTTGAGAACCAAGGTCTTACCCGCTCAAAGGGAATTATGCGTCATCTCGGATCGTCATCAAGGAATTCTCAATGCGGTGATGCTTGACATTCCCGGACATATCCCATTGCACCATCGATGGTGCATGAGACATTTTGTTTCAAACTTCTATAGGGCATGCAAGAGTAAGGACTTGTCTGATGATCTACAAGATTGTTGTCTCGCTTTCACGGAGCGCCGTTTCTCAAAGTTGTACAACAAATTGTTCCATAACAAAGAACTCAAGGCAGGGGCAAAGAGTTCCTCCTTAGGAACATTGGAGATATGGGAAAGTGGGCACGAGCTTTCGATGATGGTGGCCAGAGGTACGGTCAAATGACAGGCAATATGGTAGAATGCTTCAACAAGTTGCTAAAAGGTGTCCGCGCATTGCCCGTCACGGCAATAGTCCAATACACATTCGACAAGATGAATGAGTATTTTCTAAAGTACTCAGCTGAAACGGATAGGCAGACTGTGGGAGACTACAAGGACAAGCATAAATACAAGTTCCCACCGAAGGTTGACGATTGGATGCAATTTCAATCAAAGAAAGTGGACTACCAAGTTGTCATGGAATTTGATAATGACGAGCTAATTTACCAAGTTACGGAGCCAGGAGGAACCACGACTGATGGTGTCCAACACGGAGGTCGAGCGTTCAAGGTCTCCCTCAAAACTTGTGAGTGCACTTGTGGTAGGCCATTGTTGCTTCATCTTGCTTGCTCGCACTTGCTAACGGCAGCTCTAAGGCGACATCTTGATTGGAATAATCCTCTCACGGTGAGAGAGTCCGAATTCTCAATCGAGACTACTAAGAAGACATGGGATCCTAGATTTCACCCATACCTAGACCAATCTCAATGGCCGGAGTACCATGGAATTCAAGTATGGCCCGATCCAGAATGGAAGGTCGTTAAACGTGGAAGACGCAAGACAAAGCGCTTTAGGAGTGACATGGAAGGATGGGGAAGTGGTGGTGGCCGAGAAACAGGCAACAACCAATTCCAAGAGCCATGTGAGAGAGGGCGGTGTGGAACATGCAATGCTGAAGGGCATAATGCACGAAAGTGTACCCAAAGAAAGAGAGCAAAAGTAAATGAAGCAAGCACAACCCAACCAAGTGGTAGCCAACCAAGTGGTAGCCAACCGAGTGGTAGCCAACAAGCAACAAACCCAAGGAGAAATAGGCAACAAGCACCAAGTCAAAGGAGAAATAGGAAACAAGCGCCAAGTCAAAGGAGAAATAGCCAACAAGTCCGTAGCCAACCAAGTGGTAGCCAACAGGTCCCTAGCCAACCGAGTGGTAGCCAACATGTTCCTAGGCAAGAAGCTCCTAGGCAACAAAGAGGTCGATCACTTGGGCTTAGAAGAGGAAGATGGCGTGGACCAAATCCGGCTAGTATGATAGGTTACTTGGAAGGACCAAATCCGTATGCTCATAGGTATGGATAGTATGATAGGTTACTTGGAAAATGAGGCTCGTCTCATAAGGGAAGAGAGAGTGCAAGAAGAAGAGAAGAAGAAGAAGAAGAAGAAGAAGAAGAAGAAGAAGATATTGGAGAGCAAAGAATACTTTGAGTCGGTGGCTCAATTGGCCCGTGACCTAAGGGTAAAGGAGGAAGCAAAGGAAGAAGAGAGGAAGAGGAAGGCAAAGGGGAAAGGACCTTATTTGACACAATAGAAGAAGGTCTATCATGGTTGTGAGAAGGAGAAACGAGGTTTCTATGTGTGAACTATGACTATGTGTTAGATTGAGTATGTCGTGAACTATGACTATGTGTAAGATTGAGTATGTTGTGAACTATGATGTTGTGTGAGATTTAGTATGTTGTGAACTATGATGTCATGTGAGATTTACTATGCGGTTGTGTTGTCCTTATTTGCCGATAAATACCCCGCGAAAAGACATACTCAATGTATGCTTCTAGTCACACTGGAATGTACGACGCCACAAGCTATGGCGTTGTACGTGTGGCGCCAGCCACTATGGCACCGCACATTCAAAGAAAAGTAGACAGAACCTTCTGTCTACTTTTCTGCGAATGTGTGGTGCCACAAGGGCTGGCGTTGCACTGTGTGCGGCGCCACGGGTCGATGCGTTGCATGTGTGGCGTGCGGCGCCACGGCGGCTGGCGTTGTACAGTGTGTGGCGCCACGGGTCAATACGTTGCACATTGTGTGGCGCCAGCCTCTGTGGCGCCGCACATTCCTGGAGCAACTCTCCTTCCCTGCGTGCATGTGCGGCGCTAGGTGCCACGGTGTTGCACATGTGCGGCGCCACACATTCCTGGTGATAGTGGTCGAGCTATCTACCCTTCCCAGAACTTCAGTTGAGAAAATCATGCTACTGCATTTAAACTAGAGCAGCTACTGCATTTGAAACCATGCTACCTAGATGCAAAACTTACAATTGGTAATTCTGAAGTAGGAGTTCATTGGTAATTGTAAAGTAGGATGAAAAACAAAGTTCAAGAACACTCAATATAAGGTCATGATCTCAGTTACCCATGTTTCAGAGCTTCATACCCTCAGAGTAACTTCATAGATCATGTCTAGAGGCTAACAAGTTTACGACAAGTTCACGACAAGTTCATAAAGTACACGACCACAACTACTTCTTCCCAACTACTTCCCACGGGTTGTCCTCTTCCCTCGGCCCCTTCGCGTAGGAAGCTTCCTCGTGACCGGTTCCTCATCATTATCTTCCAACCTGTAGGTCGTCTTCTTGGCCTTCTTTGCCTTCGTTTCCTTGGCCGTGGAAGGGTTGGGTGTGTAAGGCTTCTTGGGTTTCCTTGACTTGAGCACGTAGTCGGACCGCTCGTGGATCTTGTATCGAGTGTATGTGCCCAACGTCATCTCGTCGTCGACGCTTTCTTCATCATGTGGCTATCAACACAAGAACAATGGTAAGGACATATAGTAATGCAAGAGTTCGCCATAATACAATGCTTTGCTACCTCAGGTGTGTCCGCCTCATCCCCGGATGGGGAGTGATGATCGCCAGAAGGGTCAGGGGGCATGTTGGACCGTGACGCAGATGGTGTTGCCACCTCGGGATCATGACAACCTAGCAAGTTCGAAAGCCGCCTTAACCGTAGGGCCTGCTTCTTAACAAACCCTCTAAACAGACTCTCTCCCTTCTCTCCGCGCGGGTATGTCTCGAAAGCATCCTCGCATGCATCGGCCGACTTTCTTACCTCCGTCCGCTGTCATAGACCAGAGTAAACAAGTAAAGCATCCTTGCGAGGTGCGGTAGGGGGCAAGAAGGAAAACAAACATTCGGGAAAAATTACCATGAAGTTGACCAATGGAGCATACTCGGCTTGTCGCCCTTCTCGGACTATCCTGTTGTATTCTTCAGCTACTAGCTCATCGAATAGCAATGGATCCTCCAAGATTTCTGGGCGGAATGCTCGTGGGTACATCTCCACCCGCGTGTTCTCAAGAAACCAGGAATGTCCGTGTCCTTCCACTCGGGAGGGTTCACCTGAAATAACCCAAACTGGGTCATGACACGTTGTGGCTGGTGATGCTCAACCGCCCACATGCATACCATGGGGCAACACATTAGCCACAGACGGGCTTCTTCCGTGCACTTCGGGTTAAGCACATAGTCGTCCGGGACACCAAAGTTCCCCATTGGACCGTATTGCTCCCAGGTCACCTGCAACATAGCACATTCATGTCAAGTTCAAATATTACACATTAATAACATAGAATTAACCGCAAGCTGGGAAATTACCTGATCCATGGTTATCGTGTCAAACTCGTTGGTGTACCTCCTGTACGCCGCCAAAGGGTCGGTTTGGGGATCGGAGACCACATCCCACTTGTAAGCCCATGTGGGGAGCAGGAGGTTATTGACGTCATCAACATAAGGGTTGTAGCTCAACAATCTCGGCCGTCCAACTGGGAAGCGTTCCCAGCTCCACACCGAAAGAAGGAACAAACAACCACCGATGCATCCATCGGTTGCGCTCCTACGACAGGCATCATCCAGCTGCACATGAAGTGATACACCGTTTAGTAAAACAGTATTTTTTGAGGTCAGGCAAACATAGACAACTTTGTAAACAAGCGATTACCTGACGGTACAACCAAGCCAACGCCGCCGAACCCCAGCTGAAATCTGAGTCAAAAACTGTGAGCACCTGAAGCCAATTCCACTGAGCATGATCCCCACTGCTGTCAGGAAAGAGAGTCCTCGTGATGATGTACCACACATACACACGAGCGTACGTCATGACCGTGTCCTCGTCAGCATCCTTGGGGCAGGTCTTGAAATTCTGTCTAATCCAATTGAAAGTAGCCCCGGCAGCTACCCTTAGTGTTACTCCCTTCTCATTTACAACCTCGGGTTGATCCTTCCCTATATGGCTAACCATCAGCTCACGCCACCCGTCTGAATCTGTGCTTATGCACACAGGGTTTCCCTCGACTGGGAGTGCCAGGATCATGCTCATGTCCTGCAAACTGATCGTAGTCTCACCGGTCCTAAGGTGAAAAGTGTGTGTCTCCGGCCTCCACCGGTCAAAAAGCGCGGTGATCGCAGCGGGGTTGAACTTCGGTGTCGACCGAGTGACCATGTGGATAAAGGGGAGGAGTCCTAGTTGCTCGATGTATGGAGTGTACCGCTCATCGTAAGTCAAGTTCTTGACAGACGAGACCTCGTGATACCTAAGTCGAAGAGGTACAAGCTCCTGCAAACATTAATCGGGTATATTGATCTTTTTTGCAATTCGTATTTCGCTATGCCCATAATTCTAGTATCATAGGTACTATTTTGAATTATCATGAATGTCATATTGTAACGAGAGAGGTGAAAGTTTTATCATGATGTGATACATGGTACTAACAAATTAAATGTGATGAGAGTATGATACTTACAGACGATTATATACACTATCGAGGTAGTATCTTTGCGTTGTCGCCAACCTACTTCCAGGAGATTGTCGGGCCAATCAAGAAGAACCGCATGGTCGTCACAAGCCTACTTAAAAGAGAGTGTCGGGCCATTCATTCATCCAAGAAGCACCTCATGGTCTTTGCTAGACTACTTCCAAGAAAGAGGCAAGCCGACAGGCCTTTCGCAAACTCGGTTGTTCCCCCACCGGACCGGCGAGAACGATATTACCCAGATTTGTAATATGATCGCCGAACTTTGATGACGTTTTTGACCGTTCTTGGTGGCCATAAATTTGAATTAATTGCATGCTCTATATGTGGCTTTGAACTAATCTGGATTATTGATAGACTTTGAATTATTTCCATTGGGACAAATTGGCTGGAACACTGCTTAGGGCAGTCCATGGCAGAGCATGGGCAGTTTGAACCGACGCTCCCGAAGCACTCGCTCGGCGCTGTGGTACGTCCTGTGGTGGAGATGCTATTAGTTCCGGGCGTATTCATTTATGGTCTTAACCAATGCTACGGGCTGCGGCTGGTGCTTTAAATGCTAGTCCAAAGCGCACGAGACATCCACAACTTTATCATCACTATGGGCATCGTGGACGACTTCCTTGCTGTTGTGACCGCTCCGCTCGCCAGCTTCTCTCTCGAGCCATGGGAGATCCAGCCAGTGCACCTATTCCTTGCGGTGTTTCTCCTGGCCGCAGCATTCGCCGTCTACCTCATGTTTCGTCCGCAGGTGGTGTACCTGGTGGACTATGCCTGCTTCCACAGCTCGTTCAACAGCCCTCTCGTGCGTGCCCCTAAGTCCACCTTTATTGAGCACAACAAAGAATCACACGGCATCAACGAGCGCAGCTTGCGGTTCATCTCCCGGCTACTTGAGCGCTCGGGCATTGGGGAGGAGACTTGCCTGCCAGCAGCGCACACCTACATCCCCACGTACAAGTATTGCACCATCGACAACGCCCGAGCCGAGTTCGAGCTTGTGATGTTCTCGGCAATCGATGACGTCTTGGCCAAGACCGGTATCACTCCAGACGCTATCGACATACTCGTCGTCAACTGCAGCTTGTTCTGTCCCACGCCATCCTTGGTGGACATCATCGTAAACAAGTACAGCCTGCGCAGCGACATCCGGAGCATGCACCTATCTGGAATGGGGTGTAGCGCCGGGCTAATCTCCGTCGGGCTCGCAAGTAACCTCCTGCAGGTTGCTCCCCGAGGCTCCCGGGTGGCGCTGGTAATCTCCACGGAGACCATCACCCCGAATTACTATGTCGGCAATGAGCGTGCAATGCTTCTGCCCAACTGCTTGTTCCGTGTCGGAGGAGCGGCCACGCTGCTGTCAACCTCACCTGTAAATGCCCGGTTCCGCATCAAACATCTCGTGCGCACCCACGCCAGCGCAACCGATGGTGGAGTTTATCGGTGCGTGTTTCAGGAAGAGGATGACAAGGGAAACATCGGGATTAACCTCAGCAAGGACTTGATGATCAACGCTGGCAGATCACTGGAGGCCAATATCACCGGAATTGGCCCACTTGTCTTGCCGGTCTCTCAGCAGCTTCTCTTCGCCTTCTGCTTGGTTGCAAGAAAGGTGTCCGGCGCGCGACTCAAACCCTACATCCCATCCTTCTCCATGGCGTTCGAGCACTTCTGTATTCACGCGGGCGGCCGTGCGGTCATAGATGAGCTGCAGAAAAGCCTCAGCCTTTCCAACGAGCAAGCGGAGGCGTCACGGATGACACTACACCGGTTCGGAAACACATCTAGTAGCACACTATGGTACGAGCTGGCCTACATCGAAGCCAAAGGTAGGATGTGCAAAGGCGATCGTATTTGGATGATCGGCTTCGGCTCAGGGTTCAAGTGCAATAGCGCAGCCCTGGAGTGCATCCAGCCTCCCCGGGACAACAATGGACCGTGGGCCACGTCCATCCATAGGTACCCGGTGGATATTCCAGACGTGCTAAAGAACTAGCTTACAATCCTACGGATTATATATCTCATAACTACGATGTCCCTTAAATTACAATGTACTAGCTCAATATAACTATTTTTTTTAGAAAAGAGTATATATTAATATCCCGGGGATACCAATTACACCCAGCCTCTGCAACAACGCATGCCCTAGCGGCCTTACGGATGCACACAGTCCAGAAAGAAGAAAGAAGAATTACAAAAAAAAAAGTTCCGCTATAGAGAACTATTCCTTAAAGCAACGACACTGACACTCCTCCACCCTAATAACAACGCCTTCAAAAAGAAAACAGTGCACAAGCGCCGTCGTTGCCCGATCAAAGATCATAGGTTTTCATCATGGAGAAAGTCCTCGCTCGCAAAACAATGCCTTCAATAAAGCCACTGTCAGGCACAACCAGTTAAGGCCAGACCTTGGATTTTCACTCTGCAAGGTAAGACTGGGAACTCCTCCTGTGTTGTCTCCCCCTACAAACAGTCGCTATTGCAAGTCACAGATCACGCAGCCAGTTCGCCGACGCCACAAAGACTCAAATCACCATCGTTGCCCTCATATTTCCGCTTTCCTGACATTTTCCGCGTCTGACTTCACCATGGCTCATTGAATGACACTTGGTGAGAAGAAACAGCAGAGCTTCGTAACGCTCCCGCTGAAACCAAACGGCCAGAAAAACAAGGTGCGCACGACCGAATACCTTCCGATCCAGCAATCTCTAGACATAATGCGCCCATGGGAGTTTGCCGGCGGAGCCTTCCGAAACCCGCCTCTCCATGCTAGATCAACGAGAGCAAGAAACAAGTAGATCTTTGTCTTCACGCCGAAGGAACCGTAGGACCGCACGCCATTATTGGACAGAACAACATGCCCCCACGCCGCCGTCCGCCGCCCGCCCCCTCCGACGAAAGAGGAGACAAGCCAGCAATAACCACGTGCCCCGCCGGTCTGGGCCCGAGCAAGAAGCAACGTGTCGCCTCCCCACACACCATTAGGCAACTAAAAGGTCATGCCGATGGCGGATCTAGGCGGAAGCCTAGACCTACGACCACAACTGCCACACCTTGCGCTGATGATCCGGGCATCGGCCCAGCCGCCACAAACAGCCGATCTCCAAAATAGGATCGGACGTCTGACGGCAGCCACTACCATCACATGACCAGGGGTGCCGCCCTGGCCGCCGCGCGCAGTCATAGAACCAGCGCTGAGCCCAGCCGCCATCGGCGAAACAGCCACCGTGGTCTACTCTCCCCAGCCCCTTCGGCGCCAGGCCCACCGCCACCGTGGTCTGTGCCGGCGGCAGCGACGGAGGGGTGGAAGATCAAGGAGGGGCAGGGGTTGGCGACGGGAGGGGAACCCCCCGGTGGCGCCCTGGGGTGCGCCGCGGGTGGGGTAGGAGCGGGAGGGGGTGGGAGCAGGCAAACTTTACAAAGGCAGCCGCTCATCAATGCATCTTATCGTAAATTGTGTGGGAAGTGATGCCTTTATTCTCGGCACCATTTACGTGTTATATAGGCATATCGCCAACGTTTAGATAACCATTATTTTGATCGGGGGACGATCGACAACATCACCGTGATTGACTCAATCATGATGTGATTACTGTGATTCACTCCTTGCCTTTTATTGTATCTGGCTATCTTTTCTTAATGACATAGTTTGCTATGTATGATCTAAATCCTACTTGATGAACATAGCTAGAATGATCATTACAAATTGTTTATAAGATATTAATAAGTTTGTGCAAGCTACATCTATCAAGATCTATTAGAGGTTCATTTACTTCACTAAGCATTTAACTCTCTCTACTTGTTTGTCCATATTTCTTAATTACTAGCATGGTAGATTACTCTTTTAAAATACCAACCTCTAGTTTCCTATTTTTTTTATTAATTTCTTCATCAGCGTGTTGTTCCACATATCCAATTAAATCTAAACATTTATAGATATTAGTCCCCACAAGAAGTCCATCATTAGAGGCTTTAATGTCCATAAAAAAGTGTTAGCCTACTCATCATCAATAAGACACATAGATTCAACCTTCAATCCACTATAGAAACTACGCATAAGTATCCAATCTCTCATACCATGTTCAATGTTGTAGGTGAGTTTCTTAAATCTAACCCAAGCATCAGTGAGCGTTTAATCATCTTGTTGTTTGAACTTAGATATTTCTTTTTTATGAATACTTTCCATGAAAATCTTTCTATAAATGAATCCCTTATATTAAACCATAATTTTTATTTTTCTTTGGGTGTACTTTGGAACCATGAGCTTGCAACCCCAATTAAAGTATGTGGGAATCACTGACTTTTTAAAATGTTTGTATCCATATTAGGAGTTTCTTAAGTGTTCATATACGAGTAAACCCTTTAACATGCTTTAATGCACTAGCCATATTTCTTTCAGAAAATGGTTATTGCAAATCATTTTCTTAATTTTTGGGTCAATGTAGCTGACGAGGGGTGACCTCGACAAAGTCCATTGTTATGGACTTGCGCTTGATGGAAAATAGGGCGCTGGTGATTTTGTCAGCCTATCGGACAAATAAGACAGTCGAAGTCCTGTCTGATTATGAAAACAGAGGGTTATGCTAGATATGATCTAACACATGGCGGGTTGTGTCTTGCTCAAAGCTACAGTGCCCTCTCTGTGGGCTCCTTCCGGCCTATATATGAGAGGCTAGGTGACGAGGGTTAACCTCGGCAATATCCATGGTTATGGACTTAGGGTTTCATGAAAAAGAGAACGCTGGGAATTTCGTCGGGTGAGCAGACAAACAAGGGAGTCGAAATAGTATGATTGCTTAGAAACAAATCGATTACAGCTCGCTCAAGGCTTTTTCAGTACCTTTCCATTGGATCCTCCCACCCTTTAGATAATAGGCTGGGTCTCGAGGCCGTATACCGAGAGGTTACAAGTTACGATTACAACACTAATACAACGTCAGTTTCTACTCTTTTTCTTATCTAGTAAGACATGCCTTCCGGATGCTTCTTGGGCATTCCTTGGTTTCTTCTTGGGCCTTGTGGGCTGTAACCCTTTATATAACCAGGGTAGCTAATCATAATAACACGGGTAATCATACCCATGTCAGTAGCCCCCAAGACTCCATCCAAATCATAGATTCGGGTCGAGTCTCAAAGGAAAATGTGAGCCTAAGTTTCTTTATAATGTATTCTTATTTAACTGTCGAAGGGATATGGTACAACGGGTCTAATGCATTTGACGGATCAGGAATCACTTAATTGCTCTTGGACAAAAAGACCATGAACCTACGTCAAATTCAAGTCCCCAGGCCTAAACTCGGTATTTGCTGGCGTAATTCTAGTCCTATTATTTTGGGTACCCAACGCATCTGTCGAGATTTTTCATCGTATCGTGGATACAAATATTTTACTGGTAGAGAGAATTAATATGCGGTTACCTGGCCACACAAGACAAATCTTGTGGTCTTACCTTCATGCCATGGACACGACATTCCGTCTTATATCGCGTCTGGCACGGTCCGATGATTTTTGTAGTTTGTCGGTTGTCTTGTTTAGCTGTTGGAATAACTAAAGTTTTCAATTTTTCTCGGATAGTGTATAAACGCTCTCGATGGGAATAACCATCTGAGGATACAAAGATGTAATACTCACAATTTCATATGTTTTTCGACCTTGTTTGGAGTTTTTCATTTTTATCGGGTGCGCTTTCAACGCACGGGGATAATATATGACACTAGAAATTTTAATTCCCTTATTTAACACTTGGTGTAAATTATATGCCTTTCATGATACTACCATTAGTTTCATTACATAGTTCCGTCCGTCTTGTTTCGGGTGGACGAAAACACCCCTGACATGTAGTGGGTACTGGCTACCTATCCAACGGCCCAACACAAAAAATCCTGCCCTCATCGGATAATACTGAGCCCATCCCTCTCCCTGTACCGAGTTTGTACTGGGATTGCGAATGTTGTATGCCCGATCGAACAATACTGAGCCCTTGCTTGTCCGTGCCCTGATTGATGTTGGACTTGGATTTTCTAGGGGCAAAAGTGACTTTTTAGGCTCCCAGTTAACACCGTCACTTCTGAAAATGCACTAGAGTGTCATCTAAGACATCAAAATTTACACCAAGCGTCAAATAAGAAAGTCAAACTTTTCCAGTGTCATATAAGGAATCATATTTGAGAGTACTGTCAAATAAGGAATTCTCTATTATGTATGTACTCTTCAGATGTTGCTTTGGCAAAAGCTTATGGTTGATGATCGGCTTTGAGTGGAACTCTGATATGGACATCAACAATATGATACTTGAATCTAAAACAAGATATTCCATGGATTATCTTATGGAAATAGTGATCACAGGATCTTGGAGCATTTGGGATCAAAGAAATAATTATATATTAATAGAAAATCTGGCACGTATTCACAAATGTATAACTAGATGCCAACCTTTTCTTTCTTTGAATAGACATAGAGATAAACCAAGTATAAAACGTGAAAAAGACGAGTTTTCGATAGTTCCATATTTTATCATATTGTATCATGCCATGTTATCAATTCACCCCTCTCTTGAATTGCCAGGACTTGCCAATTTATGTTTAAACATACCCTATATGATGCTATCTACTGTAGCAGCACTGGGATATATAATTTGATAGAGGTGTGCTTCGGTGTCCTCCCGCCCACACACACACACACACAAACTTAAGTTTTCATTGGGCGTTTTTCTTTTGACAGGTCAAAATCCATGTATACCTTCGTACAGGTGTGCTCAGTCGAGCTCGGTATACTCCACGTCCCCACCGGCCGATCTCACCTCCGCTTATCGCAATCTATGTTTTTGCATGCCATGTTTTGAAATTTTGTTTCTGCTGCTATATACCTTTCGATTTCCGCCTCCCGCAGACCACGTTTACGGTGAGTATACATCTAAGCAGACCATACGGGTTTCAGGTAAGTTCGTACGGTCTTCGAAACGAGTCGGTATCGTACGATCCTGACCGTCCACGAGTTTTTGTTTGTCAAATATTGAAGGGAGGACACCGAAGCAAAAGTAAATTTAATAAAGTACAGATGTCAAATGAACGAATTATTTTAACAAAGAGATGTCCTTATGCAGTATTTCAGCACACGACGACCATGCGAGAACTAGATCCCAGAGAGACACAGATGGTTTTTGAGATCTGCACCTTAAATAAACGATTTATTTTAACAAAGAGATGTCCTTATGCAGTATACTGGAGTACAAAGACATACTCTGTTGGTCGCTGGTAGGTTAAAGTTGTCGAGCCGAGTAATTTAAATCGTCGATAGGAACGCTCGGTCCAAAAAGTTCTGCTCTTTACCCATCGCTTGTCAAGCCTGATTTGATTGATGCTACTGCTCATCTTGTCCGGTTGGATGATAAATGAATCATATATATCTTATTATCTATTATACCTAACAATAAAAACACTGTTTCTATCCAACTATTCTTTACTAGCTGAATGCATGTGCGTTGCTACGGCTACTGGTTGATTTTTACTACTCCATCCCAAAACTGATGAAAAAACCTTGCCTTAGTTGGCGCAACTAAAATGACAAATTTATGTCTTTATTTGTACAATCAGTACAATTAGAGAGCACTGAAATAAAAAATTGCCGCTTCAATTTGCTTTGACATTCTAATGGACTCTCTAATTTTTGCACCATATATATATGTCACCAATCTCTATTTTTTAACTTTTGTAATTACTAAATCGACAGATACAATAATATTCATATAATTTACTAAAACTACATAAAATAAAAATATTGACAATTTAAATATATTTTATTTTGATCTACTATTAGTTTCAACCTTTTTTATTTCTCGTGAGCACACAAAGCATTGATCTTTCCCAAAGCGTATAGGATTACTGCAACACCACACCGAGCTAAATGGTTGTGCTTAAGAAGGACATAGACACAGAGATAATTGAATGGATGGACAGCATCATAGTGTACATAGTTGTGTCCACTCAGCAAAAGTCTGAATATTCGGACTGGCCCACAATCCGAGATTATTTTTTCAGGAACAGAGGCCAACTTGATCATGCAACAAGCTTCGACGGGCACATACACAAGCAGCTGCCATGCACGGGAGCTTCAAAGTATAGCTCCCAACTCCTGTACAGTTCGGCATGCTTGATGTGCTCATGGTCCTCCGCCATGAGTGTAAATTAAATACTCACCCCTGCCCAAAATCTGTTGATTCCACTCCCAAATCTTGACTGCTGACAGTGCTATAGAAGTTTGATCTAAATTCTATTAAGGAGGCTAACTTTTGACGGATCGTTGATGACCTAGGTTACCACCGCTATATATACCTTTTGTAAGTCGCCGGCTGGAATAAGTTGCATCTGTGTAATCCCCGACGTTGTGTAAACACTTCTCGTTATAGTGAAGTTTCGCTGCCTGGCGCCCGTGATTTTTTCCTCTCTCTGTTGAAGAGGTTTTTCCACGTTAAATCTATGTCCCCTTGCTGTGATTCCTTTATCGTTCTTCGTTATTTGACTGTCGCAAAGCTAACACATGCTATGCAGCGTGCTCTCTAGCTATTCAGCAGAGCATCCACAAAAATCCACTTGCTTGTCGTCCATTGAACCACATCTCCAATTGTTAATTAGCACGCCTGATTTAACAATGCTCTTGCATGGACGCGACATGATGTGCAAGGTGCGGCGCGGAGTGCTGGGATGCCCTCACCTTCTTCTTGTTCGGGAAAGATTGGCAGGCGGCGGCTGGAGCACGACGGAGATACGGGGCTTGGAGATGTCGTTTCGTCTGCGCGATCAATCGATATGTGTTCCCGACACCGTGCGGCCGGCTAGCCACCCCCTCCCGCACGCCCCTCCTCTCCGCCGTCGTCGGATCTGTCGCCGGACAAAGCTCCAGCGGCGGGTCCCCAGCCCTCGCGCGCGTCGCTTCCATGGCGGCAGCGGCTTGAGATCCAGGCAACAGCGGCGGCGCCCCAGCGGATCTGTAGCAGTGATGGCGGGTGGACGGCGGCCGGTGAGCTCTAACGGAAGCGATCCCTAGGCGGCGGGTGGTGGCGACATATAGGGTTCCTAGATCGGTCGTCTTTGCCTCCTCGACGTCGGTCGGTGTCATCCGGAGGTCTTCTGCGGCCTACTTTGCATCATGAGTGTGCCCAGGGCGGAGGCCCTAGGTTTGGTGGAGGTGGTCATCTTCTCACGATCCGTCTTCTAGTCCCAGCAGCGAGGCGGGGAGACCTAGGTGCTGGTGAAAACTGAGCCATTGGCAGGCCATAGCGGCGTTACCACGTCGTTACCTTGATGAAGGCATCGTCGTGCACCTTGTGTCGACCTCACTCGTGCTACTCCGGGGGAAACCCTAAGATCTTCGGGTCGGGCGATGGCGGTGTCGTGGTGTCGGTATCGCGTTCTCTCCTGGGAGCATCGCCTGTGGAGTAGCGTTGGATGTATGGATGCAGGCGGCCAGTCCGGCGGACTAGGCGGACTGTCCGCTGAAGTAGTGCATGACAAATTAGGAATAGATTTTGTTAAGTACTAAGTTGATCTAGGTTCAAATTTGAAGGTCTGGCGGACAGGCTTGGCTGTCTAAGCGGACGTCCGCTTGCATCCCTAGTTGGATGGAAGCGACAGGAGGGGTGGAGCGGCTAGCGCACGGCGGGTGGTGCTGCTTGGCACCGAGGTGGTGTCGGTGGCTAGTGTGGCGAGAGTCTGCGCATCGACCTACATGCTGACGACGGGTTGTCGGAAGATTATGAAGACGGCGACATCTGGGGCGTGTGCATGGGCGCAACTTCGTCGATATGTTGTGCGGTTCTATGACGCCTTTTGCTTGAGTTCGTGCCGCCACGCCAAGGCACTCCACTTTCTCTTGGCGAGTGCCAACAGTGTGGATGACTATGGAGAGGGGTCGAAACATGTAGATAGGCGTTTGATAGATCTCGTTGGAGAGCTGGCGATACGATTATCGTTTTTGCTCAGTGTTTTACTTTGGAGGCTCCAGTTTGTATGATCTTTGTAATGACCTTGCCAAACAATGTGGTTCGAATAATAAATAAAGGTTGTGTACATCGCTTGATGCAGTGGCCGGGCCCTGCTCCCCGTTTCGAAAAAAAATTGTGTTTGGACTGCAGTTCTGTAACCACCACGTACGCGATGTGTACGAAATGTGGAGAAACTCTTATTGGAGGTCGCCTCTGATGGTAGTTCAGCCTGGGGAGACGTGGAGGCTCACTGCGGCTCCCTGGTCATTGTAGGAGGTGGGCTGAAGCAAGTGATGGAAGAATTATGGTTGCGTTCATGTACGTCGTCACTCTATATGTATGTACGTCGTCATTCTACTCTGACACCGGTTGTGTTGCCGGTACTACACAGCCTGCCGCTGACAACCGGTCGAAAGTGGCCCGCGTCGCAGCGATCCAGAAACTGGAGCAAACCAATACTACCGGACCTGGTCTACAAATGGAACAACTTATGTGATTGACACCTGGCAATTTAGATCTAGAAAACGGTTACCATTCTTGTTTTTCTCTAGTTTGAATACGTGTTGTTCGCTGAAGTTGATCCACACCTCAAATCTGTGGACCAGGTCCCGTAAAAATATTTTCCCTCCAACCTAGCAGATTCCCAGCCAACGTCCGCGACCAGCAGTCAAGACTGCGTGATTTCCGACACGCCGTACGTGCGCGCCACCATGGTTCGTGCCCGTCCCCACGCCACCGTCAGGTCGGCCAGAGATTGCACGTGCCCGTCCTCCACAGTGCCCACCTTGGCAGACACCACCAGTAGCGCGGGGCTCAACAGCCAGTCAGCGGTCAACCACACCTCTGTTGAGTTTGTGTCGAATACTAGTGTACGAGTTATGTTACGTTTGGACTTGTGTTGTATCGTAGATAGGATACAAGTAGTACTAGAGTCGAACTCTTGTAGCCTAGGCCTCCCATATAATATGAGGGGGTGCCACACAATATAACCAATGACGACTTGATAGCAGCAAACAGCAAGGGGAGCCGGCGGCTTGTGCCCGCGGCCAAGGCGACCGGGGCAGCGGTATCAATGGGGAGGAGCGCCCGTGGTCCTGCCCCGCAGAGTAGGCAATTTGCCGCACTGCGTTAACAAATCTTGGTGTCGTTATCGTGCTGTGTGATTGCTTGATCCTCGGTAGATCAACTATGCGTCTACGATTGTAACAAGTGTTATCTAGAGGTGCGGCGGAGTTCGTTTAGGTAGCTAATGTATTCATCGAGAAACTGGGCATGGCGATGGGAGACGTCGGTGACGGAATTGAGCGGTGGATGAAGCAATTGGGAAAGCACTGGGGTAGATCAGATCGGATCGGCGAGCCAGGCAGCAGCGAGCAGTACGTGTTCGAGGACTGATCAGACTCGGCAAGTAGTGGCGCAGCAAGACATGCAAGTTGGGCAGGTCCAGGTGCAAGGGGAGTCGGAAGACATGTGGGAAGCGCGCATGCGCGTTGGGCACACGCAGGAGATCGATCGGAGGCCAACGTGAGATTGTTACTAGAAAAAAATGAACTAAGCTATATGCGTAGCTTTGTAACCAGGAGCATGTGTGGATCTTTTAATTGATCTTGGTGTTGAGTTACATGGATGCTACCAGGAAGAATAGCGAGAAGTTTCAAGAAAAAGGGTCTACGTGGATGTAAGGACTACTAGTAAACGGTGACAAGGAAGAACAAAAATTGTGCATACTTTGCACGGGAGAATTCTTCAGGTCTAAGGTTTGACTAGAGGGCTTGAGGCATGTATGGCGTGGACAGCGGCGTGCATATAAGGCTCGGCGGATTCTGGAGTGTGTCGTGTAGGATCATATACCAAAAGGACGTCCAGATGATACGACGCGAGGTGGAGTATGGTTGCATTCGGAAAATTCGGCTGGGTCAGACTGGATGTTCTGACGGGACAGAAGACGGTGAAAGTCAGCGACAACAACGTAGGAGCGTGAGGGCTGATGGTGTCCGAATTCTGTGGGCGTGGAAACACATGGCGCATGCCTCAGGGCGGCGTGCTTCGACATGCAGTGACGCGGGGTTCATTCAAGACGACATATGCACATAAGAACTTGAAGTCGACAGGGCGTGGGGTGGACTCATTATCCATGGAGTTATGTTGAAGGTGGAGCTGGAGTCTGACGGAGGATTCCACTCGGCTGATGGAGGGGCTACGGTGTAAGGTACCGGAGAATCGAAGCCTAGTCAGTGGGAAGGCGAGAAGCACGTAGGTCCGGGCTAGAGCTCCGTGGTCCAGAGGAGACGTGGAACTCGGCATCGATCGGATATGACTGATGGATCTGCAATGGGGCCTGGTGTGGTGTGGGTTAGCTGCCCGGTAGATCTTGGCCAAGATTGCGGATGCTTGGCGTGGTGATAGCGACGAGGTGTGCGGTAAGCATGGGACACAGCGACGAACCAGGGCACTGGCGGTTGGACATGTGGTCTGACAAGTGTACAGAGGTGTTGAAGCAGTGTTGGTGAGTACCAGGTTCAAGTTGGTGATTGGGTCTATCGGGATTGATGCCAGGTGATGGACATGAGTTGACCATGGGGAATGTGAGAAAGTGTTGCGAAAAGTCTGCAATGTCGAAAGCTTAGAGAGCACATGGTTGTATATTCTGTGATGTTCAGTGCACATGGCAAAGTGCAGGTGACACGATTTAGAAGGAGACGGAGTGCTATAGTTGTAAGACATGTAGAAGACTATACGGAAATGGATGAGATGATTGTTAATTTGACTCAGGGTGATCCAAGGGCGACGATGAAATTTCTTCAAGTTGGAAGCATCTTCACGCAGGTCAATGATCAGTGTGTGATAGTGTTGAACGGGAAGAAGGGACTACAGTTGCAGGTGAAGCCACATTGAGTCAGGGAGTAGCAGCGAATCTCATGGAGACAACCAAGTCCGGAATACATAGAAGTTCGACGCTTGGACGAAATCAAAGTAGCGGAGAATATTCGCCAAGGTGGAGTTTGTTGAGTTTGTGTCGAATATTAGTGTACGAGTTAGGTTATGTTTGGACCTGTGTTGTATTATGGATAGGATACAAGTAGTATTAGAGTCGGACTCTTGTAGCCTAGGCCTCCCATATAATATGAGGGGGTACCACACAATGTAACATATGACGACTTGATAGCAGCAGACGCGCAAGGGGAGCCGGCGACTTGTGCCCGCGGCCAAGGCAGCCAGGGCAGCGGTATACGCACGTAGTCATGTCAGTAGCCAATTTGCCGAACTGCGTTAACAAATCTCGGTGTCGTTATCGTGCTGTGTGATTACTTGATCCTCGGTACGTCTATGCTTGTAACAACCTCCTCATATGTGAACTGATTGGCGTGTCCTTGACACAGCGTAGCAGCGGCTGCGGTCGAAGGTAGAAAGATCCAGGGCTGGTGAGGTGGTGTGTCCTTGACCCAGTGGAGCAGCAGGCCGAGGTCGAAGGTAGAAAGATCCGGCGCTGGGTCGACGGCAGCCACAACACCAGCCCCGTCCCCCACCCACCGCTTGCTTCCGCCATTCGCTGCCTCTCATCCGCAACCACACCCCACCCCAGAAAAAATGAATAGAGCAGAAGGCCTTCTTCCATGGCAGACGTAAGCAGGCCATGAAATTGATTCAATCTGATTCCTCCCGTCAAGGTCCTCCCCTACGCCATCTGCATCAATTTCGGGTCAATCGTCTGCAACTTGAAGAAGGCGACAGAGCTGGGTCGTGTCTCACGCCGGAGTAGGAGAACAGCAAGCGGCGAAGCTCTGCGCGGCAGGCGCTGGCCGCGGCCGGAGCCAAAAGGCGAGCGGGGCGGCCCTGCGCACAGCGAACGGGGGATCAACCGAGTTTTTTTACCTGGGGATCGAGGGAGTTACAGGGGAGGGAATCATCTTGCCTTCGACTTTGCGGTGGCTGTGCATCTAATACTTCTGAACACAAGGGTAAAATCATCGAACCAAAATATTGACGTACGAGACCATCAAAACTGTAAGCATTTTTTTCATATACTAGATGAACGCCCGTGCGCTGTTACGGGACAAAAAACAGAACAAACAATAAATTATTTGTCATATTTTATAAACAAGCCATTTGATCGTTTTGCATTAAGCTCATACGTGTTACAACAAGAGAGAAAAGGATGTGTCTTCGAGGTCTTGGAGGCACATAAAGTATGTCCTCGCACCCATCCATATTCAATGCAATGGGCCGATAGATTTCTTAGAGCTAGGTGGAGCTCTTCTCCCTGCATCAAAATAGTTGTAATCTGAATTAGCATTTTTTATCTTCCGTCAATATGAAATTATTAATTTAATTTTAGAAAACAGCTATCCGATCATAACATGGAGCCCTTCTGTTGCGTCTGTCATGGTCATTCTACCAAAGGTAGAGGTAATACTCGTCGTAGCTCCTGAAGGCCGGTGACAAGCTCCCAGGAAGTGGCCTGAACACTACCGACGTGCGACACATTGTTGCGGTGCATTGACATCAACCCTGACGACGACATCTCGTGCTTCCCTCTCATGCGAGTCATAAATGTGCGACGCGACCTAGAAATAAGATTGGTATGACTTGTGTCTAAACAATACAATTGGTGTGACTTATAACACAAAAATATCTTGGCATATAATACAATAAAGTGTAATATAATGTAGAGATTAATATTGGGTATGGATTAATCTAAAATCTAAACCGTACGAATGTTACACATCATAGAAAACACAATATAGCGCCGGTTGCATGACTTGCAATTACACAAACAACTATGGCGGGCCGTTTAAAAAAAACCTTAGCAAAACCTATGTTGGAACCGATCTAACAGGCACCATCACATGTCAAATTTGACCTCCCGCACAAGGTCTCTTTCTCTTTAGCAAAGCGTGTTCTGGTCCCAAAATCCCCTCCAGAAGCTCGTGGACTCCACTAAAATCACAAATTTACCTAAAAATGAGGCAACGAAATCACCAAATCAGAGATTACGAAGCCCTAATCCATTACCCATTTATTGAATCTTTGATTTGCTTGGGAGAGGTCATCCTCCATGTCAGCTAAGTAGCGGACAACAAAATGGAAAATGGTTTGGGTTGTACTCATTGGAGATAATGGAACTTAGTGCCCTACAAAGAAATGGAAAAATAATTTGCAATTAAGTAGGAACAATACACAACACACAAAATATCATCTAAATTCAGTTTTCATCTTTTTTTCACATGGCATAATTTTGATTGTTGTTCGTAGTTTTCACTTTTACCTCTCGGGGCAACTAAATGAGAAGAAAAGAGACCCGAAGCTAGCAAAATAATCCAAGAAAACAAAGATATTTGCTCTCATATATGAATGGAAAACAATGAAAAGTTAACTTCTTGTACACAATTCAACAAACAAGTAGTGCTCACAACTTATAACCAGAAAACTTCTGTGATTTTAAAGGTGCACTGGTTTCTCTACGTCAAATTAGAGGCGCAGAGGACATTCATAAGAAAATCAATCACAATCTGATCAAGATAAAAAAAAACCAAACCAATCACCCCATGTTTTGGATCTTTGATTTGCTTGGGAGAAGTCATCCTCCATGCTGGCTGAATAGCAGAAAGCAGTATAGAAAATTAATTACGGCTGCATTCAGTTTTCATGGTTCAGTATATATATGCAATTCTAGGCATAAAATCGACATGTACTTCATCTACACTTTGGTGCTAGCGCTTCTAGTCATAGAATCGACATGTAGTTCATCTGCACTTTGGTGCTGGCCATATGAGTCGCTTGTTGACCATAATCGTACTATCTATGTCACTTGACATAGCAGTGCGGTATCGCGCAAGTGCAGCTACCGGATAGTGCGGAAGCCACGGTCATTTGCGTGCAGCAGCCGCACCCGCTTCCCTCGGGTTCCTCGCCGTCGAACGCCTTCCCGGTGAGTGATGTGTGGATGTGCTATACCTGTTAGAGTCGGTCCTGCCAGCCGTGAGGGCTTGGCGAGCAGCAACCGCTTTAATGTTCTTAACTTTGTCTAGATTCAGATTAATCTAGTTTAAATCATTAACTAGATACGTCTGAATCTAGATAAAGTTAAAAACAATAATATGGCCGAAGGGAGTATTATAAAGATAAAGATAAAGATAAAGAAGATACAGATTTTTCCACCTACCATCGTAGAAATTACCTCTAGTGCGACGAGCAAGTGAAAAAATGGTTCGTCTTGCACGACTCACGATTTCCCTCCCCCGTCTCCTCTACCGATAGAAACCATGCCTCCTTCTCTACCAAGGCGAGGTGTTGGATCTATAAAAAAGGCGTGGCCAAAGTTCGGGGAGCAGCTGCCGAAGGCTATGAACTTAATTCAATATGCACGATCTCGTACCTAAAACCAAAAGCTAAGCTCTGATAACACTATTGAGCCACGTAGAGATAAATAAAACTTTTTCTCTACACGGTGAACCAAGGATATCGCGCAGGTAGAAGGCCACGAGGATTACTAGTTGACGTGGAGTTGTAGAATTGATGAAGCACGTCGCTTGATGCAGTGCAGTCCTCATGATCCGATCGTCGAATTGCTCAACATACAACACCTCCACCAGTATCCACACGTATAAGGAAGAGCGCCTACGCTGGACTGCTAGGCCCGGTACGGCGGCTGGACTGAACTGGCGCTAGGGTTTCCAACGCATGGAATGACCTAACCGTGTGCTCTAAGCACCTGCGCCTCAGCTTATATAGGGAGTAAAAGTGGGCTCCACTCACTTGTCGCCCATTCACTAAAAGGACTATATTAGTCACTGCGAGTCCAACTCACTGACTAAGTCCATGTCTGATTCGGGTCCAACCTAAACTTGCTCCCGCTCTTAAGTGTGTGACCCGACAAACTCATGGTGACTCGGACACGATCCGAGTCTCACTCGTGACTGATCAGTCGGTAGTGGTTCCTAGCAAAACGTGTCGACTCCCAAGTACCAAAGAGTCATGACGACATACGTTTCCAATATGTGACTTTCGTCCAAGTCCCTTTTGCCTCACGATATGCCTTGTCGAACTGTAGGCGAATAATCGTCGTCCATTAAATAGTTCGACTCTCTTTCTCGATCCGAGATAAGTGATTCATCCGACTAACTCTCACTACTAGGAAATGGCCTATAGATAGACAAGATGTTTAGTGGCGCATATGCGAAAGCATGCGCCACAGGAAAACATAAGTGGCGCACCAGAAAGCATGCGCAACAGAAGATTGGAAGTTATGTGGCGCATTCTCCAGAGTATGCGCCACAAAAGATTGTTGGGACCCGCCAGCCGGGGTGGGTTGATCCAAATTCTGTGGCGCATTCTGAGATATGCGCCACAGAAGTTGCCTCTTCTGTGGCGCATATTTCCTCATGCGCCACAGAACATGGAGTGGGCCCCACCACGGAATCTAATTCACCCAAGTTCTGAGGCGCATGTTCTGATATGCGCCACAGATGTGTTTCACTTCTGTGGCGCATATCCCAACATGCGCCACAGAACTTGGAGGTGGGCCCCATACAGGGAATCTAATTCACCCACTTCTGTGGCGCATATGGACTTATGCGCCACAGAAGTTCAACATCTGGCGCATTTCCTCCATATGCGCCACAGATGAGGGCGTCCAGATCCATGTTAAAAAGGTGACAAGAGCTAGCTTTCTTATCTATCTATCCATCACCACCCATTTCACATCTCTACCTCCTCCCAACTCGTCTTCCTCCTCCCTCACACCCCATCTTGCCATAGTTTCTCCATTTTCTTGTAACTAAACCTACTTTAATCCATAGATTGGTAAGTGGAAGCTTCGCTCCAACTTCTAGATCTAAAAGTTCCTTACTTTTCTCTCTCACATCTCTATTAGTTTACTAATTTCCTCTCCACTAACTTGCATTGTAGATCTATTTGTCCACACTCTCTCATCGCGCGGTCTCGTCTCGCTATTATTGTGTCTACTATAGGTGAGTACTTGGCCATCATGAACATGTAGGTGAAGCTTGTCGCGCGGGCGGTGTGTGTGCGATCCATGGCGAGACGATGCTTGTGTGGTGCAGGAATGTTTGCAATGGGAGGAAGTTTTTTGTTGGTTGCTTGTTGTTGTCGGGCCCGGCCGGTGTGGTTGCATGGATGCTTGCCGAAATGTTGATTCATTTCCATTTCGGCAAATTTTTGCACTACCCATATGTCCTAATTTTAGGAATGGTCATGCCGAATTTTTTCCGGCTAGCATTCATGCATGTGTGTGTCCATATGGTGTGGTTCTCACCTATACTCTCTATTTTGACCGCTCAGGCAACCATGGTCCTCACGATGAGCGAAGGTCGAATTGCTAGGTACAAGAAAGGCGCGAAGGAGGACATGATTCTGAACAACAAGACCATGATAAGATGTCCATGTCGAACATGCAAACTGCAGCACTAGATCGACCCTGAATCTGGACAATTGGAGGGTCACCTACTTAGGCGCGGTTTCATGCGCGACCTCAATGAGGCGCCGGCAGGACATGGTGGTGGTCATGAAGACATGGGGGGGCGAGAAGACGAAGAGTCTACCGGGAATGATCATCATGACGAAGGAGAGGCCAACGGGCATGATCATCATGACGAAGGAGATGCCGACGGGCATGATCAGCATGGAGAAGGAGATGGCGATGGGCATGATCATGATCATGAAGAAGGAGAAGACGTGAACACACAGACGCTGCTAACTTCGGTCTTGCAGGACCCTCATGTTCAAGAATTGCTCCTCAAGGAGATGAGCAACGACAAAGCTGCAGCCAGAGAGAAAGCCAAGCTAGCCCAAATGGAGGTAGACGAGATGACTCCATTGTATCCTGGGTGTCGCCCCGAGGATACACGTTTGAGTGTAACGCTCAAGGCTCTAGAGATGAAGGTCGAACACAAATGGACCGATGTGAGCTTCAACGCGAACATGGAATACTGGCACGACCGACTTCCTAAGGGGAACACATTGCCAACAAGTATCGAGGAGGCCAAGAAAATCGTGTGCCCTCTCGACCTACCACACATTAAATACCACGCATGTATCAATGATTGCGCACTTTATCGGAACGAGTACGCGGATAGAACCACATGTCCGGTGTGTGGCCAAGGACGGTACAAGAGAGGGAACAAGAAAGTTCCTCGAAAAGTGGTATGGTAGTTTCCTATCACCCCTTGTCTGCAGCGATATTTCGTAGATCCTAAGGAAGCAAAGCTCATGCAATGGCACGCGGAAAGAGAGAAACCCGAAGATGATCCAGAGAAGGGCAAGATCCTGACACACCCTTCAGACGCTAGCTATTGGAATGCATTAGACATCGAGTTCAAATAGTTTGGGGGCGATGCAAGGAACGTCAGGCTGGGTATGAGCACTGATGGACTCAATCCTTTTGGAAACCAGAGTAACACGCATAGCACCTGGCCCGTGTTTGTATGGCCATACAACCACCCCCCGTGGCTATGCACGAAGCAAAGGTATGTACACATCAGCATTCTTATTTAGGGGACGAAACAACCAGGTATTGATATGCATCTATATCTCGGGCTATTGAGAGAGGAGTTAGCTAGCTTTGTTGGAGATATGCCCAAGAGGCAATAATAAAAGTGGTTATTATTATATCTTTGTGTTTATGATGAATGTTTGCATCCCATGCTGTAATTGTATTATAAGGAAACACTAATACATGTGTGTTTTGTAAACATAAAAGGGTCCCTAGTAAGCCTCTTGTTAAACTAGCTTGTTGATTAATTGATGATCATGGTTTCCTGATCATGGACATTGGATGTCATTAATAACAAGGTTGTATCATTAGGAGAATGATGTAATGGACACACACACCCATAGTAAGCGTAGCATTAGATCAAGTCATTAAGTTCACATTGCTATAAGCTTTCGATACATAGTAACCTAATCCTTCGACCATGATGTTGTGTTAATCACCATCACCGGATGAGTACTTTGATGACATCAAACACCACTTCGTAACTGGGTGGTTATAAAGGTGTCATTAGGTATTCTGAAAGTATGTGTTGAAGCGCATGGACCAAGATTGGGATTTGTCCATCCATATGACGGATAGATATACTCTGGGCCCTCTCGGTGGAATGTCATCTAGTTAGCTTGCAAGCATGTGACTAGGTCACAAGGGATGGCATAACACGGAACGAGTAAAGAGTACTTATCAGTAACAAGGTAGAACTAGGTATGGAGATACCAACGATCAAACCTCGGATAAGTAGAGTATCGCGTGACAAAGGGAATTGGTTTCGTATGTTAATGGTTCTATCGATCACGAAGTCATCGTTGAGTATGTGGGAGCCGTTATGGATCTCCAGATCCCGCTGATGGTTATTGATCGGAGAGGTGTCTTCATCATGTCCACTTATTCACGAACCGTAGGGTGACACACTTAAGGTTCGAAGTTATTTTAAGTAGATATTGAATGTGCGTTGGAGACCGAATGTTGTTCGGAGTCTCGGGTTGGATCCGGGACATCACGAGGAGATCCGGAACTGTCCGGAGAATAAGATTCATATAATGGGGATCATTTTCTAAGTTAGGAAATGTTCCAGAGTGTTTGTATGGGGATTCTAGAAGGTTTCGGAATGTTCCGGAAGGTTCTAGAAGATATCTTGGAGTTTATTTGAAAACCGAGATAAGATAAGGTAAGATAAGGGGAGTTTAAAGGGGAAACTTGGGGGGAAGGACTCTCCCCCCAATCTCCCTAGTGCGCCGGCCCTAAGGGGTGGGCCTAGGGGTGGGAACCCTAGGCCACACCCCTCCCTCTATATATAGAGGGGTGGAGGCGCCACCCCTCCTTGCCCCTTCCCACTCCAAACCCTAGCCGCCTCTCTCTTCCTCCTTCCATCTGCTCCGGCTTAGGCGAAGCCCTGCAGAATTCTATCCACCACCACCACCACGCCGTCGTGCTGCTGGGATTGCGTGGAGAAGATCTACTACCTCCGCTGCTCACTGGAACGGGGAGAGGAAGGTCTGCTTCGACTCCGCACGTGTGACCGTCTGCGGAAGCGCTGCCGGAACGCGGCGCCGGAAGGATCATCTACTCGATCTTGAGATCGGCAAGTGATCGACTACATCAACCACGAGATCCGATCTCGAACAAGGCTTTGGAAACTACAAGGGTTAGTACAGATCTATCTCGTTGCACTTGTCTAATAGATTAGATCTTGGCTTTTATCTAGATTAGATCTGGGTTTTGTTTGTTCTTGCGGTAGAAATTTTTTGTTTTCCATGCTACGATCCCATCAGTGGTATCAGAGCCAGGTCTATGCGTAGATCTGTTGCATGAGTAGAACACAATGGTGTTGTGGGTGTTGGTGCTCGTGCCGTCTTTTGCTGTGTGTACTTTGCATCTTGCGGTATGGTGGGATGAAGCGGCTCGGGCTAACATTACATGTCATCGCACATGAGACTTGCTCCACGCTTGACGTGCAACTTGCTTTGCACAAGTGGCTTTGCGGGTGTCTGTCTCTCCCATCATAGTATAGATCAAATCTACACTTTGCACTTGATAGCACTTGTATCAATGTTGTGGTTCAGTTTCGTAGGTAAGATCCGTTCTTATTTGAAAGCCCCAAACCACGTAAAACTTGCAAAGAAAATTAGAGGCGTCTAACTGGTTTTTGCAGGGGTTTTGTGATGTGATATGGCCATCATGTGATTGTGATTATATTTGATGTATGCAATGATCCTTGTTGTAATATGACAACCGGCAGGAGCCTAATGGTTTCCTTTAATTCTGTTAAGACCTGCGTGTCTATTCATCTTGTAATAGCTTTATTCCAAGTAGTTATAATAGTTGCTTATGATGATGGACAACCATGAAGCGGCGCCACTAACCTTGACGCAATGCTGGTAATGATGGAGATCATGTCCATGCTTTGGAGATGGAGATCGAAGGCACAAGAAGAAAGGGCCATATCATATCACACTAATTATGAATTGCCTGTGATGTTAATCCTTTATGCATCTTGTATTGCTTAGATCGCGACGGTAGCATTATAAGATGATCCCTCTCACTAAATATCAAGTAATAAAAGTGTTCGTCTTTAGTTGGCACCGTTGCTAAGACTCGTCATTTCGAAGCATCTCGTGATGATCGGGTGTGATAGATTCTACGTGTGCATACAACGGGTGCAAGCCAGATTTGCACATGCGGAAACTAAGGTTAATCTTGACGAGCCTAGCATGTACAGACATGGTCTCGGAACACGGAATACCGAAAGGTAGAGCACGAGTCATATGAATGATATGATGAACATGAAGACTGTTCGCCGATGAAACTACATCTTCTCTCGTGAAGATCGGACTTGGTGTAGTGGACTTGGTTCGTGTAATCACTAAGACAATGTGAGGGATGTTGTTTTGAGTGGGAGTTCACCTAGTTAATTTAATAATTAAAATTGAACTCAATTTATCATAAACTTAGTCTAAACTACTTGCAAATTTGTTGTAGATTATGGCGAACCTCTCCATCAATTTCAATGCGTTCCTAGAGAAAGAAAAACTTAAGAACAATTGAAGCAACTTCACGGACTGGCTCCGTGGTCTGAAGATTGTTCTCGTGGCTGGTCGATGACCTATGTGCTCGATGCACCGCTAGGTGACCCACCTGCAGAAGATGCCACCGATGACGTAAAAAATGTTTACGCCACTCGGAAAAATCATTACTCCACAGTTCGGTGTGCCATCACATGCAGTCTGGAAACGGAGCTTGAGCGCTTTGAGCACCACGACCTGTTCGAGATCATTAAGGAGCTCAAGCTCATTTTTGAGACTCACGCTACCGTGAGAGCTATGAGGCCTCCGAAAAGTTCTTTACTGCAAGATGGAAGAGGGAAGCTCCATTAGCGAGCACGTGCTCACCATGTCTGGGCACGCAAACAAGCTCCAAGAGTTGGGGATAACGATTCCTAATGAGTTAGGGATTCACCGTGTCCTCCAATCACTGCCACCGAGTTATAAGAACTTTGTGATGAACTACAATATGCACTGCATGAACAAGACGTTGCCTGAACTATCGTCCATGCTGAAAACTGCTGAAGTGGAGATCAAGAAGGAGCACCAAGTGTTGATGGTCAATAAGACCACCAATTTCAAGAAACAGGGCAAGCCTAAGAACAAGGGCAACTTCAAGAAGGAATGACAAGAAAGCTGCCGCACCTGCTAAGAAGCCCAAGGCTGGTCCTAAGCCTGAAACTGAATGCTTCTACTGCAAGGGTGCTGGTCACTGGAAGCGCAACTGCCCCAAGTACCTGGCAGATCTGAAGAACGGCAACATCAAGAAGAAAGGTATATTCGATATACATGTTATTGATGTGTATCTTACTAGTAATCGTAGTAGTGCCTAGGTATTTGATACTGGTTCGGTTGCTCATATTTGTAACTCGAAGCAGAGCTGCGGAATAAACGAAAGAGGCGAGAGACGAGGTGACGATGCGCGTTGGAAATGGCTCCAAGGTTGATGTGATCGCCGTCGACACGCTCCCTCTACATCTACCTTCGGAATTAGTTTTAAATTTGAATAATTGTTATTTGGTGCCTGCGTTAAGCATGAACATTATATCTGGATCTTGTTTATTGCGAGACGGTTACTCTTTTAAGTCCGAGAATAAAGGTTGTTCGATTTATATGAGTAATATCTTTTATGGTAATGCACCTGAGATGAATGGTTTATTCTTACTGAATCTCGATAGTAGTGATACACATGTTCACAACATAGATGCTAAACGAACAAAACTGAATGATAGTTCTACACACATGTGGCACTGTCGTCTTGGTCACATTGGAGTGAAGCGTATGAAGAAGCTCCATTCTGATGGACTTCTTGAATCACTTGATTTTGAATCACTTGAAAGATGCGAAGCATGTCTAATGGGAAAAATGACTAAGACTCCATTCTCTGGAATAATGGAGCGAGCTACAGACTTATTGGAAATAATACATACCGATGTGTGCGGTCCAATGAGTGTAGCATCGCGTGGTGGATATCGTTATGTTCTCACTTTCACGGATGACTTAAGTAGATATGGGTATGTCTATTTTATGAAACATAAGTCCGGAACTTTCGAGAAGTTTAAGGAATTTCAAAGTGAAGTGGAAAATCATCGTAACAAGAAGATTAAGTTTCTACGTTCTGACCGCGGAGGTGAATATCTAAGTTATGAGTTTGTCATGCATTTAAAGAAATGTGGAATACTTTTGATTGACACATGGGAACACCACAGCGTAATGGTGTGTCCGAACGTCGTCGAACTCTCTTAGATATGGTTCGTCTATGATGTCTCTTACAGATTTACCGCTATAGTTTTGGGGCTATGCATTAGAGACAAACGCATTCACTTTAAATAGGGCACCATCTAAATCCGTTGAAAGCGACACCGTCATTTAATTGTGGTTTGGAAAGAAACCTAAGTTGTCGTTCCTTAAAGTTTGGGGTTGCGAAGCGTATGTAAAAAAGTTACAACCTGATAAGCTAGAACCCAAAGCGAAGAAATGCGTCTTCATAGGATACCCTAAAGAAACAATTGGGTATACCTTCTATCAAAGATCCGAAGGCAAAGTTTTTGGTGCCAAGAATGTATCCTTTCTTAAGAAGGAGTTTCTCTCGAAAGAAGTGACTGGAAGGAAAGTAGAACTCGACGAGGTTATTGAACCTTCTCTCGGGGTTGAGAATAGCGCAGCACCGGAAGATGTTTTCGTGCCGCCTGCACCAACTGGAGAGGAAGCTAATGATGGTGATCATGAAACTTCGAACGAAGTTACTACTGAACCTCGCAGGTCAACGAGGGTTCGTACCACTCCTGAGTGGTATGACCCTGCCTTGAACGTCATGTTGTTGGACAACACTGATGACCCTGCGACGTATGAAGAAGCTATGGTGAGCCCAGATTCCGACAAATGGCTAGAAGCCATGAAATCCGAAATGGGATCCATGTACGAAAACCAAGTATGGACTTTGGTGGACTTACCGGATGGCCGTAAGGCTGTCGAGAACAAATGGATCTTCAAAAGAAAAACAGATGCTGATGGTAATGTTACTGTCTATAAAGCTCGACTTGTCGCGAAAGGGTTCCGACAAATTCAAGGTGTTGACTATGATGAGACTTTCTCACCAGTAGCGAAGCTAAAGTCTGTGAGGATTTTGTTAGCAATTGCTGCATATTTCGACTATGAGATATGGCAGATGGATGTCAAAACGGCGTTCCTTAATGGTGACATTGAGGAAGAGTTGTACATGGTACAACCCAAGGGTTTTGTCGATCCTAGTGATGCTGACAAGGTATGCAAACTTCAGCGCTCCATTTATGGACTGAAGCAAGCATCCCGGAGTTGGAATCAACGTTTTGATAAAGTAATCAAAAATTTTGGTTTTATACAAACTTATGGAGAAGCTTGTATTTACAAGAAAGTGAGTGGGAGCTCTGTAGCATTCCTAGTACTATATGTAGATGACATACTGTTGATTGGGAATGATATAGAACTTCTTAATAGCGTCAAAGCCTATTTGAATAATAGTTTTTCAATGAAGGATCTTGGCGAAGCGGCATATATTCTAGGCATCAAGATTTATAGAGATAGATCAAGGCGCCTAGCGCTTTCACAAAGTACATACCTGGACAAAGTTCTAAAGAAGTTTAGAATGGAAGAGAGCAAGAAAGGGTTCGTGCCCATGTTGTCAGGTAAGACCTTGAGTAAGACTCAAAGTCCAGCTACGGCAGAAGATAGAGAGAAGATGAATAATGTTCCCTATGCCTCAGCCATAGGTTCTATCATGTATGCCATGTTGTGTACAAGACCGGATATAGCACATGCAGTTAGTTTGACTAGCAGATATCAAAGTGATCCGGAATGGAGCACTTTGGACAGCGATCAAGAATATCCTTAAGTACACGAATAGGACTAAGGATATGGTTCTTTCTTATGGAGGTGATGAACAGCTTGTTGTAAGCAGTTACATCGATGGTAGTTGGAACACCGATCCGGATGACTCGAAGTCACGATGGATACGTATTTATTTTGAATGGTGCTGCAGTGAGCTGGAGGAGTGCCAAGCAAAGCGTTGTGGCGAAATCTTCAACTGAATCGAAATACATAGCTGCTTCGGATGCTGCACAAGAAGCCATATGGATGAAGGAGTTCATTACTGAACTTGGCGTGGTTCCTAGTGCGTTGGACCCGATGGCCATCTCTTTGTGACAACACGGTGCCATAGCTAATGCAGAGCCAAGGTCACATAGCAAGTGAAGCACATCAAGCTACGTTTCCATGCTATTCGCGAGTATGTCCGAGATGGTGACATAAAGATTTGCAAAGTACACACTGATCTAAATGTGGCAGATCCGTTGACTAAACCTCTCCCTAGAGCAAAGCATGACCAACACCAGAACGCCATGGGTGTTAGGTATATTACCATGTAATCTAGATTATTGACTCTAGTGCAAGTGGGAGACTGTTGGAGATATGCCCAAGAGGCAATAATAAAAGTGGTTATTATTATATCTTTGTGTTTATGATGAATGTTTGCATCCCATGCTGTAATTGTATTATAAGAAAACACTAATACATGTGTGTTTTGTAAACATAAAAGGGTCCCTAGTAAGCCTCTTGTTAAACTAGCTTGTTGATTAATTGATGATCATGGTTTCCTGATCATGGACATTGGATGTCATTAATAACAAGGTTGTATCATTAGGAGAATGATGTAATGGACACACAAACCCATAGTAAGCGTAGCATTAGATCAAGTCATTAAGTTCACATTGCTATAAGCTTTCGATACATAGTAACCTAATCCTTCGACCATGAGGTTGTGTTAATCACCATCACCGGATGAGTACTTTGATGACATCAAACACCACTTAAATCGGGTGGTTATAAAGGTGTCATTAGGTATTCTGAAAGTATGTGTTGAAGCGCATGGACCAAGATTGGGATTTGTCCATCCATATGACGGATAGATATACTCTGGGCCCTCTCGGTGGAATGTCATCTAGTTAGCTTGCAAGCATGTGACTAGGTCACAAGGGATGGCATAACACGGAACGAGTAAAGAGTACTTATCAGTAACAAGGTAGAACTAGGTATGGAGATACCAACGATCAAACCTCGGATAAGTAGAGTATCGCGTGACAAAGGGAATTGGTTTTGTATGTTAATGGTTCTATCAATCACGAAGTCATCGTTGAGTATGTGGGAGCCGTTATGGATATCCAGATCCCGCTGATGGTTATTGATCGGAGAGGTGTCTTCATCATGTCCACTTATTCACGAACCGTAGGGTGACACACTTAAGGTTCAAAGTTATTTTAAGTAGATATTGAATGTGCGTTGGAGACCGAATGTTGTTCGGAGTCTCGGATTGGATCCGGGACATCACGAGGAGATCCGGAACTGTCCGGAGAATAAGATTCATATAATGGGGATCATTTTCTAAGTTAGGAAATGTTCTAGAGTGTTTGTATGGGGATTCTAGAAGGTTTCGGAATGTTCCGGAAGGTTCTAGAAGATATCTTGGAGTTTATTTGAAAACCGAGATAAGATAAGATAAGATAAGGGGAGTTTAAAGGGGAAACTTGGGGGGGAAGGACTCTCCCCCCAAGCTCCCTAGTGCGCCGGCCCTAAGGGGTGGGCCTAGGGGTGGGAACCCTAGGCCACACCCCTCCCTCTATATATAGAGGGGTGGAGGCGCCACCCCTCCTTGCCCCTTCGCACTCCAAACCCTAGCCGCCTCTCTCTTCCTCCTTCCATCTGCTCCGGCTTAGGCGAAGCCCTGCAGAATTCTCTCCACCACCACCACGCCGTCGTGCTGCTGGGATTGCGTGGAGAAGATCTACTACCTCCGCTGCTCGCTGGAACAGGGAGAGGAAGGTCTGCTTCGACTCCGCACGTGTGACCGTCTGCGGAAGTGCTGCTGGAACGCGGCGCCGGAAGGATCATCTACTCGATCTTGAGATCGGCAAGTGATCGACTACATCAACCACGAGATCCGATCTCGAACAAGGCTTTGGAAACTACAAGGGTTAGTACAGATCTATCTCGTTGCACTTGTATAATAGATTAGATCTTGGCTTTTATCTAGATTAGATCTGGGTTTTGTTCGTTCTTGCGGTAGAATTTTTTTGTTTTCCATGCTACGATCCCATCAAGCTTGTGGGAGACGCCGGCCCATACGTGGGACGCCTACACTAAAGAATATTTCCATCTAAGAGCTGCGTTGCTCACGACCGTGCAGGACTATCCTGGTTACGGATATGTATCGGCCCAGGTGAACCACAGACAGAATGAATGCGTCAAGTGCATGGATGAGACACCGCATCTCCAGCTACCAAGGGATCCCGGGTCTTCGAAAACCGTGTTCCAAGGTACTCGAAAGTGGCTCCGCAATGATCACCCATGGAGAAAACATGGTGACCTGTTCAATGGTAAGGACGAGCTCGAAATAGCCCCGCGTCCGAGGAGTTGCGAAGAAATCGAGGAGCTTTTGAATAATTGGGTAGATTGCCCTGCGCCTGGAAAAAAACGACCGAGGACAAAGCCGTTGCTGGGTGTATGGAAAGCATGGTCTGTTTTCTGGGACCTTCCGTATTGGAAGGTCCTTCACGCTCCCCATAGCCTCGATGTAATGCACATCACGAAGAACGTTACCGAGAGTCTGCTTGGCACTCTACTGAACATGCCGGAGAGGACCAAGGATGGGCCGAAAGCAAGAAAGGACCTTAAATATCTTGGCATAAAGAAAGATCTTGATGCCACGATAGTGATGATGATCATCATCATCAGGAAGGGACTCAAGGTCGCCGCAAATGAGTTAAGAAGAATGAGGTGGTGCTTCGCGCTGCCTGCTTCACTCTGAGTCTGGAGGAGCTCGAGCAGTTTTTTAGGTGCCTCTTAGGAGTGAAAGTTCCTCATGGTTACTCGGGGAAGATAAGCAGATATCTGGACGTGGCGAATAAGAGGTTCAGCGGTATGAATTCTCATGACTGTCACGTGCTGATGACGCAGATGCTCCCTGTTGCGATCCGTGGGATAATGGACGAGCATGTCCGTGAGACGTTGTTTGGCCTCTATAACTTTTTCGACGTCATATCTAGGAAGTCGATCGGTGTGAAGCAGCTCGACAGGCTACAGGAAGAGATCGTGATGATACTATGCGAGCTTGAGATTTAGTTCCCGCCCGCATTCTTCGACATCATGGTGCATCTGCTTGTACATGTCCTGGACGACATCATCCAGCTCGGGCCGACATTCCTGCACAACATGATGCCGTTTGAAAGGCTAAACAGTGTCATCAAAGGATTTGTTCGCAACAGGTCTCGTCCAGATGGAAGCATAGCCAAGGGCTTTCTGATCTACGAGTGCATCTCCTTCTACCAGAATTATCTAACCACCGAGAACGAGGATGTTGGAATACCCACAAAGAAGCACCTCGGCAGGCTCGGTGGATATGGTCACCGCGAGGGCTGCTGCTCACTACATGTCGGCATTGATGGTCGACGGACTGATTTTGAAAGGGCACACGAGTCGCGCTACAACACATTAAAGTGGTCAGCCCTTGGGTCGAAGAGCACTGAAGCTTAATCGAGCCGGAGTACGTCGACCAGGGCCGGCCTAGGAAGAAGGGAGACGTAACCAGAGAGCACAACTCCAGCTTCACGGGTTGGTTCAAGGAAAGGCAACTGGACAATCCCCCACAGACGCCTTCTACGGAAGATCAAAAACTCATATTCTCCTTGTCGCAGGGCCCAGGGCACAATCTAAGGACCTATCAGTCATACGACATAAATGGTTACAGATTCTACACCGAGGAAAAGGACAAGAATAGTGAATATCAAAACTCAGGAGTAACTATGTTATCCTTTGCTGATGACGAGACTACTGTGATGGAAAGATTCTACGGAAGGATCGAGGAGATATGGGAGCTCGACTACTATGGAGAGATCGTACCGATGTTCCGTGTTAGATGGGCCAAGAACGTGGAAAAAGAAGGCCGCTATTTCACCACAATGGTTATACCAGATGCCAAATCAACAAAGAACGCCTCCGCAAAAAATGAGCCTTGGGTACTCGCTAGCCAAGTTGATCAATGCTTTTTTATTACCGACCCGTCAAAGTCCAACCGTGTTGTAGTTAGGAGGGGTAAGAGGAGCATCATCAAAATGGAAGGAGCCGCCAACGAGCAAAACTTCGACAAAAACTACGACCCAAAGATCGAAGAGGAATTCGACAAGTACTTCGACATGCCTACTACTACTAAAGTAAGAAGGACGACCACAGTGCCTACTAAAGGTTGTCCATTCACAAGAAGAAATCTCAAAGTTCACGGGCTAAAGTATTTAACCACGGCGAAAAAGGGCAAGAAGATTGTGAAGAGACACTAGCTTGACACATCACATGATTGTATATGTTTGGAGAGAGAGTTTTTTGAATAAATATGAATATTTGTATATGTTCTTGCTTCATTTTAGACATATATATAATTAAAAACACATTACATGATTGTATATGTTCGGGGAGAGAGTTTTTTGAATAAATATGAATGTTTGTATATGTTCTTGCTTTATTTTAAACAGATCTATAATTAAAAATATATTTCTAAAAAATAAAAAGTGTGAGACAGCCAGGATTCGAACCTGGCTGCCTCAGGTTTAGAATGGCACAAGCAAGCAGCAGAGACCACTAAGGCAAGTGTGTGATATTGTCATACTACCACGCGCGCCGCGTTTTGTACTAAGTCCACAGGTTTTGTGGCACATTTGGCAAGTATGCCACGAAGTTCAACACATGGCGCATATTGCCGAAATGCGCCACAGAACATGTGGACTTAGCGAAATAAACGGTTCGGCCTTCATTCCCCTTCTCCCCATTCAGTCACCGTTGTGCGCTAGCCCTAGACCGCAGACGTCACACCGCCGCGCTAGCCCTTGCTGCCGGAGCCGCCACCGCCGCGCCGCCCGGTGAACCAGTGGAGGAGGATCCGCCCGACGAACCGGTGGAGGAGGAGCCGCCCTGCAGCCTGTGGAGGAGGAGCCGCCGCGCCGGACCCTGCAACCCTCGTCGTTGTCAACCACCACAGCAAGTTCATCCCCCACCCCCACCCCACGGTTCGTCCCCCCCACCCCCACCCCCCTCTGATGCTCTTGCCCTTTCTCTGTCAGTTAAATCTAGAGAACAAGCAATTAAATACAGAGTAGTTGCTACCGTTTTTGGTTTTGCTGGTTATTGAGATTTTCTTGAATCTCTGTCAGTTTTATAATGCAAGTATAGTTAAAGAAAAGAAAAATCTAACTTGCACTTTCATGGTAGAAAATATTCAGTGTATATGAGTGTACTCAAGTTAATTGAGATTTTCTTGAGTGTATATGAGTGTACTCAAGTATATTCAGTGTATATGAGTGTATATGAGTTAATTGAGATTTTCTTGAGTGTATATGAGTGTACTCAAGTATATTCAGTGTATATGAGTTAATTGAGATTTTCTTGAGTGTATATGAGTGTACTCAAGTATATTCCGTGTATATGAGTGTACTCAAGTATATTCAGTGTATATGAGTGTACTCAAGTTATTGAGATTTTCTTGAATCTCTGTCAGTTTTGCTGGTTTATAATGCAAGTATATGAGTGTACTCAAGTTTCATGGTAGAAAATATTCAGTGTACTCAAGTTTCTTACTATAGTGGGTCCTTGGACTGATATCTGAGTACTAGACTGATGTTCTAAACCAGCATTGTCCTAGACACTTGAATATAAGTATGGTAAAAAATAAAGTACTGTTGGTAGAAATGAAGTCCAAGTACCTATACATGGGTAGCCACAAGTTTTGTGTAGTTTATGCACTATCTATCCTATGCTATTTCTAGATTCTATCTATCCACAAGTTTTGTGTACTTTGTCTCACTAGAGGAAGGACTGGATGTCACTGAAATACTGCAATACTTAAAGATAGTCACCACAGGATGTTCTAATCCATTCTGAGTAAATCAGTCCCACTTGCTATTTAAAAAGCTGATAATGTGGTGCTAAGTGATGTGTGTATAAATCTATCCTAGCAAACCACTAGATACATACAATAGGGTTGGACAAAATATTTTATTTGTTCAGCATTAGCTTTAAGTACACTATGTGATCATTTTGTATTGAACTATGCACTGCTGAAGAACATGTACTGCTGTTGTATATACCAGAGCCTTTCCATCCTATTTTCTGTATTGAACTATGCACTGCTGCAGGACATGTACTGCTGCTGCTGTTTAAACCAAAGCCTTTCCATCCTATTTTCTATATTAAACTATGCACTGCTGAAGGACATGTACTGCTGCTGTATATACTGATTATTTATGCAGATTTGCAGATTTCTGAGCACTATAGAATTCTGATTATGATCATACTATTCTGTCTTGTATGAGAAATACTAGGCATTCTAGTTAATATCTGTTATACATGTTGTATGGGGATGATGGTACCTGCTGTTGAAATGTACTGTGGATGATGGATGATGGATGGTGGATACTGGGGTCAATGCATGGGGGGATGGGGTCTTTTTTCTTGCAGGGATATATTTCTTCATTTGAGTTTCCCATTTCTCCCGAAGTGTCGATTTACTTTCGTTTCGGTTGAGAAATGGGCACTCCTAGGTCAAAAAATTAGCAAAGGTCATGCCGAATTTTTCGGCCGAGATTTGTGCTAACTTTTTGCCTCTTTTAAATAGAGTAGTGCAAACATGTCGGGCAACAAGGAGTCTGGCCCTTCTAAGCACATCATCAGCGTCGAAGAACAAGCTAGACAGGCCAACCAGTCATTTTGGCAGGGGTCCCAACAGGAGGAGGAGGAGGAGGAGGCGATGAGGATGACACCACCACCGGAGGAGGAGGCGACCGTCACCAGAGCTGCTAGGGCCAATGAGGGCGGAGATCCTGATTACGAGGGGGACGAAGACGACTATGATGGAACTAGTGAAGGAGGCGGCTAAGAGGATGAACCCACTGATGGCGGCGCCCGCACCGATGGCGGCGAGCGCACGGATGGCGGTAGCGGCAACCCGGCCGCTTCTCAGAAGAAGAAGAAGGAACATAAGGAGCGGAAGGTGCCAGTGCTCGCCACCGTCTGCGATGAGTTCACTGAGGTCACAGAAAGTGGCCAACCCATTGCGCCAGAGGCGATTGCTAAAGGGTATGGACCGCAACTCGGGTGCATCGTACGGGAAAGCATTTCGATCAACATGAAGTACAGCAGACATGCTGACCATGCAGCTTTGGTCGATAACCTCCTTAAGAAGCTTCACAAGCGATATAGATTCCTAGAGCAGTTTAGAAAACTCAAGAGAAAGAACCCGGTGAACAAACTAGCCCTCACGAAGATGAGCAACGCCTTGAGCAGCTAGAAAACCCGGGTGAAGAATTGCATTGACAAAGGTGAAAGCTGGGAGGTTATTAGTAAGAAAAATCCGATGCTCGACGAAGAGGAGTTTAGGATATTCAAGGCGGATATAGCTACCGCTGACGCTATAAAATGGACTCAAGGAAGGAGTATGCGGGAACAGAACATAGGTAACCACCGCCTTGGAAGCGGCGGTTACAGGGGGAAACATGCCATTTGAGACAAGTAGGACGCCGAGATTGAACGCCTTGGTAAAGACAACCCTTGGCTTAAAATCACGGATTTGCAGCTTAGGCAATTTGTTCGGGCCCGCTACTACCTAGACAAGGAAACAGGGGAGTTCATCACCGATGATCCGGAGGTGAAGGCATTCGAGTAGAAGTTGGTAAGGAATTTATCGCCGATCTCAAGTCTATTGCGTTCTAATTAAGATAATGAAGTCAAGAATCTAAATGGGTTCACCTTTCCTTGTCTCTGTAGGAGGATGAACTGAACGCTACTGCCACAGAGTCGTCCCAGGATTCGATGGAGCCGTGGGACATAGTTTTCAACAGGGCGACCAATGCTTACAAGAAGAGGGACAAGGGGTTGCAGCCGTCCTCAGCTGGACGTGTGTTCGGCTTCGGTACGAGCATGAAGTTCAAGGAGTACTACAAAGAGGACGCCAAGAAAAGAAGGGATAGGAAGAACCAGGATAAAGCCGCTGTTGTAGAGCTAAAGATGAAGGTGTAGACACTGGAGGAGAAGGCGGTGGACGAGAAAACGGTGGAAAAGTTAGTGGACGAGAAAACAGTGGACAAGTTATTGGACGAGAAGCTCCGCTCGATGATCCCCCCTGAGTTTTTCGAGGGGCTTACTGCTTGGAATGCGGGAGGTCGAGAGGGGCCGATACATCTGCCCAGCTTAAGCGGCAGCAACTCGGGCATCAATGCTACCATGTCGCCGGACCTGGTGACCCCGTCGGCCGTCAACGTCGGGACGCAGCAACTCGTTTTGGTCACACCGACGCCCCCTCCCGCCAAAGATACCAATAAGGCGCAGCCGACGACGGTGGTGCTTCGTGAGGCACCCGAGCGGGAGATTGCAGATGATGATAGGCTAGCCACCGGCATCGGCCGTGTCTCTACATTAGCCGAGATCCACGCCATCACCAAGGTAACTAATTAGTTAGTGCACGTCATCTCCTTTATGCCTTTGATGCATGAGTGTTGCCATCTCATGACGCCCAACAACATGTTTTTGCCTCAGGACACTTCTTGCTTACTCCTGCTTAAAGATGTCGGCGGTGAGTTGAAGGATGTTGCCAAGGGCATTCTTATACAACCGGCAAGCCGCACGATGCACAACAATCCAATGGATGATGACGTGATGAGGGTCAGGTTGGCTCGGGTGTTGCCAGGGTGCGACGACATGGACCCCCCTTTCAACCTCAGGGAGCCGACGAACACAGGACCCTTGGGGAATGCTACAACTGGCCCTTGAAATGGCCGAAGGCCCAGATTCGTCTTGTGGGGGGAGCACCAGCGCCACCTCTCGACCGATCATCGCCCGGCCACCACCTCGGTGAGTTGTATTTTTTCTAATATGCCTTGTTGTCTATAGAGATGGCGACGAGGTGGTATGTGGTGTACATGGGTAGGGTTCCAGGAGTCTACGAGGAGTGGGAGGATTGCCACAAACAAGTCAACAAGTTCAGCGGCAACATCTACAAAGGATACGCGACTAGAGAGGAGGCGATAGCCAAGTGGAGGAACCACTTGTGGAAGAAGAACCGGATGAAGATATTGGTCAGGCTAATGCTCTTGCTCACCATTATCACAGTTGTATTCTAATTGATCCTAATGTAGGCGACGGTGGCCACTTCATATTTGTAATCTGAGCTGATATGAACTTTGTATTCGGCGCTTGTGTAAAAATTTGGCACTTGACACTATATATGTATCTCGATCGGGCTCTAAGTGTTTGTATTATATATATGTCGGTTTTCATGCATCTACTACTTGTGCAATGTATTTTATACTCATCTGGATAAATACTGTATAAATCCTATATAAATACCTGATTATACACCAGGAAAGTATTTTACTTTGAATACCTGTTACGCAATCAGTGGCGCATATAATTATATAGTCAGTGGCGCATGGATTCTCTATGGCGCATATGCGTAAATGCGCCACATAAGTCATTCCTGTGGCGAATATGAAGAAATGCGCCACAGAAGTCTGGGACTTCTGTGGCGCATATCTATATGCGCCATAGGAAGCGATGGCGAAATGCTTGATGGCGACTAGGATATGTGCCACGAAGATGTAATTACATGCGCCACGGAAGAGTTGTTTCCTTTCAGTAGTGTCTTATGGGTCGCCCCGCTCTTAGTCCAACACTTAACATAGTCGAGTCAGATGGCCATGCTTTTCAAATAATATCTTCCAAGAGGGCATAGAGAATATCTCTCTCCAGGTGGAGGGACAAAATCCCATCTTGGTCATCCACAACATGAAGTTTAATTCTCAGTCGACCCAAACTCTGCCTTTAGAGCTACCCATTAACGGAGCAACGTTTGATAGAAACTAAGTCGGTGATCCTCAACTTGGATTGTGCAATAAACTCAGGTCTAAGGATTACATTGATTGAGACATACAAATGACGACTTGTTTGTTGCATCCCAATATGGGTCAGTCCGACTTGCTAAACTCATTAGATGAATCTGCATAAGTCAGAATGGCTTCACCATGCCCATGACAAGTGGAACCACGTCATTAACCGACTTTCACATTAGTCAAAGTTGTGTGTCCAACACAACCTCAATGACAATTGAATCAGATATTCAATGATACATACACTACAAGAATCTGGGCGGTTCATGACGATCTAATATCGTCGTGGATGAGGGCCAAAATGTCATAGATGTCCATCTGCGACGAATTATGCAATGAAAAAATAGGTCACAGACCTCACATCATAATTCAATCTGTGACGTTTTTTCTGTCTGAAAATGTCATGTCCCGTCCGTGAAGTTCCTCCAATTTCGTCGTGGCAAACTGGACCGGCCCAGCCCAGGCCCTGTCCTTCATGACGTTTTTATTTTGTCATGAATGATGCCACGTGGCTAACGGCACCGCAGGTGGCCGTCAGCAATGTTTGCTGACGTCATGTTTGCCATCTACGACGTCATCGATTTCCTGACTTTTTTCTGTCATGGCCTGATTCCACTAGCGCTGTTTGCTGACATAATCCTTTCATTTCCTTATGTCATCCTTCCCATTTTGTCACGCTGGTGGAGAAGAATTTTGTTTTCGTCATGGCAATAAGCTGGCCATCTTACGCGTGGCCGATCGTCAGGGCGACACGTGGACCAATAAGAAGGAAACACGTGGTCCATCTACAACGCGAATCGTGTACGAATGAGAGCTAGACACGTATCTCCAACGCATGACGAACTCAATTCGTTAGGGCAGAAGAGTTGACGTTCCTGTTTCGTCGAGGATGTTAACGAGTGAAAGTGCGCCACGTAGGAGTCTATCGGTGACGGAAATATTTTCGTCAACTGAACAAGCATGACGTTTTCATTTACGTCGGAGAAGAGTTCTAGCAACTTTGCTAGATTGCACCGTCCAGATCAAAATGATAAAAATTGCAGGGCACATGTTTCAGGGGACATAAATAGGTTCGCACATAAGTTTCCAACAAAATAAAGAAAAGAGTCTATCAAGATTTGAGTCACACCACCAGTTCACTTACGCAATATAGCTAAGAATTACTAAAGTGATGCATTTATAAGGTCTGTGAAGTTCACAAGTGTTTTTTGTGCATCATTCTTTGCTTCAATCTCCTTTAGCAATGATGCAATGTGTCTGCTCAGTGCCTCATTCGATGCTCTCTCAGCCAAAAGTTGTGCTTCAAGGAAAGAGCTGGATGGTCTTGAAGCATGGATGCTTTCATCAATGGAAGCAAGGGGTTGATCCTCAATGCCATCTTATGCAGCAGATGGCGCCACTGTGCTTCCAATGGGTGCCTGATAGTTATAGAAGCAAATGTTAGAAAAGTAGCAAGCAAATTCCAAGCAAATCTTCATGAACAAACAGGGTATTGAATTATACGAAGATGACAAAGATGGACCTGGTATAGCTTCTTACACACTTCCTACGCTTCGTTGGCTTTGCCATCTGGTCTCTCCATCTGCAACCCCACAATGGCACTGCGTAGTATCACATTCCCTTCTCTCTGAGCCCCGAGTTGCGCTTCAAGGAGAGTCTTGGCTGGTCTTGAAGAATGGATGCTGATGTCCAGCGACAGTGGATAGTGCACCGTGTCAGTGGAAGGAGGTTGTTCAGCCTCAGTGATATCTTCTATACCATTAGGTGCCATCTTGCTTTCCTTGGTTGCCTATTGAGTTTTAGGAATAGAATCAAACATTGGAAAAATAGCCAGCAAATTACATATGATTATACTCATTTTAGAGACAAATATGACATTGAAATTTTGTAAGATGAGAAGGATGAAAAGTATTCTGGAGGGTTACTGTTGGTTTTTCCACACTATGATTGGAGAAGCCCGGCTGTTATAGAAAAACAAGTCACTGCGATAAGGTTGTCTATTTCTTGTTTGCCTGTTTATTATACAACATGCCTACACAGAGAGAGAGCATAGAGTATAAGAGGCAGTCCTAGTTAAACACAAACATGGGGAAGTTGAGTAGACAAGACTTGACCTGGTTCCTGGGGTCAGTCCAAGAATCAACAAGCTTGCACCACTTTGCATTGTTCATGTGTTCAACGGGAGAAATCCTTGTTACTTCATTCAGTGGGAGGGGGTCAAAAAACTGCTTCTTCAAGAGATGCCTTTGAATTCTTGCGTGCCACATTAACTGCTGGTTGCAAGCAACCTACACATGTGGGTGTGATGCATCCAAAACTTATACTGAAATAAAACATCGTGCATCGGGCTCTGCTTGAACAATAATGAGAAGAAAACGGAAGTTGAGTCACAGAATATACGGAAACTCTGTCGTAGAACTCTGCTATGACATCCGGCCTCTCCTTGTACTCTTTCCAGTGGGGGAAAATAGGCATACCAGTCCTGACTGTTTTTGCACACTCAGTGGCGAACTTGGAAGCAATAGTTCTTCCTGGAGGAATGGAAAATGGAAGCTTCCCTCCTTTGGACACGTTCTCACGCTGCTTCCCCATGTTTTTTCCGTCAAGACAATTTGAGGATCATCATGTTTAATAGTGTCTTCAGAAGGATGATGGCCCAAATCATCTACAAACATATAATGTGGAGTTAGTGTTCTACCATATAATAAGTGTCATTCAAACAATATAATGTGCTTTCCTTGGAGAGTTGGTTGCTTGCACTGTGCGGTCTGCTTTCGTCTTGGTATTGTCTTCCTTCCATGGAGTGCTGCCATCTCGATTTGGGTTCCTACCTTCTCTCCTCGAGCATCAGGATCTGCAGGACTCTGACTTTCTTGCTAAGAGGTCACATCACTTGGCGGTCTTGGTGGGTGTCATGGAGAACTTGGAGGTGGAAGTACTTCTGGCAGATTCCCCTTGGACCTGGTATGTCTTGTACTTTCTGTCGAGGCAGCCATGCTAAAAGAGACGCAATTCCGAGCAGCTGATCCACCACCAGCAGCCATCCTTGTCATGACGACATATTTCTTCTTATATTTCATCTTCTCAGTCTACACAATTCAAAGGTAGTCAATTCGGGATGACAAAAAAGCACAACATATATGGAAAATTAAGTAACCAAATAATTACACAGAAGATGAGTAGGCAAGTAAGGGGACTACCTCTAGCTCATCCTCCCCCTCCTCTTCGGGATAATAGTCAGATACAGAGCCTTCATCCTTGCTCGTTTTAGGGGAGAATTCAGTGGGAGATGGATAAACAAGGGACCTAAGACCCATTTTTTTGCATCCACACATTGTTTCTTGTGATGTTTTCCAGTCGTCTTTCTTCCATGGGATGTAATTGTGGTTCTATCATGAATAAACAACTCTTTTGTAAGCTACAAAAATATAACCTATGTCCTATGGTATTTATTGTTCTAAACTAATCATAATGTCCAATAGTCCACTATGAGGAACTTCTCATAACACAAGACTAATGATGAAGCAGCCAAAGCAAAGCAAGAGACAAGACTATGAACAAGCTGGACAATTCACCAATTGGTTGCAGTAATAAGCATAGCGGGGGAATAAAACATAAGAAGGATAAGTAGCAATAGTGCAATTAAACAGGAAACATAACCTACTATACTAATTATTCTATAGAACTCATCATGTGACAGCTCACTATGATCATAAGGCATATGAGGAAGCAGCCAAACTAATGCAACAAGGCAAGATAATGCAACCTTTATCACATGCAAAAAGATCATAAGCCGAAATAGTATACATGTAGTTAAAGAGGAAAATCACAATAAAACATAAGCAGGATAAGCAACTATCCTACAAATAAACAAAATATAACTTATGGTGCTGATTGTTCTATAGTAATCATCACATAATAGAGTCCACTATGAGCAATTTATAATCTGATGAAAAGACAAAGGATGTAGCAGCCAAACCAATGGAACAACAAAGATAATGCAAACTTTATCTATATGTAAACTGACCATAAGTCGAATACTCTGAATCTCACTTGTCAAGTAGTTAGATGGTTGCACTAATAAGCAGGACATGACAATTGAACATCAGAAGGATAAGCATCTTTCATGCAATTAAAATAGGCAATTAAACAATTCATGACATATGATGTTGACTATTCAATAGTAATCATCATGTAAAACAGACTACTATGAACAATTTATAGTCTGCTCATCAGACATGTCAAGCAGTCAAACTGATGCAACAGACATGATAATGCAACCCTGATCACAGGACTTGTAAATCACAAGAAATTTCACAGGCAGAACAAATAAGAGAGAATAACTACAACAAAAAAGGTAAATTGGTGGCATGAACAGGATAATGAACAACATTTCTTAGACAAAGTAAAAAAACATGAGAATCGAGGATGAGCATGTTTTCTTGCCAGCAGGCTGTAGGGCCTTTTTGATACCACGATTTTGTAGTGACCCGGGGCACGTGGCATCGATCTGGACGGTGAGGTAGCAGACCTCGTCGACGAGGTGGGCGATGAGGTGGGCGACAGGTGGGCCAGGCCTTGTCGGTGTGGTGACGGGCCTTGTCGGTGAGTAGGCAATGAGTAATCGTCCAAAACGTATCAACTTTCCCGAACACTTTTTCTATTGTTTCTCCTCTAAACTTGTGTGATTTGGATGCAACTAACACGGACTGGCGCTGTTTTCAGCAGAATTACCTTGGTGTCTACTTTTTGTGCAGAAAATCAACTATCAGGAAAAATCCCGGAAAATATGCCAAAAATCATATTTCACCCGAAGACTCAAGGAGCCAAAATACGAGACGGAGAAGAGTCAGGGGGTGGCCACACCACCTGGTGGCACGGGCCAGGCCATGCCGCGCCAAGGGGTGGTGTGAGCCCCTAGGCACCCCCTCGGTCTCCCTCTTCGCCTATAAGGAACCTTCTGACCTAAAAACTCTAGGGGGTTTGATGTTTTTTCAGAAGGAGTTTCGCTGCGCTGCCACCACCAGATTCCACGAAACAGCACCAGAAACTCCGTTCTGGCACCCTGCCGGGACGGGGAATTGGAGGAGATCATCGCCATCATCATCATCACCATCACTTCTCCATCGACCATCCATGTTTCCCCCCATCTGTGAGTGAGTAATCCCCCGCTGTAGGCTATGGGGATGGTAGGGATTGGATGAGATCGTTCATGTAATGGCATCAGATTGTTAGGGCATGGTGCCTAGTTTCTTTTATTAGTGCTTTATGACTTTGTTGTGATTTGTTGTGCTTAATGCTTGTCACTAGGGCCCGAGTGCCATGATTTCAGACCTGAACATGTTATTGATTCATTATGATAGTATTGTTTTTGGTCTTATCTGCAAGTTGTATACACACGTTGTTGTCCGGAACCAATGGCCCCGAAGTGATAGAAATAGGGATAGCCGGAGGGAATGGCTTTGATGTGAGGATCACATGTGTTCACGGAGTGTTAATGCTTTGCTCCGGTGCTCTATTAAAAGGAGCACCTTAATTGCCAGTAGTTCCCTTGAGGCCTCGCTGCAAACGGGCTGGCAGGACAAAAGATGTTGTGCAAGTTCTCATTGCGAACACGTATGACTATATATGGAACACATGCCTAGGATTATCTAGTACTTGGATGCTTTATCTTATTTATCTGCAATTGCCCTATGTTCTGATTGTATGTGAATTGTCTTGTCCATGCAACGCCCGTCCATCCATCCCTATGCCTACCTTTTCGAATCACTTGTTTCGCTATTGTTACTATTGTCTCTACTTTACTACTATTGCTACTTTGCTATTCCTACTACAAAATTGTTGCTACTGATAAACTGCTGTGAGCAAGATTGTTTCCATGTGCAGCTGAATTGACAACTCAGTTGTTAAGGCTTATAAATATTCTTTGGCTCCCCTTGTGTCGAATCAATAAATTGGGTTTAACTTCCCTCGAAAATACTGTGATACACCCCTATACTTGTGGGTCATCAAGACTATTTTCTGGCGCCGTTGCCGGGGAGCATAGCTTTATTTATCAAGTTCACTTGGATTCTCTATTGTTCGCTGCTATCCATCCATCGTGGGTAAGTCTCGTGATGGCAAGTTTCCTATTTTACCATCCACTACAAGAAGAGGCAGTTCGAACACCTCTGCTGCTCTTGACTCACCATCTGTTATAAGTAAGCTCGTTACACCACCACATACACATGCTACACACACTGCTACTACTGCTGAATCTGAAACTTCTGATGCTTATGATGCTGCTTCTACTGTGCTTGATAAGAGTGGTTCATTAGGTCCTTTCCTAGATGCTACGATTGCTAGAACTATAGCTGGAAATACCGAAACTCCTAATGAAGACACTACCACACATTAGTTCACAGAGTCTAGTGAAAGTTATGATATTGAAGATGGTTATGTTGAAATGACCGATGAATTTATTAAAGAATGTAAAAACACCCATGATAGGAGCGCTGCTAAGAGTCTTCTTGAGAGGCGTACTATTAGACCCAAATTGTCTCCTATTGCTAAGTTTGTTGTTTCTCCCATAAACATTACAGATAAAGATTATGATTTCTCTCTCGATCTATCTTACATAGCTATTGTTGAGAAAGAACCTTTTTGTGGGACTAAGAATGAAAGTGCGGTAGTACAAATGAATGAACTTTCTACCATGAGTGTCTTGTTTTCTGATGATATTAAGATGCATACTTACTTTGTTGCTAAGATTTTTCCTTTTTCACTGAAAGGAGAAGCTAAAACTTGGTTTAGTAATTTACCTCCTGGATCTATTGATAGCCCTGAGACCTTGATTAGTACTTTTCTGCAGAAATATTTTCCTCCTAGTGCTAGACATGCTATTTTGCAGGAACGTTTTGATTTTAAACGGGGAGAAAAAGAGGTATTGCCTGAATCTTGGGCAAGGTTTTGTGCTTTGATTAATGCATAGGCTGGAAGTCCATTACCTAAGAATGAGCTTCTTGATATATTTTATAATGGACTAACTGAAGAATCTAGGACATACCTAGATAGTTGTGCTGATTGTGTTTTCAGGAATAGGACTCCCTAGGAAGCTGAGGATTTAATGGCTAAAATAAGTAAGAATTATGAAGATTGGACTCCTCCTAAACAAGCTATACCTGAAGTAATTGTACCTGAACCTCCTATTCCGGTGTCTATTCCAACATCAAAGTAGAGGGGAATTATTGAATTAAATGATGAAGTGATGAAGGAAGCTAAGAAATGTCTTAAGGAGAAGGGAATTAAAGCTGCAGATGTCAAGAATTTACCTCCTATAGAAGAACTATGTAAGCCTATTCCCTACTCATCCACTATTGAGGTACACTCTCTCCAACACTTTGATGAAGGTGATATCACTTACTCTAAACCTCCTGATCAATGCCTAGAAGAATTCGATATCTTTATTGTTAAGCAAGATAACTTTAATAAAAGGGTGCAAAATCATCTAATGGAAAACACTAGAGCTATTGTTGAGTTGAAAGATATTGTGGAAAGAACCTCTAATGATGTTAAAATGATTGTTAACCACTTTCAAATGGTTCAAACTCAAATAGATCAACTCGTTAAAGTGCAAAACGACTTGCTAGTTAATGCTGCTAAAGAAAAACATGCTTATGAAATTAGAACTAGAAGTGGAGCTGCTACCCAGGATCCTCTATATCCTGAGGGGCATCCCAAAAGAATTGAGCATGATTCTCAACAAGCTGAAAATAGTGGTTCTACTCGTAAGAAAAGGAAAAAGAAACATAAAACTATTGTAGAACCCTCTAAACCTGCTATAGATCCTAATTGTATATCTATCTCTGATGCTGAAACTGAAAGTGGTAATGAAGAAAATGAAGTTCCTAATGAAAAAAAAGTTGAAGAAGAACCTGAAAACCACACTAAGAATACCAAATACACTAAAGAGGATTTTATTGCTAAGAAACATGGTAGTGAAAGAGAACCTTGGGTTCAAAAACCTATGCCTTTTCCTGATAAGAAACACAAGTCAAAGGAAGATGAACACTATAATAAGTTTTGTGAGTGGATGAAGCCTTTATTCTTGCAAATTCCTTTGACTGATGCTATTAAATTGCCTCCTTACTCAAAGTATATGAAGGACATTGTCTCGAATAAAAGGAAGATCCCTAATGAAGAAATTTCTACTCTGCTTGCTAATTATTCCTTTAATGGTAAGGTTCCTACGAAACTTGGAGACCCAGAGATTCCAACCATCCCTTGCTCTATTAAGAATAGTTATGTTAGAACTGCTTTGTGTGATTTGGGAGCTGGAGTTAGTGTTATGCCTTTCTCTCTCTATAAGAGGCTTCAACTTGAAAAATTAATACAAACTGATATATCTTTGCAAATGGATGATAAATCTACCATTATTCCTGTGGGTATATGTGAGGATGTAACTATTCAAGTGGCTCATAATTGCTTGATATTAACTGATTTTGTTGTGCTTGAAATGCCCGAAGATGATAATATGTCCATTATTCTTGGGAGACATTTTCTTAATATTGCAGGAGTTGTTATTAATGTAATCAACGAAAGGTGACTTTCAATGTTAATGACAAGGAACATACTGTCTATTTCCCCAAGAAGATTGGAAGGACTTATGGTTTGAATTCAATTGAACATGTTGAGGGCATTCAGGTTGGAGAAATATATTGTCCCATACTAAGAGAAAATTTTGAAACTATTATGATTGGGACCATTGCTATCAAAGTTGAGGTAACATAATCATTAGTGGAATACCAAGTTTTGTCTCATATGGACTTGTTTTGGTAGCAAGACCTGATCAACCTTGTTAACAAAAGGATTTCATCGAACAAAACAATGTTTTCACTATGATTATCTCCGTTTACTTCTATCCTATGCATTTTAGTTTTTGCTTTCGTTTAGTTTTCTTTTTGTTGTTAGTTGCTTGCTTGTTAGAGTGTCTTAGAACTTCTATAGTTCTAGCTTTGTTTTGTCCTTGCATCATGTTTCCAAAAAGAAAAAATATATATCTGTCTGTCAGAAAATCATTCTTCTATGCCTGAAAATGCCCAAAAATAAAATGTCTCGAAAAAATCTAGAAAATTCATATTAAATTTTTGGGTGAAAAAAGGGGCAGAGGAGTACCTGGGAGGTACCAAGGGGACACACCAGGCAGGCACACCACCTGGTGGCGCGGCCAGCCCTGGGTGGCGCCATGCCCTGGTGTGGGCCACCCCTGGCCCCCCACAAACTCTCTCACCTGCCACTTTCTTCTCTCTCCCGAGTAAGCTCCAGTTCATTTCTAAAAATCGTGTTTTTGCTGTGCTTGCTCTCGATTTTTTCGATCTCCTTGCTCAGCCCATCTTTCTTGCTGAAATTTAGAGCAATTGTTTCCTGGTATGTGACTCCTCTCCTTGTCCAAGTAGATTTGTTTTTGGTGGATTATATATTGAGTATTTTGCTGCTGTAGGTGACTGGTTATGAGAGCATGTAAGCTTGTTTGATTCTTAGAGATATAGTTTTGATGCATGTTTAGGCCTCTTACAAGTCCCTATGAGTAGAATCCTTCATTATATTTACTTTGCAATCACTTGTTTAATAGGTGTTTAAATTTCAGAATAACAAGCATGAACAACCATACTTTTGGAGAGATATTTGAGAGTGATGCACCTAGGAGGTCGAGGCCCTCAAGATCAGCCTCTCAGTTTAGGCCATCATACAATGAAGATCTCATTGCAACTCATATTGGCAGTGAAAGGGATGATGGGGATGCTCCCCCATCCCCTTTTCCTTGTTTTACTTTCTTACAAGCTGCAGGTATTCTTGATGATTTCTTGCTACTGATTGAGAGGGTTGGTTTGACCTCATATATGCAAGATGAGAGTCATGTCCTATGCTCACCAAAACTTTTGTTGAGAGCTTCATATTTACTAACACATCCTATCAGTCGACTGTCTCTTTTAAAATCTATAATCTGCCCTTCACCATGCCTTTGGAGAGATTTTGCAGTATTGTAGGTGTACGCATGACAGGGACCGTGAAGAAAATTCAAGGGCGACCTGCTCATTTGTTGGAGCTTTACCGAGGGGTGACCAATGATGATGACCGCGTGGCGCAGCGCAGAAAGATAAGAAATATCCAACTCCCTGCTCTTAGATACTTTGCATCTTATCTTGCTACTAGTGTAATGGGTAGGGAGAACACAAGTAATATCTCCAACTATCATTTAGCATTCCTTGATTTGCGCTTAACAATGATACTCGGTACAATCTTGGCTCACTTATTGCTCGCCGCCTGGCTGCTAGGGGGCCTATCTATGGGGGCATCATTGCCTCGCGTGTAGTCAATGCATTAGGTATTTTAGTGGATCCCAATGATACTATACTGGCACCATAGAGGCTTGACCTTATTGCTATGAAAACTCATCACTTTGTCACTGCTACTTCTTATATGGACAGTCTAGTATATAGGATGCTTTTCACTGACGGGGATGAAAGGGAGATCCTTTTGCCACAGCCTTCTTTGTTTAGTGTTCACAGGAGACCATGGCCGTGCTCCAAGGAGGAGGTGGACGAGCAGCTTCGCTTGTTGGGTTTCCACGAGCACCACCAGGAGGATGTACCCTCCTATGATTACACCGCACATTACGGAGGGACATACTTGAGCGCGCACCAAGACGACGGGACCTCCTCGTCATACTACGGTGACACATCATCCTGGCCAGCTTGGGATTGATACCCACTTAGGCCAAAAGCCTAACCTTGGGGGGAGGTACACCGACACCGCACTCATCTCCATATCATGTTGCGTCGGTACTTTGTATATTCATGTTTTCGTTCTTCTTTGCTTTTGCTTTCTAAAACACAAAAAGACCAAAAATATTTCTTTTGTTTCTCTTTGGTTTGCTTCTTCTTTTTGCCTTGGTTTGTTTTTCCCTTTTTGCTTTGTTTAAACCATTCGAAAAAACCAAAAAGATTTTGCTTTGCTTGTTTTTCCTTTTGGTTCTTGTTTTAAAAATCAAAAACAACAAAAATATTTGTCGTTCTTCTTTGGTTTTTGTAAGTTGGCTACAGGGTTCAGCAGTCCTCAGTGGATATTGGTTTCATATTATTATTCAAGCCACACAAGTGAAGAACAATAATGAGGATTAATGACAACTTGAGGCGTGGTAAGAGGCTGGTAACGAACTCTATTTGTTTTCATTTTTTGTACACATACTCATCACTGTGGGCATGCTTAGTCTGTTCATGTAGGGTGTATGTTATCTATGGATGCTTAGTAGTTCTTGCTTTCTTATGATTAGTTCCATCTCGCTAATAGTTTGTAGCATGTCTTATGAATGTTTGCTTGCATTGCTCTATTCATAAATTGGTATGACACCGTAGTATCCTCCTCTGAATGTTTCATTTGAATTGACTTGGCACATGCTCATGCATGCATATGACTGTAATAATCAGTTAAGCCTCGATGAATTATTTTGCCTTGAGGATCTTGAATCACTTTCATCCCATGAGTAGTCCTGTTTTGTTGCAAGCATGATAATGACAGCTATTGCTCTCTCGTTTGTCGCACCCTTACTATTGCTAGCCTTCACTTGCACTGAGTGTTTTACTCATGTTTCCAACTCCCTTAAACCAAATATTTTCAAAGTGTCCACCATACCTACCTATTAGCATCATTTGCTACTTTCGTGCATATTCAATATGCCTTGTTTTCTTCCGAATAAAATGTTTGCTTGTTATGAGAAAGTTAGTTAGTAAAGCTCTCACGAACTTGATGGCACACTTTATTTCCTGCACTTAATAAACCTGAACCATATGTGACTCTCCATGAAAGTTATATGCTTGCAAATTATAGGCTGGGGATTAGTAGAACCGTGTTGTCATGGGGAATGCTTTCAACACTTGTAAATATATACCCAGTTGATGCCTTGCTCTTTTGTTTGCGGATGTCGTCGGTGTGAAATAAAAGGGGAGCTTGTAAGTCCATGGAGTTATGTATGTGTGTTGGAGAAACGCATGGGCCGCTGGTCTAATCCATGCTGACATGGTGGAAACCTGCAGCGTAACCATAATGATATCTATGAAGCATTCTACTTATAAAAAATGAGAGAGATAGCTATTGAGAAAAAGAAAAAAAGGAGATTGATGAAAAGAGGAAAGAGAGAAAAAAGCACCATTTTCCCATGGTAAATAAGAAGATTGCTGAGATACTCATTGTCTGCTTGCCTTGTCATTTTGATATGGGGATTCTTCCATATCATCGGGCAAGGGGTACCCTGTTGGCGGTTCTCTATGATACGCACATACTTACGATGACAAGAACATACCGGTAACTAAAGTTGAGTAGCATGAGGAGCGGCCCTCGTACTCAAGGGACTTGAGATTTTCAGTTTATAGTCTGTTAGGCATATAACTCAGATTGGACCTCACTTTCACCTTAACCACATTAAAGATGCTTATAATAGGGGCAATGAGAGCTCAAAGCTAATGAGTATCATACTTTCAGCATTTGGAAGCCTTTCAAAATTATTCAAAACCTTTTCCTTTACTTGTTGAGTCTCCATTTATTCTTTGAGCACCTTCTTGAGAGCATAGTTGTCATTCTTTATGCTTGTCCCATTACTTGACTATTTGTGTTATGACTTTGATGCTTGTATCCTTGATATCTTTACTTCTAGTCATCACTTGAACTTCAGAGGTGCCTTGATATTAATCAAAGGCAAGTGAGATACCACTCTATCATACCTTTTTATGAGCACTGTAATGTTGCGTATGTTTATACTTCATGCTACTTATTATTTTTGAGTTGGAATCTCTTCATATCTTGCAATGCCTATTAAGTAAACTTAGTTGCATACTCTTTATTATGAACTATCTAAGTAGTTGATCACATTGCTGAGAATATTTACATCATATGAAGCAAATGTGTTCGTGAAAGTTCTTTTATCACACTCAGTTTTCAACTGAATTGCTTGAGGACAAGCAATAAGCTAAGCTTGGGGGATTTGATACGTCGAAAACATATCTACTTTCCCGAACACTTTTGCTCTTGTTTCTCCTCTAAACTTGTGTGATTTGGATGCAACTAACGCGGATTGACGCTGTTTTCAGCAAAATTGCCTTGGCGTCTACTTTTTGTGTAGAAAATCAACTATCAGGAAAAATCCCTGAAAATATGCCGAAAATCCTATTTCACCCGAAGACTCCAGGAGCCAGAATACGAGACGGAGAAGAGCCAGGGGTGGCCACACCACCTGGTGGTGCGGGCCAGGCTAGGCCGCGCCAAGGGGTGGTGTGGCCCCCCAGGCACCCCCTCGGTCTCCCTCTTCGCCTATAAGGAGCCTTCTGACCTAAAAACTCTGGGGGGTTCGACGTTTTTCCAAAAGGAGTTCCGCTCCGCCGCCACCACCAGATTCCACGAAACAGCACCAGAAACTCCGTTCTAGCACCCTGCCGGGGTAGGGAATTGGAGGAGATCATCGCCATCATCATCACCATCGTCTCTCCATCGACCATCCATGTTTCCCCCATCTATGAGTGAGTAATCCCCCGGTGTAGGCTATGGGGATGGTAGGGATTGGATGAGATCGCTCATGTAATGGCATCAGATTGTTAGGGCATGGTGCCTAGTATCTTTTATTAGTGCTTTATGACTTTGTTGCGACTTTTTGTGCTTCATGCTTGTTACTAGGGCCCGAGTGCCATCATTTCAGACCTGAACATGTTATTGATTCATTATGATAGTATTGTTTTTGGTCTTTATCTGCAAGTTGTATACACACGTTGTTGTCCAGAACCAATGGCCCCGCAGTGACAGAAATCGGGATAACCGGAGAGAATGGCTTTGATGTGAGGATCACATGTGTTCATGGAGTGTTAATGCTTTGCTCCGGTGCTCTATTAAAAGGAGCACCTTAATTGCCAGTAGTTCTCTTGAGGCCCCGCTGCAAACGGGCTGGCAGGACAAAAGATGTTGTGCAAATTCTCATTGCGAGCACGTATGACTATATATGGAACACATGCCTAGGATTATCTAGTACTTGGATGCTTTATCTTATTTATCTGCAATTGCCCTATGTTCTGATTGCTATGTGAATTGTCTTGTCCATGCAACACGCGTCCATCCATCCCTAGGCCTACCGCACTCGAATCCCACTGTTTACTGCTATTGTTACTACTGTCTTTACTTTAGTACTGTTGCTACTTTGCTTACTACAAAATGTTGCTACTGATAAACTGCTGTGAGCAAGATTGTTTCCAGGTGCAGCTGAATTGACAACTCAGTTGTTAAGTCTTATAAATATTCTTTGGCTCCCCTTGTGTCGAATCAATAAATTGGGTTTAACTTCCCTCGAAAATACTGCGATACACCCCCTATACTTGTGGGTCATTGGTTAGCAGGGAGATGGATGGCAAGCTAGCCGACTTTGCGGGTGAAGTGTACAGCGAGGTGATAGAAAAGGTCAGCGGGCTATCGGCGAGGTGGCTGACCGGCGAGGTCGACGGACATGGTGGAAAACCGGGATGGTGAGGAGGGGCTAGGGTTTTTGCTAGGGTGACGGAGATGTTACAACTGGAAGGGCAGAGGGAGATGATGGGATTAAAGGCAGAGGGCGGAGGGACATACATCGGTGAGGGGAAAAGGCGGAGGAAGGCAAAGAGGATGGCGGGAAGGGCGAGGGGAAAAGGGGGAGGACAGCGGGGAGAGCGGATCTGAGGGCGGTGGGGAAATTTGGATCTGTCTCATTTCGGCGAGGGGATAAAAAAGTTTTTGGAATAGATTACGTAAATGACCTTTACGCGATTGCTTGGGTGGCGCTGTGCGGGTGGGCTCAAAGGTAATTGCAGCTCGAGAAATTTTCATTTGCGTAGAAACTCTCCCATGCTGGCGCCAAATTTCGTGTGGGCGGGATGATGTGACCTGGAAATTTGGGGTTGGTGTCTTGGCCGTCGGATGCATGATGGAGGGTTCAAATAAATTAGCCATATTTTAGAAAGTCTTCACTAAAAGAGCCTTGGTTCAAATAATGTGGACTACTAGTTTACATTCTGGCTTGTATAATGATCTCAGGAGAGGTAAGTATTTTGGATAATATATTCAAATTTAGATAAGATTCCAAATGCGCTTTTTTTGAACAATGGATTTCTCCAGATTAGGGTTGAACGATGGACTTTTATCCTTATTTTGGTTAGTTTTAGGTCATAGCAACACATATGGTATATATCCAATTAGTTTGAGCCAAAAGAAGATGCATCATTAAACAGACCAAAATACATAGGAAAATTAAAGCAGCTTCCACATATCCATGTGAATGACTAGAGAGTATAGTGGATATATCAATGTGGTTAGAACACATGCATGACTCTAGGGGGATCCATGTGTGTCAGACTAAATTAAATTAAACATCATCATATAGGAAATAATAAATAACCAGTTTACTTTCTTGCACACTTGATGTCGCACTTTTCTTTTTTGCACTTAATAAACTTGAACCATTGTGCCCATCTATGTTGCGTATATGCTTGCGGTTTGTAAGTTGTGAATTAGCAGAACCATGCTGTCAAGGGGAACGCTTTCGACATTGCACTAGTACTTTGTACCTAGTTGATATCATGTTCTTTTGTCTATGGATGTCGTCGGTGTGAAATGAAAGGGGAGCTTGTGAGTCCATGGAGTTATGTATGTGTGTTAGAGAAAGCACTGGGCCAGTCTAATCCATGCCGTCATGGTGGAAACCTGTAGCGTAACCATAATGAGCTGTCTATGAAGCATTCTTCTTATAAAAAAAGAGTCAGATAATGAGAAAAAAGAGAAAAAGCAAAAAGAGATATGAGAAAAGAGGAAAGATAGAAAAAAGCACCATATTCCCATGGTAAATAAGAAGATTGATGAGATGCTTGTTGTTTGCTTGCCTTGTCATTTTAATATGGGGATTCTTCCGTATCATCGAGCAAGGGGTACCCCGTTGGCGGTTCTCTATGATACACATGTATTTACTATGACAAGAACTTACCAGTGACTAAACTTGAGTAGCATGAGGAGCAGCCCTCGTATTCAAGGGACATGAGATGTTCAATTTGCAACTTGTCAAGCATATCCTCATATTTGATCACTTTAACCTTAACCACCTAAAGATGCCTATGATAGGGACAATGAGAGCTGAAAGCTAAAAAGTACCATAATTTTTGGAAGCTCTTTATGAAACTTGAAATCCCTGCTTCCCTCTGCAAAGGGCCTTTCTTTTACTTATTATTTGAGTCAATAAACCTATTCCCCTCTACCTCAGCAAGTATTTTGAGTTGTTGTGTTTCATTCATTCATATGATGATTTTTCCAATCATGTCTCTTATGTTCCTTGTTTTGCACACTGCTCTTATCTTAGTGTTTACTACTTTGAAAGCTATCATTGAAAACCAGTTATTTGTGAACTCCAGCAAATTTTCAACTATTCTTCGACCAAGAGCTAAGTTTGCCATTACCAATTATGATTTACTTTATGTATCTTTATTGTGTTTCCCTTACTTATTGCAAGTTAAGTTATATAATAGTGAGTTGTCTTCTATTATGATTTATGTATTGATGAATGTGATGCTTCGTGTCCATATTCTTTTATCGACTCTTCACTCCATAAACCTGAGGTCATGTTTATTGAGCTCAGTTTTCGCTTGTGGACAAGCGAAGTCTAAGCTTGGGGGGAGTTGATACGGCCATTCTGCATCACTATTCTATATAATAATTTACTGTTATTCATTGATATATTTCATATTAAGAGATGATACTTATGTTATTTCATCTGTTTTTGCATGGTTGATGACTTTTGGAGCATGGACCGCTGCAGTCAGGATTCTGATGGAAAAGGTGATGTTTGGAGGCAAAATTCACGAAGATCAGCAAATCCGAGAAAATACATGGAAAATCCTATTTTTCCAGAAGACGAAGATTGCCAGAAGGGGAAGTGGAGATGGGCCACAGGGGGCTCACACCACCCCTTGGCGCGGGCCACCCAGGGCCGCGCCACCAGGTGGTGTGGCCGCCCTGGTCCACTCCAGCCTCTCCCCTCTGGTGTATATTATCCTCTCGAAACCCTAAGACTCGGAGAGCGACCAGAAAGATTCCACTGCCTCTGCGAGGCGGAAAACACCGAGAGATAAAGATCTCTCCGGCAGACAAAATTCTGCCAGGGGATTTCCTTCCCGGAGAGGGGAGATCGTCACCATCAACACCATCATCAAGATGGACTTCATCGGCATCATCATCATCAGCAGCATCATCATCTCCACCAGCACCATCATCACCACTTCATACCGCTGTAACAATTGGGTTGAATCTTGCATAGTTCTTGGGGGAAACTTTCCCGGTGTTGATTACTCCTTGTATTTGATGCTATTGAGTGAACCATTGAATTATCGTTTATGTTCAGATTGTTACACATCATTATTTCATCTCTGATCATGATCCGTATGATGTACTGTGAGTAGTTCGTTTTGTTCTTGAGGACATGGGAGAAGTCATGTTGTTAGTAGTGGAATTGTGTTGAGAAAGATTCAATAGTTTGATATTTAAGTTGTGGTGTACTTCTTCTAGTGGTGTCATGTGAACATCGACTACATGACACTTCACCTATATGGGCCTAGGGGAATGCATTGTGTATTTGGCTACTAATCGTAGGGGTTGCCGGAGTGACAGAAACCTGAACCCCCATTAGAAAACCTTTGCACAAGGGACGTTAGGGTCTTAGAGTTTAAAGCTGTGTTTAGGTTTCTACCTTAATTACTTTCTTGTACTTGCGGATTCTTGCAAGGGGTATAATCACAAGTATGTATTAGTCCTAGGAAGGTCAGTAAATTAGCACAGGTTCACCCACACAACACTTAGCATACCAAAGAAGATTAATCAACTATATGAAGCGAAAGCACTTGAGGATATTCCCATGTGTCCTCGAGAATATTTGGTCATCTTAAGTAATACAACCGGCTTGTCCTTTGCTAAAGAAAGGATTGGTCCACTTGCTGCATTTATTCTTATTGTCTTTTATTTACTCGTACTTTATTTACCTGCATTATCAAAAACCCCTAAAAATCCGTTTGCTAAGTATTTACAGAGAATTCCTGCTCCAAGCCATTCGCCAACACCTTCTGCTCCTCGTTGGGTTCGACACTCTTACTTATCGAAAATACTGCGATACACCCACTATACTTGTGGGTCATCAGCCACGATCTTTACCTTGCTTTCACCGAGACCATGAGTCACACCCTAAGGACGGTTTCACCGTAATGGGTCAAATCATGAAGCCAGTCCCTAGAGAGGTGAGGCGAGGTTGGTTTATCAGGGGCGCTCTCTACTCCAAGCAACCCGGTCCACGCTTACCTACCTGTTATGATGCACCTCCACCCGCTAAATCTTTGAAAACTTTTTCTATGCATATGTCGAATGGAACGCTCGAAATATGTGACTCATGGAATCTACTAGGAAAGTTAGTAAGTTGAGGGGTTCACAGGCCCCGTGTGGCTGTACGCTCGTCTCAGTTCCAAAGGCAAGAACTTGTTTCCTAGTGGTGGCAAGCATGGGACTACAAAAACCACATCCCACCATGGCCTACCATACAACCCTAACCATGTTTAACCTTTACCACTGATCTAACCTCATCAGTAAACCTTGTTCTCATGTCATACTAGATTCTCTGCATTTGGTACGTCATCTAGATAAACCAGCACTGACAGCTAAGCATGGCTAAGCAAGACACAGATAAAAGCTCTAGCAGTGCTGACAAGACAAACCTAGTTATGCTAGGAGCACTAGATTAGGTAATATAAGATCAAGGGAGTAATGCAGCAGATAGGATACTCTATATATCGATAGAATACCAAAGTTGAATCATATGCGTCATGGCAAGAATTGAAATACTTTGAAAGCACGGGATTTATCATGGTGGGGCTATGCTTGCATTTACCTATAGAGAACCACAAAGCAGAGATTAAGATATCTTGTACTAGACTTGATTGTAGTTGATAAAGTATTGTCTGTCGATCTTCAATGTTGTTAACCTCGGTCTTCGATCAAGAACCAAACACCAGAAAGATAGAGAAACCATCAACACATAGCATCGATGCAATCCCCAAGAAATTATGATGACATGACAAGTTAAATTGTATTGAAATGAGACCCTAATTCATGCTTGGCAATTTTAACGGGGTCGGAGGGGTACAACCGTACAACAGGGGGACCTCGGAATCACCCGGGGGGGTTCATTTGTTCATCTAATTAAACTTCTAATTAAGGTTGTTGAACAATGCATGATTAAGATTAAACCAAATTTTGAAATTATTAAACCATTTAAAAAGGACTTACTACATCATGCTGACACATGGCTGACATCAGCACAACCTTCATTAGAGTTGTCGCTTTTAAAATATCACATGGCTTCCCATAGTGGTTGAGTGGATTAGCACTAGTCATATGCTCAAACTCCATCATGTTGGTGGAAACATGTAACTCAAAACAAAACTTAGGGAGAAAAAAATAAATAAGAAAAAACTAAAAGACCTACAATGCTTAGCCCCCCGCCAACAGTACCAGAAAATAGCTTGATGACTGCAAGTGCACAAATCATTTGTATCTAGTTTCAAAATAAAGATATCGAACCCACAGGGAGCAGGAATCTGAAGTCTAATCATTCTTGAAATAAACATTATACTAGTAATGTTTAATAAAGTTCTGAGTGACAAGATAAAATCGAGTATTGCATAAAAAAGTGTTTTTGGGGTTTTGGTATAAGAGCAATAATAAGTAAAGTAAAACAACTTAATACAGAAAATAAGTATCGTGTATGTAAGAGAAATTTGAGCAGCAATAGGGAAAACGTGTTCTTAGGGAGTAGCGGATTCACCACTAGCATTATAAGGAGTTAAGATAAAAATTATTATCATGAACATTCTCAACTATGTATGTGTGGGAGGAACTCCTTATTTGGACAAATAGGCAACAACCGCTGCTCATATCATCCTCATAACCATATCAGTTAGCAATCGACATCGAATTACTGCGCTATTAAGGGACGTAATCCCGTAGAATGTATCTCATGGCATGGGTAGTGTTCCGTGAGTTTCCTCGGTTTCCCAAGTTGATACGTAAGGAGTGCCAACAACTTTATAGTCACTATAAGTGCTAACACACCTCCGTCTACCGACAAGTAGTTCCGTCATCAAGTCCCCATGAGAGGCAAATATTGAGAGGTCAACTTCTCTTTAACATCAAGATGAAGACAATCTAACACATGGTCACATCGATGGATATCATAATAAACTTTATCTTATTTTTTTTGAGGTGAAACAGTACGGAGAATCCCCACTGCAATTTTTTTTATAAATTATGAGTATGTTACAAAGATAAATACAGATAGTCTATTAATCTAAGGTAGATCAAAACAGGAAAATAAAACCATTCTAAAGTGGGTAAAGTCTACCCTATCCCTGATCTAATTGCTGGTTCAGCCAGGCTTTGAATTTCTCCTTGTATTTTCTTTTGATTCTGAACTATAACCATCTCATCTCTTGATAGAAGATTGCTTTCCATCTTTCAAGTGTGGGTCTTTCGTCATTAAAAATCTTCCCATTTCTGCATATCTATATACCCTAGGTAGTCATGATAATGATTTCCATTGCAAATGGTAGGTGTAACTTTTCTTTGATGTCTGAAATAGCTTCCAATCCTGATAGGTTTGTAGTTCTGTTTCTGTAAATATGGTCCCAACATTTGTTTGCAAATGAACATTCCTAGAATAGATGGTTTACTGACTCTTCCAAATAACTGTTGGAAGTTACACAATTGTAGTCAGGCAAGATGAACTGCTTTCTTTTCAGAAGATTCCTTGTATTCAATCTGTCCAGAAGCAAAAGCCAGAAGAAGAACTTGTGTTTATTTTGGCAAGAGGATGTCCATACCCAAGAGAAGTGTGGTGGTGATGGTGAGTATCCAATCATGGCTGAGTAGGCCTTTTTTACTTCAAATTTATCTGACCCCCAATATAGCTCCAATTATCATGGGTATCCCCATGGGTGGTATGCATGATTTCCTGGCATCTTTCTTCCATGATTAGAAACTCATAGTATGCTTGTTGAGAAAGTGGTAGGTGGAAATTATCCTCCAAGAAATCAGCATGTAAGAAGTCATGTACACTGATATTTGAAAACTTAGCATAGGACAAAAGGTGAGGGAATTTATTCATCAGGCACTCATCTTGCCAAAGGTCAGACCAAAAATATGCAGACTTTCCTGAATTCAGATTGCACTTAGCCATGCCTTTAAAATTATCAATTAATTTGATATGAGATTTCCTCCAGAATGATCCTTCCATGCTTCTTCTAGGTAATTTTCCATTTTTGTAGTAAGTTTCCCATATGAGATGAACCCAAGGGATGTCATGGTGATTGTAGAATTTGTCCAGGTTTTTTAGAAGGAGGGCAGTATTTTGAATCTGTAGGTTTAGTACCCCTAAACCCCCCTAATTTTTAGGACGGCAGATTTTATCCCAAGACACCAGAGCTTGTCCTTTTGCTTGAACATCTTTAGTCTTTTTTCTCCACATACAATGTCTCATGTATTTTATAATTTGATCCTTGATGGAAATTGGTACCTCCAAACAGCCCATGAAAAATAGAGGGAGTGAGGACATAACAGATTTTACCAGTTGCAATTTTCCTCCATAGTTCAAGAAATCAGCTATACCACATAATCTTCTTTTAACTCTTTGAACAATGGGCAAAAAATGTTCGATAGATGGTTTTCAAATGCTTAGTGGCAATCCAAGGTAGGTGAAAGGGAGGCTATCAGTTTGACAATTGATTGTCATAGCAAAATGCATTAACCTATCATTACATAAGTTTATTGGCATCATGCTAGATTTCAAATAGTTGACTTTGAGCCAAGTGGAATTTGCAAATGTTTTAAGAAGTGCTTTCAAGCATAATAATTGAGTAGCATCTGCCTTAAGTACCACCAATGTATCATCAGCATATTGAATAACAGGGAAATCACTTTTGGGGGGTCCATCTATAGGGGGGGTTAGAAGGTTCATATGCATGGCCTTATTCAAGACAGATTGTAGAAGGTCAGCAACAAGAACAAATAGTAGTGGTGAAAGAGGGTCTCCTTGTCTCACACCTCTCCTGCAATAGAATTTTTTCCCAGGCACTCCATTTAGTAGGATTTCAGAGGTTCGAGATTCAAAGATCATTTCTATCCATTTGATCCATTTCCTGCCAAATCCTCTAGCTTTAAGGACATTTATGATGGCAGAGTGATCAATTGTATCAAATGCCTTCTCAAAATCAAGTTTTAGAATTAGGATTTCCTCCTTTGACTTGTGGCATTGGAATAGGTATTCAAAAGCCATCCAAGGCAATCCTGAATAGATCTATTATTGAGAAAACCATATTGATTTTTATGCACCAATTCCAGAATAACAGATTGCAGTCTGTTTGCAAGAAGTTTGGTAATGATTTTGAACACACAGTTCAATAAGGAAATTGGTCTTAAATCAGCAGAGGTAGAAGGGCATGTGACTTTAGGAATGAGAGTAATGTAGGATGAGTTGATGATCTCAAGAGAGACTTTCTCATTGAAGAAATCATGAATCAGTAATTTGATATCATTTCCAATGATTAACCAGCAGCTTTTGATAAATTCATTATTAAAACCATCAGGCCCAGGTGACTTTTCATTTGTCAAATCAGAGATAACCTCCTCAATTTCTTTGTCAAGAAAAGGTTTTTCAAGTGAATTCTTCATCTCATCAGTCATTCCATTTCCATAGAAATCTGCCAGGTTGTAATGCATCTCAGTTTTGTTTGATGTACCCATTCTTGCTCTGAAGTCATTCCAAAGAATATCAGCCTTGTCATAGTGATTGAAACATTCATGGCCAATTTCATTCTTGATCATTGAAATATAATTGTGCCTATAACTGATGGTAGCTTTGGAGTGAAAAAACTTTTTGTTCTCATCCCCTAGTTTTACCCATTTAATTTTCCCTCTTTGTTTCCAATAGGTGTTTTGATTCTGGAGTAGATAGATAATATGGGATTTCAGAATATCTCCGAGGTGCCATTCATTGATGGTTAAGGTTCTAGATTCTTCAAGTAGACCCAGAAGGTCAATTGTGTCATTCACCTTAGTAATTTGGTCCCTTAAGCATGGTAACTGTTTGGCCCATATCTTGATGCCTCTCCTCACATTTTTCAACTTGGCACATATCCTTTTTGCCAAGTCCTGATGATTCACTGGTATATTCTAGGCATTTTGCACAATCATATTAAAATCAGAATGATGAAGCCAGTAATTTTCAAATCTAAAAATTTGTGTCTTGGGAATGTTAGTTCCAATAGAGATGACACAAGGTAGATGATCAGAAGTAGGCTTGGATAAGGGGTTAACCAAAGTATATGGATATTTGGTTGTCCATGAGCTAGAAGTAAAGAACCAATCAAGTCTTTCCAGAAGTGGGTCTTTCTGCATGTTACTCCAAGTGAATTTCCTTCCTTTTAGTGGTAGTTCAATAAGTCCCAGGTTGCTGATAGCATCATTAAAAAGCATAGTTTCATTAACATCCCCCCATTTTTATTTCTATCAGTAAGTCTTCTGATAAGATTAAAATCCCCTAAGACAAGCCAATCTACATTATCAGGCATAGAGATGTTGGAAAACCAGTCCAAAAATTCAATTTTCCTATCAGCTTGACATGGTCCATAGATATTTGTAAGAGTCTAGGAGTCATTAGATAGTTGTGAGGTGAAAGTGAGAGAACTAGAGAATTCATTTTGGAATGCTCTGATGCCATTAAATAATGAACTGCTCCATATGATGATGATCCCTCCAGAAGCACCAATTGAAGGTAGGAAGTCAAAGCTGTCAAACTTATTCGGACAGAATTTCTTTAAATAATTGGTATCAAAGATTTCTCTCTTGGTTTCTTGGATACAAATGATATCACATTCAAATTCAATGATTTTACTTCTTAATGCCAACCATTTCTTCTCAGAGTTAATTCCTCTGAGATTCCAGTTTAGAATCTTCCAATTTCTGTTGTTACTCATTGATAAACAGATTGAGTGAATATTGGGGTGCCACAAGGTTTGTAGTCACACAAACAAACTTGTAAATATCATAGGGTACTGAATTCATAAACATGCATAGCAGCATAATGGTTTTAAACAACTCATAACAGACTCCAAGGGTAAATGATCCAGTCACAAAAGGACAATATTTTGCAGACATTAAAAACATTATTTAGGTGCTTTCTTCTTAGACTGTTGTCCACAAGAATCAGCAGCTCCACCTTTCTTCTTGCTTGGAAGGTTTGTGTCAGAACCAGTCTTCTTTGGTCCAGGTTTTCCAGGTGGCTTGATGATCATATCATTGACCCTGCTCTTCTTCAGCAGCCTTTTCTCAAGTTCCCCCTCCTTAACCTTGCAAAATGAATCAGCAAGGTTCTTAATAACTTTATTACTGAGACAAGGTGGTGCAGCATTGCAAGAGAGACAACTAGGATCAGAACAATTCACATGGCTTTTAAATCCCCCATTAAGTTCCACAATTCTAGGGCTCCTTCTCACCTCAGAGTCCGCCAATGGTTCTTTACCCCTCCTCTTTTTTGCAGGAGCATTTGGCACCATCAAGTTTGATGGAGATTCATTCAGGCAGTGAGGAGGCATCTGTCCAACACATTCATCAGGGATAATGAAAGTGAAAGTATTTTCTTCTGCAATTGGCTCCTTAATAATATCCCAAAGGGGAGAAGAAAGAAAGTGTCTTGCCCAACTGAATTTTTCAGGAGTGATGAGCATGAGGGTGATAAAGTGTCTTGCCCAACTTACAGGGATATCACATTGCAGTTTGCCTTTGTCAGGTGAGGGGTTGATGTGTGGAGCAAAGAATCTGTCCCAGAGTTCTAGTCCTTGCTGGGAGAAGGACTGCCTAGCAGATAGCACTTCAGAGGAATTGACAAAAGGAGTGATGGCCATCCCAACTTGCAGGTGTGCCTCATTGGGGGAGAGAAGGTTTGTGTCTTCAATCATCCAGTCTTCCTGTTGATTTCCTTCATTAGCATGGTGGTTCTCCTCCTCATCATCCTGGTAATTCTGCAGAATATTAAGCAGTCCCTCTCCCATGCCCACAACCTGGTTAGCATCAGCAATTAGTTGTTCCACTTCAATATCATCAGCTCCATGGACAGATGCCTTGTCACTGTCAGAAGAAACATTGGCAACAGGAATGGAACCAGTAACAACACTGTCAGCCTCCTGAGGTGGCAAATCCAGGTTATCAATAGGCATGTCAACACCCTCAGGAAACACAGGTCCTTGAAGTGCATTCCAATTACCCCAACCAGCATTATTTTGTTGAGGAGTAGGCTCAAACCATTGGTCCCATCCACCAATGTCCCCTTCAGGTTGTGGAGGAGGTGGTGGAGGAGGGGGGCCAAATATGCGTCCCACCATAGGCAAGGGATGAGGGTCAGCATCATCATCAGGTAGTGGGTCCTCATCAGGTGGGCCCCCTCCTAGGAGGTTGCTGTTTAAAAGTTCTACAGAGAAAGTCCATGATTCTGTTTCCACAAGGTCCCCAATGGTGAATCTAACACTTTTAGGCACATCTAAAAGATCAGTGACTCTGAGTTTAGCAATGATCCTATGCTTGTGCTCAGGGTCCCTTTCCCAAAGTAGTACCTTACCAATATCAGAGAAGACTGCATTCAGATCCTCAGTATGCCAATGATCAAGTGGAGGACCCAGGAGCATAACCCAACATTCATTGTTAAATTGAGTCCTATGCTAGTTAATGCCCTCATTGTGCCTAGCAAAAGAGATTGCAACATCCTGGAAGGGGATTGGACCCGCGGCAATTAAACGTTCTCGGTCACTGACATTGGTAATTTGAACATATATAGAGCCAAATGGACAATCTTGAATATCACGGAAATCAACACGAGCCTCATTGAAAAAGAAATCTTGCAACACATCTCTGATATTATCAAATGGAACTGGACCAGGGGAAGGGGATGAATGTGCGCAATAGCATACTGTTCATGTTCCCTTGGTCAACGAGGAACCACCACCTTCTTGACCCGATTCCGGCCAGCCACCTGCAGAATCTCAAAGCCATGGGGTAGGAAAGGCAGAGGGTCAAATGGAATGTTTGCCATTGCGTCGGCGGTTGTCACCGGCGACGAGCAGAGCAAGGAAGTTGGGGTTTCTGCAGGCGTGGGAGTTGAGGAGGCAGGGGGTTCGGGCGCATTCTTTTTTTGGGCAAGAGCAAAATCTTTAAGACAATCAAACACCCTGGGCCGTGATACTTGCGGCGTGACATGGGCCTTGAACCAATACAGGTAAGATTTGTCGGGCCAGGGGCAAGAAGGGAAAGTTGGGAATTTCAAAAATGGTAAAAGACCAGGCAAATTAATTGAGGTTGATTTGTTGTCTGCAGGAGATTTCGCACCCTCAATAACTTTACCATTAATCACTATTTCCGCAAATGATGTACCCGGTACAACTCGTTTAATATCACCTTTGATTTGACCGTTATTGCATGGGGCCGTTGACGTCGGCGAACCAATACGATCAAAGACTGAATTCTTATTTTTCTTTTTGTATGAAACGAAAGTCCAATCCTTGTCCAATTCTTTGTAATATTCTTTCTCTTCAAATTTCCAATTTGGACCTCCGTCACCCCAAAGGTTGATCTTCAAGATAAATGATTCATCTGAGAAAGAACCAAAATTATATATTTCAAAACCCACCGCACGTCATGCAACAGAGAACCTAAATGTTCTATCTTGGAGGATCTTGACTTGAAATTTTGATGCTTGTCCCCCAAAACATGCTTGGAGTACAATGCTAATAGTATGAACATCAATCTTAAAATTTGCATGACCAAATGAGCCAACCAGGAAGAAAGGCCTTCTCCGTAATCCTCCAGAGAAATTGATGTGATGGCCAAATTTTTTGAACATATTTGTCTCAAAAAACTTCCCTTTAGAGAAATCCAATGAGGTGCATTTGTTGATCTTGTCCGATGATGCAAGAGGCACGTCGACAATTTGAGCACCCACCACCACCCTTTTGATAACAAGATCCAAAGTCACCAGAGAAGATCTTCTCATTTTGAAGAAGAAATCTAGCATCAATCACCACCTTGTCATGATTTAGCAACACAACACGCTTAGCAAGAGAATAAAGGACCAAAAAACCAGGAGCTTTGTCCAAATCATCAGATGGCAAGGAAGAGATAGTAACGTGCCACATAAGTTTCAAATCTTCAACCTTGTTTTCCATAACATGAGAAATCCCAAGAGAACCAGAAGATGGTGCCGAAATATCATTGATTCTTGCAAGATGAGAGGGGAACCTCACCACTGAACCAATCATGAGTACCTCCCCATTTTCCATGCTTCTACCCTCAAGTGGAGAACCGTTGGCATTGAGAATGACCAGCCAGCGATTAGCCGAGAGAACCAGAGATCCAACAAGGAACTTACCATCGGTGGAACTCCCGGAATAGGTGATTTTCCAATCACCACCAGAAGAATCAAGTGAAGAGGAGCCCATGATTTGTTGTGCGACGACGCCGGAGTGGCACCGGCAAGAGCCGGTGGGAGGGGCCTTAGAGAGGCATGCCTCGGAATTCGTGCGGGTTATTGTTGTATGTGCTTATCGGCAAATCCCCGGGTTGTAACTTTATCTTATTTCAATCTCATACTAGGGTTTCTCCATCTCCCCGAGAACTAATGATCTACTCAGACATGGAGGCAATCAACATCATGGCAATAACAATGTAATCTATCATAGATGAATAGCACTTGTATAATTGCACAACAAGTATGGAAAATACAACAAGATGTGGATGGGATGGATGGAGATGGTGGTGATGCAGCGGTGGATGATGAAGAACGATGCCTTAGCCTCCCGGATATGTGCAGGGTGAAGATGGATCCCGCGTGGACGAGTTCCTCCTCCAGATGCCTTATGGAGGTGAGGTTTTTGCGATTTCTATGTGTTCTGTATGTTGTCTCTCTGATCTAGTTGCACGAGGTGAAACTATTTGAGGAGGCGGTGGCGGCGCCAACTATATGGCCGGAAAGTTTATTCCCGCTGTATAGTTGCTCGTTAAGCCGTCTGTCTCCCTTAATTGGTTCGGGTTTTCTTCTGGTATTATTAATATTTCACAAATAAGCGATTAACTTTGTTTTTCACTCCTTTTCTCCTTAGTACAACTGCTTCAAGAATTGTGTCCATTGTATCCATCATCTGTCCTTCAGAATGTGCACAGGAGCACCGTAAAATACCAAGATCTTACAGCTACAATGCAAAATAACAATATAAAACATGATGCAAATATGCACTTGTCAACTTCCCCAATCTTAGACTCTTGCTTGTTTCGAGCAAATTTAGCTTAATGGATGTGATCCTCATATTCATGAAGCTAAGTCGATAAAATAAATGAGGCGGTTGCAGCATGTGTTTATCATATACGATACATAGTAATAAGTTCATGAATAGTACCTTACTCGAACCATCTAAATAGTATTAGCATGCTTCCTCACCTGAGTGATCAATAGTTCAAGAAAGATGAATCTCAACATAATGTAAAAGTATCCGGTTCAACCTAATGAGTTAGCGAGGTAGTCCCAAGTGTTTTACGATTAATATATTCACATGGGATTCAAAATCTCTAAACTGTCTCTTTGTCATACTACAATATAGTGGTGTATACCTATTTTCTCTTTGCACATTTGCTCCTTTTCTTCTTTCTTTTCTTCTCTTTTGTTTATATGCTCACACTTTTTTAATTGTTGTGCAAAGGAGCTAGCCATACATTCCACTTCATGTAGGAATTCAAAGTTTAACGATCTCAATTATCAAATTCCAATTGTATACGAAGCATTCTTATGACTTGAATATTCTACCTCGACTTGTTCTCACTCTATTTTGATAGAACTTTTATTTTCCTTGGTTCATGGTTTTGTTTTTCAACTCAACAGGTTAGATAATTTATCTTTCTTTGTAAATCAAACCATGTACCTACAACATATTCACCAAATTATCTTTGTATGTTCCATTAATACCAATGGTGTAGAAGACTCCTATTGCTATCATCAAGTGCAAGTAAAATCATACTCAAGCCATTCATATATCCAATAAGACAAACATAAATTCAAAATTGCTCCATATATAATAATAAACTCAGAATTTCATAAAAGGGATCGACTATTCCTGAAGGGAATTCTAATGATGCAAAATTTATTTCTAGTTTGAACTAATGCGAAAATAGTAATAACAACTTATGAGATAGATTACAAGGTCTTAAAGATCTCCCCAAGCTTGAAATCAAGCCAGACATGATCAAATAATCCCTTGCGATTATTTGATACCGTAGATCACTGTGGCGCCATGGCATGTAACACCACGGTGTGTAGCTTCTTGTTGGTATCCTCCAGAGCGGTGATGCGGCTGTAGCAACTGCGCAAATCAGATTGCAGTGTGTCCACTCTATCTGCGAGCTCAATCACTAATGGGAGGAGATCATCCTTCTTCTCTATCTTCTTTAGACGGTGGCGGACTTCAACGCGATGAAGTAGTTCCTGCTTCTAATATATATCTAGTGCTCGCACGCGATCCTTTGTCTTGGGAACAACTTCCTCTTCCTCATACATGATCGATGAATCGGGGAAGTGGAAACCATTCTTCCACTCTTCTTGAGGCTTCACCCTCATACGAGCACCAATAGTAGGTTTCAAGAGTGGCGTTGTCGCTCCATTGGTATCACCTGCACCAGTATTAGGAATTTCCTTACGCTTATGCGGCCTGGGGTCCGTGGTGATGAACTTGACTGTCTCCACACGCCCTTTTCCATGTGGCTTGCGACCTTCTCTCTCTGCTTGAGCTCTCTTCATTACCGCCCAATTGATCTCAGGTGGATGATAGACATCACGGCAGAGTTAGATGCCACTCCAATCTTTGTCAGAATCGTTGTTGTAGATGCTTGGCTCGATGTACTCCTTGTACCTTGGGATAAACCTGTCCACTTCCTCGTTGTCGTCCTCCATGGATGGGCTGCTAAGTGGTCCCTGAAGGAGCGATGTGACCCAAGGGGGAAGGAGCGACGAGACCCATGGGTTTTCCACGGCCTGGGGCGAGATAGCGCATTGATAGATTAGTTCCTGGAGATTATGATTAGAGAGAGACAATGGCAATACATAAGGGGGTCAGAGGTCGGTATAACTCGCGAGAAACACCAAATTGTCGCCTAAGAAAAGAATCTTAATGAAACAGGGAAAGAAATCACGGATTTGTAAAAGTCCTACCGTGTAACGACCAACTATACGGGCGCAACCCATATAGCTCCGGCCGTATAGTTGGTTCCGAGCAGTTATTTCCAAATATCTCGAGTCCATGACAATTAATTTACGAATCGGAACCGAATATAACTTTTATTTTATTTGTAAAAATGATAAGGCAAACAAAAAACGTCTGGTAGTTTAACCACCAACTATACGGCTAGAATTTGGCTCTGGTCGTATAGTTCCGCCTGTATAGTTGGTAAAAACCCTAAAAAACTTCAGAAAAACACAAGGAATTCAAAGGCAGGAATTTTAGGAGTAAAATCTGTGAAAATAAATCACTTATTGGAGTAAGAACACTTACCTTGATCTTATCGTTTACTTATTCAGGGATGAAAAACTCCTCCAATTGTTGGAAATATGCCCTAGAGACAAATAATAATAAGGATTCTTATCATATTTCATAAAGTTTATGATTAAGTTTTATATCATGATATAATTTTATTGAGAGGAAACATCAATACACGTGTGATATATAAACAACCAGGGGTTCCCAGTGAAACTCTAGTCACTGGTTCATTGATCAACAGATGATCAAGTTTCCTAATCATGTGGCATTTATGCCAGTTGGAAATGGAGTTAACTCATTCTGAAAATAAATCGTTGTAGTGTAGATGTAGAAACCATTAGTTAGAAAATATAGTGAACCATTTGGATTCGTGAGATCGGCTCCAAATCAAGTATGGATCATCGTGGAAGTTTTGGGATTATTTGATATAACAAAAACAATAGCGAATAAGTCCTTGTAGAGTATTCATTGCAAACTTTGAATACAAAATCCATAGCTAAAACAAAAAGAGAAGCAAAACACGTATTTCTTGGATTTTAGTGCATTCTTGAGAAAGTTCGTTGATACATTGCAAATGTATCTATAATTTTTGATGTTCCATGCTTGGTTTTATCCACTTTCTTGGACTAACCTATTAACAAGACCCAAAGTGCTAGTTGCCTGTTTTCTGCTGTTTTTGGTTCCAGGAAAGTCAAAAAAATGAATATTCTCAGAATTGGACGGGACAAAAGCCAAAGTGCCTATTTTTCCAGAAGTCATCAGATGCCAGAATATGAGACGGAGAAGAGCTGGGGGCCGGCCACACCACTTGGCCGCGCGGCTAGGCCTGGCCCGCGCCAGGGGGTGGTCTGGCCGACCCCAGCACCCCTTCAGCCTCTCCTTCTACCTATATATTGCCCTCGGGACGAAAACCCTAAGGGCCCGATCAAAAAAATCCACGAAAGAGTCTGTAGCCACCGTCATCTCCATCCCTAGATCGAGAGGGATCTGAAGCTCTTTCCGGCACCCTGCCGAAGAGGGGAATTCACCCTGGAGGCCTTCTTCATCACCATGCAAGCCTCCGGTGTGATGCGTGAGTAGTCCATCCTTGGACTACGGATCCATGTAGTAGCTAGATGGCTGGTTCTCCTCCTTTGTGCTTTCATGTCTAGATCTTGTGAGCTCCGTTCATGATCAAGATCATCTATTTGTAATTCTGCATGTTGTGTTTTGTGGGGATCCGATGGATACTGAGATGCTATTTCAGATTGATTATTGATTCTATCATGTCTTTGTTATTTATGATCTTGCATGCTTTCCGTTGTTATTAGCTATCTTGGCCAAGTAGATGCTAGCAACTCCAAGAGTTAGTATTTATGCTCGATAGTGGGTTCATGCCTCCGGTAATCTGGGGAAGTGACAGAAATCTCTAAGGTACTAGATGTGCTGTTGCTACTAGGGAGAAAACAACAATCCTTTGTTCATACAACAATCGTATTGTTTACTTTACACGCAGTTTGTAAAGCAATAATATGTTGCTTGCAACTTAATACTGGAGGGGGTTCGGATGATAACCTGAAGGTGGATTATTATTCATAGATGCAGTTGGATGGCGGTCTATGTATAATGTTGTAATGCCTAATCAAGTCTCAAAGGAGTCAATATGATTAGTATATGCATGTATTGCTTTCTCGGTGTTTGTCAATTGCCCTGCTGTAATTTGTTCACCCAGTATGTTATCTATCTTAAGGAGAGCCACCTCTAGTGAACTCTGGATCCCGGTCCTTTTCTTTACATACAATCTACAAACTATTTACTGCTTTGTGTTTACTTTCTGCAAACTTTTACTTCTTTCCATTCGATACGTTTAATGATTTGTTTTCAGCAAAACACGGTGAGATTGACAACCTCATCGCAAGTCGGGGACAAAGTTCTGTGGTTGTGTTGTGCAGGTCTCCACGTTGCTACTAGCACCGGTAGTGCGCCCTGCCAAGGATCAGCTAGCAACAACTTTGGGGTGTTTCCTTGCTCCTACTAGTTCGATTAAACCTTGGTTTCATAACTAAGGGAAACTTGCTGATGTGCTCATCATACCTTCCTCTTGGGGTTCCCAACGAGCTCTACATCAACATCGCACCAGCATTTTCCTGGCGCCGACACTGAGCCATCATTCACATTCAGTGATATTTCTCGATTATGGAGCAAATGTAAGATAGTGAAAAACACGATGAGGATTGAAAACCCTGCATTAGAGTGTTGAGAAGCGCAATAGAAACGTTCCAGAACGATTCTCTTCACAAAGGAAAGAGTCAATGATAATGATCATTGTGTTTTCCCCACTAGTGTTTTCACTACATGAAGTAGGATTCAAAATGTAATTCATATCTTGTATGGAGACATTTGTGAATCATTTGTCATGATTCTCGGAATATGACATACCTACGAACTACTAAGGAAATAATGGTAAACTAGAATTATGAGAAATCCTAGAAGCAAAATTCACATGAGATTAGAAAGCAATTTGTTGCTGAATCTCACAAGTAAAAGGGGCTACTTGAATTTTCCCAAATGACTGCAAAGCCATAGTGGAAAAAGGGGGTGAATGACAAAAGCACAATTTGTCAAGTATTAGATGAATCCAAATGAATTTTATTCAAGTGTGCTTTATGTCTAGTGGATTTAAAACTAGTAATAGTACTAGTATCTCATATCAAATCTCCAAGTGTGATATTTGATCAAAGGATTTTGAAATTGTTCAAAATAGTGAGTGGATATGCAATTTGCATGAAATTGAGTGGGAGATATAAAAGTATTCCTAAAACAATATGTGAATGACATTTTTTTAGTGGGAGCAATACAAGTCTCAAATTCAAATATGTAGGAACATAGTTTGAGTAACAGTAGTGACTCATGCCCAAATATGTTGGGAACATATTTTGAGTGGGAGGTTATAGGAGTGATTCTTAAGTGTGTTAAGAATAAAAGCGCAAGTACCAGAAAATAATGATTTATAAGAAGTAGAAGTTGATATTAAGTGTATTATGATATCGTGTAGTATTTTTTAAGGGATTCTGAAAAGGGTTTCAGAATAGAAGTTAATTAAGGAACTGGTCCTTAATAACTCAAATTAGGAATAGTATTAAGTTTAACATCAATGGTTGAAAAAACAAAAGGATGATCATCATCCACTATGGTGAGACATAGGTTCTATCTTAGAAAACCATGATGATAACTTAACATAATATATGATCCAAGAAGAAACGTTTGAAAAGTGATTAAGTTTGAATCACAGAATGTTGAGCTAAGTTTGTCCGCAGTGTCTAATAGAGAATTGCAGACATGTTTTCTAGATCCATAAAGGATGGCATATCTTAAAGAATAAAGAGTTATGTTATAAGGGAATATGTTGAAACTCCTGTAAATACCGACTAAAGTCAAATAGGAAGCGAGGTGAACAAAGCATCGAAAGTTGCATAGAGTGCACTCGTGTTTCAATGAATACATTTGTAATAATAGTTAAGGGTACCATCTAAAGTGTTGTATAATGTTATGGCGGGGCTAGTTCGCTTTTAACGTAGAATGATGTGTCACAGGGCACAGTTGTTGGGTTTGCAGCATAGAAAACAAAAAAAAATCTATGATGGGAACTATACGCCAAGATCTATCTACTAGATACAAGCAACGGGTGGATATACATCCATAGAGAACTTACCCTCGAAGACAACAAAGCTTTGTTAACGAGTTGGAACTCGTGGATGATGTAGTCGTACACTTGCCGATCTCAAGATCGTGATGAAGTCCAGCAGGTCTGGCTCCAGCACGTCCATCAGATCCAGCTCTAGCAAGTCCAGCACCACCAAGTCTAGCACCGCAAAGCAGCGGTGCCTCCGTGATCGCACACACGTCCGGTACCCCGACAGCCTCCATCCCTCGCTCCAACAAAGCAGCGGAAGCAGCAACTCCTTTCCAGATAAAGCCACCGGGAACATGTATCTCGCTAATCCGAGACCATGGGGGAATAATACTAGAGGGGGAGAGAGATCCTTCACGAGGAGGTGTGAGGAAGGAGTGAGAGGGGGGCCTTTTATAGGAGGAGGGGAGGGTGTCCCTTCACCTCCCCCATTCATGTGGTGGTAACCCCCTCCACATTAAAATGCCCCTTCACATTCTCTTTTAAAGTCTCCACTTTAAATGCATTAAAATTCTCCAAATTCAATGCTCTCTCATTTAATAAAACTATTTTATTAATTTTATTCAGAATTTTGTTAATTACTTTAATTAAAAAAAAATCATATAAAACCCCCTGCAACATTTCAATATTACATGCATAACCAATTTCACCAATTTCACCTGAAATAGTTTCAGTGTTTATTGAAATAATTCCAGTGCTTTCTTAATCTTTATCTGAAACATATTTGCTCCTAAATGGTGTCGGTATCCCTTAAGTGTGTCACCCTACGGTTCGCGAATAATGCAGACATGATCGAGACCCCTCACTGATCAATAATCAGTAGAGGGACCTGGAGATCCATACTGACTCCCACATATTCAGCAATGACCCTTGTGATCATGTGAACCTTTAACGTTGTAACTAAATCCCTTTGTCTCGCGATATATTACATGTCCGAGATTCGATCATTGGCATCCAAATAGCTAGTTTGATATCGTTACCGACATGCACTCTTTTCTCGTTTCCGTGGTATAACATTATAGTGATCACATCACTTGCCTGCAAGCTATCTTAATGTGATATCACCGAGAGGGCCCAGAGTACATCTATCCATCATCGGGATGGACAAATCCCACTCTTGATCCATGAGCCTCAACATAACACCTTCATAGCACTGAACCCACCTTAATAGTCACCCTGTTACAGTGTGACGTTTGATCTTATCAAGATACTATTCTGGTGTTAGCAATTAACATGATCTCATGGTCTAAGGACTAAGATTACTTTTGATGATGTTATAGAAATATAAAAATAATGACTCGGATCGTAATGCTATACTACGGATGAATGTTCATCACATCATTCCACCAATGTTGTGACCTCGTTATTAACGACATCCAATGTCCATGATCAGGAAACCTTGATCATCTTGTTAATCAACGAGCTAGTTTATAACAGAGGCATAACTAGGAACTTTCCTTCTGTTTATTAAACACACATGTATTAACGTTTCCAAATTAATAAAATTATAGCATGCAAAATAAACATTTATCATAAACAAGGAACAAGATAATAACCACTTTATTATTGCCTCTCGGGCATATTCCCTTCAGTCTCCCACTTGCACTAGAGTCAATAATCTAGTTTGAATAACTTTGCGTATTGAACACCTATGGCTTTCTGGTGTTGCATATACGCGATTTCTAGTGGTTAACATAATTTTCGGCTCTGACAGTTTCAGGTCCGTGTGTATTTGCATGTCTTTGCGTCTCTACGCATCACTCATTCTCAAATGAGATGGCATTGTATAAATTTGGTCCTTTGGTGAGACCTTTAGTTCGTTTGAGATAAAATATGTTGATATTATTTTCATACAATATATCTTCATAGTATTAGCCCACTTTGAACCACACCTAGTTTGATAAAAAACTACTTAACATAAATACCCTCCTTTGCTACTACTATAGCAGTCATATACTTAGCCTTTTGTTGTAGTATCCATCACAATGTCTTAACTTTGGAACTTATCCAAATCCATCATGGAACATCCTTTCCATTACATTGTGCCACCCATAGTCTATATTGAGATAAATTTTAATTTGTATCTTGTGACAAAACTAGTATCAATGTAACACTTTACAATGAACTACCTTTTAACTATTTGTCACTTATACATGATATATTCTTAGTTCTTCCAAAGCTCATAAGAATATCTTTACTATCGTCCAATGATCATCTTATGAATCATTCTGGTGTGTGCTCATAACATTTAGAGCATAGGAAATTCTGGACATATACATATCACGGTATAATCGATCAAAATCTTCATGTGATTTTACTCACCAAGTGTTGAAACGCTTGAATCTTGATACAATCCTTTCCATGCAGCAAGAACCTTTCTTGTTGTTTCTATATTAAACCCTTTCAATATCTCATATATGTATGTCTGGCATAACCATATTAGCGCCTCAATCTATCCATATAGATATTGATGCCAAATATTCCGGCTTTGCCCAAGTCTTTCATCGAAATCTTATTTTAATGAAATTCTTAACTTGTGTTAATAAAAGATACATCATTTCCAATCAACAATATGTACTCTAAATAATATATTGGAAATTTGTCTCAGCGCTCCCACTTAATTTCTGGCAAATGCAAGCATCTTCATCATCTCCGATGAAATTAAACTCCTTTAACATTTTAATCATGGTGAAGATTCTAACTCCGCTATGCTTAGTTCAACTATTGAAGTTTGCATGCCCTTTTAGCACCCTTTGAATTAACAAAACCCTTCAGACCATGTCATGTACACATCCTAGGTAACCCTTTTATTAGAAGAACCTTGTTTTGTTTATTCAACTACCACATACCAAATTATATGTAGTGGTTGCTACATTAATCTGTCAAGACTAAATATCGTTATGAAAGATCAAATCTTTTCATAGTCAACTCCTTGAACATTGTTGTAAACTTCTTTCCAACAAGTCGACTATTTCATAGATGTTAAACATCCATGTCTATTTCTTTATAGATCCAAACACGAACGACATGCTTCACGCCTTTCCGGAGGGTCTTCCAAGTTCAGAAACTTGATTTCTCGTGTATGGATACTATCATAGAGTCTATGATTTCTAGTCATTTTATGGAGTTAGGGCCCATCATCGCTTCTTTGCATGTAGTCGGTTCATCATTGTCAAAGCAATAACGACTTGCTTATCAAATCACACTATTTGATTCTTACCGACCCACACGGTTCAATAGGAACTCTAATCTCCGAGATCACAACCTTTGTAATCATGGGAGCCATGAGCATTGTGGCCGCCACCAAAACACTTTCCGGCGCTGTGCTACTTAGCACATATAGCTAAGGTTCAACAAGTAACTTATTAACTTTTCGCAAAAAATTCCTTCTCAAGAAACTTGACGCTCCAAGTAACAAACTCTTTTGTCCTTGGTGTTATGGACAAATTCCCAAAAAATTCTTTGGGATAACCTACAAAGACGTGCTTATCCGACTTTGGTTGTAAACATTTTTCTTATGCATAGCATACCAAAATTTAAGAAAAGACAATTCGGGTTTTATCCCAAACCATAACTTATATGGTGTCATTTCAACGGATCATGATGGTGCTCTTTTCAGTGTAAAAGCGGTAGTCTCTAAAGCTTCAATCCTTCAAACATAATGGTAGTTTTATAAATGACACCTTTGATCTTACCATGTCAAACATAGTTTGATTTCATCTCTCGAATATGCCATACTCCTATGGTTTACCGGGAAACACAAATCTTGGAACAATTCCTCAAATCTTAAGTGTTTTGCTAAACATGTAACTCAAATATCTTCCTTTATGATCGAATCATAAACTCTTTATTTTCTTGTTACAATGATTTTTCACTTCACCTTGAAAGTCTTTGAACAATTTTCAAATGTTTCATACTTCTTCCTTATTAAGTAAATATATAGATATATTCACTCAAATTTCTAGAGAAAGCATATGAAGCAAAAAGATCAATCGCATATGGCTACACATAATGGACTATGCACATCAGCATGCACAATTTCCAATAAGCTAGTCATCCGTTACTCTTTGGCCTATGAACGGAGTTTCAATTATCTCGAGGAAAGTCTCACAAGCGTCAATTGATCAAAATCAAAGACTCCAAAAATCCATCAGCATGGTTTTTCTTCATGTTTTCTTTCTAATATAATTTAAACAGCGATGTCACTTCATAAGTGATCTTTCAATCATTTGTCTTGCGACATTTTAGCAATAGTGTTTATGGATGTGATTTCTCCCACTAGACTTGTAAAAGTTCATCCATCCTTTATGGAATATGGTAATTATTTGAACAACCATTGTTCTCGTAATACCGAAAGAAAATAACAATTATTAAAACAAATCTTGAAGGCTAGGTTTGACGACAACGAAAAACACAATAACACTTTATTTGTTTTCGATGAACATCTTCACTTATTCTGTTGCCAATTACTTTGGCCGTTGTAGTTCATGAATTGTGTTGTTCTGTATGAAACTTCATACCAACCAATTCGGTATCCAATACCGGTATCCAATACCTAAGAAACACATTGTTCAACAAGCAAAGAATACAGCGATAACATGTATATCTTCTATATACCTAAGTTGGACATCTCCAACCTTTTATTTTCTGCCAAATATTTTATAGATTCTCTTTCAGCAATTCCTTTTCTTTTAAAAGAATCTATCAACATCAATAGTGGTGTCATTCACATGACACATAGTACAAAGCTTGTATATAGTCAAATACTAATACCTTTGGACTTGCACTTTGAAGTGGATCACCATCATCAAATGTTTGGCATTCTTCCAAAAAATTCATTCTTTAGTAATCTTTTAGTGTAGTAAACATTTTACTTACATCTTCTATTCATCCTTATCATGAAAAATTTCATGATCAAGCTACTATAGCCTATAAGGAAGAATGACGAGTATAATTTTAGTTCCCAAAACCTTTTGGGAGATTCGGATGCCTAGCATCTCCATCCTTCACTAATTCTCATACAATATGAGAACATGTATTTTGCTAAATTATACTCTATCATAATGCAACCAAAAACATTGTTTCAGATATCACAATATCTTCCACACATGATGGTGTCTGAAACAATTATTTCAGCTCCTAGATAACCTCGATATTAAAACAACTTTTGAATATCAAGAATCATGGAAGCAAACATGATACTTTAGATACTAACATTGGAATTCTTACTCTTCCTTTAATACTACTTATTAAACTTCATGGAGTAAATAGAGTTTCTGAAAGTTTGCAATAGGACTTCTAAACTTTAAATTGATATTCAAAACAATACAATACCATTTTGTAAAGTAATTATCCAGAATTATATAGTTCTATTATCTCAATTAAAACTATGCATAAGATAGTGAACAGACGCCAATAACTATAACAAATTATGCAAATTCACTTTGATTTAGTTTATGACAAATTGAGTTCGACTAATCCAAATTAGAAATGATCTCCCACTCAAAAACGACATCGCTCGTGCCTTTTTGGTGATTACATGAACCAAATCCACTACACCAAGTCCGATCATCACGTGAGTCAGTGTAGCTTCAAAGGCGAGCATCAATATGGCCATCATATTAACTATATGACTCATGCTTAACCTTTCAGTCCATGTTCTGAGGCCATGTCTATACATGCTAGGCTCACCAAGTAAGAACCTTAGTACTCGCGTGTGTAAAACTGTCTTACACCCGTTGTATGAAAGCGTAGAGTCGAGTACACCCTATCATCACGTGATGTCTCGAAACATAATCCATAGAACGGTGCATACTTAAGGAAGAACACATTTTTATCTTGATATCTAAATGATGGATCATCTTAAAATGCTACTAAAATGCCAAACTAGCAATATAAGATGCAAACATCTAATGTGTCAAGTGAGATGATATGGTGCATGCATTTGATCTCTATCATATGCATCATGGTATGATCTCTATCATTGCTTTTTGTGTAAGGCCAAGGTCTATGGAACTTACACGTTAGGTGTGTTGTAAGAGTATCTATCATACATCTACTTACAACATTACCATATCATGACACTAGCCCAACAACGATCTAAACTAGACGCCTCTAATTTATCCATTGCAAGTTTTACGTGGCTTAGGGCTTTCGGAGATAGAACCGTTCTTACCTACAAACATGGAACCACAGCGAGGATAACCAAGTTATTAGCAACTCGTTGTAAATCAGATATTGACTATAGTAGGAGAGACAGACACCCGCCAGCCACTTATGCAAAACTAGTTGCATGTCAGTCGTGGAACCATTCTGATGTACGATGACATGTAAGGTTGGTCCGGGCCGCTTCATCCCACTATACCACCAATATCCAAAATACATGAAAGAAGAAATAACATGATCATCATCGCCCACATATAAACATATGTTCACTACCCGTGATACCACTGTTGCGTTCACAACATAGAAAACAAAAAATCCCTAAGATGGGAACTATAAGCCAAGATCTATCTACTAGAAACAAGCAATGGGTGGATATACATCCATAGAGAACTTACTGATACATTGCAAATGTATCTATAATTTTTGATGCTCCATGCTTTGTTTTATCCACTTTCTTGTGTTTTTTCCACACTTTGGAGTACTTTTCATATGATTTCTTGGACTAACCTATTAACAAGAGCCACAGTGCCAGCTGCCTGTTTTCTGCTCTTTTTGGTTCCAGGAAAGTCAGAAAATGAATATTCTCGGAATTGGACGGGACAAAAGCCAAAGTGCCTATTTTTCTAGAAGACTCCAGGAGCGAGAATATGAAACGGAGGAGGGCCAGGGGCTGGCCACACCCCCCCCAGGCGCGGGTTGGGCCTTGCCGCGCCAGGGCATGGTGTGGTGGCCCCAGGCACCCCCTCGGTCTCCCTATTCGCCTATAAGAAGCCTTCTGACCTAAAAACTTCGGGGGGTTCGATGTTTTTCCACGAAAAGTTCCGCTGCGCCGCCGCCACCGAAGGGGAGATTCGGGGGCTAGAAAGTCTCTGTTCCGGCACCCTGCCGGGACGAGGAAGTTCCCCCGGAGCCATCTCTATCGATCTCCGCCATCATCTCCATCGACCATCCATGTTTCCCCCATCTATGAGTGAGTAATCCCCCGCTGTAGGCTATGGTGATGGTAGGGATTGGATGAGATTGTTCATGTAGTGGCATCAGATTGTTAGGGCATGGTGCCTAGTATCTTTTATTAGTGCTTTATGACTTTGTTGCGACTTGTTGTGCTTAATGCTTGTCACTAGGGCCCGAATGCCATGATTTCAGATCTGAACATATTATTGATTCATTATGATAGTATTGTTTTTGGTCTTTATCTGCAAGTTGTATACACACGTTGTTGTGCGGAACCTATGGCCCCGAAGTGATAGAAATCGGGATAACCGGAAGGGAATGGCTTTGATGTGAGGATCACATGTGTTCATGGAGTGTTAATGCTTTGCTCCGATGCTCTATTAAAAGGAGCACCTTAATTGCCAGTAGTTCCCTATAGGCCCCAAGCAATTAACAGGTGACAAAAGATTTTATGCAAGTTCTCATTGCGAGCACGTATGACTATATATGGAACACATGCCTGTTGGAGATATGCCCAAGAGGCAATAATAAAAGTGGTTATTATTATATCTTTGTGTTTATGATGAATGTTTGCATCCCATGCTATAATTGTATTATAAGGAAACACTAATACATGTGTGTTTTGTAAACATAAAAGAGTCCCTAGTAAGCCTCTTGTTAAACTAGCTTGTTGATTAATTGATGATCATGGTTTCCTGATCATGGACATTGGATGTCATTAATAACAAGGTTGTGTCATTAGGAGAATGATGTAATGGACACACACACCCATAGTAAGCGTAGCATAAGATCAAGTCATTAAGTTCACATTGCTATAAGCTTTCGATACATAGTAACCTAATCCTTCGACCATGAGGTTGTGTTAATCACCATCACCGGATGGGTACTTTGATGACATCACACACCACTTAATGGCGGGTGGTTATAAAGGTATCATTGGGTATTCTGAAAGTATGTGTTGAAGCGCATGGACCAAGATTGGGATTTGTCCATCCATATGACGGATAGATATGCTCTGGGCCCTCTCGGTGGAATGTCATCTAGTTAGCTTGCAAGCATGTGACTAGGTCACAAGGGATGGCATAACACGGAACGAGTAAAGAGTTCTTATCAGTAACAAGGTAGAACTAGGTATGGAGATACCGATGTTCAAACCTCGGATAAGTAGAGTATCGCGTGAAAAGGGAATTGGTTTCGTATGTTAATGGTTCTATCGATCACGAAGTCATCGTTGAGTATGTGGGAGTCGTTATGGATCTCTAGATCCCGCTGATGGTTATTGATCAGAGAGGTGTCTTCATCATGTCCACTTATTCACGAACCGTAGGGTGACACACTTAAGGTTCGAAGTTGTTTTAAGTAGATATTGAATGTGCGTTGGAGACCGAATGTTGTTCGGAGTCTCGGATTGGATCCGGGACATCACGAGGAGATCCGGAATTGTCCGGAGAATAAGATTCATATAATGGGGATCATTTTCTAAGTTAGGAAATGTTCCAGAGTGTTTGTATGGGGATTCTAGAAGGTTTGAATGTTCGAAGGTTCTAGAAGATATCTTGGAGTTTATTTGAAAAGCGAGATAAGATAAGATAAGATAAGGGGAGTTTAAAGGAAACGGGGAAGGACTCTCCCCCAAGCTCCCTAGTCTTGTGCCCTAAGGGGTGGGCCTAGGGGTGGGAACCCTAGGCCACACCCCTCCCTCTATATATAGAGGGGTGGAGGCGCCACCCCCTCTCGCCCCCTTCCACTCCAAACCCTAGCCGCCTCTCTCTTCCTCCTTCCATCTGCTCCGTCTTAGGCGAAGCCCTGCAGAATTCTCTACTCCCCCACCACCACCACGCCGTCGTGCTGCTGGGATTGCATGGAGAAGATCTACTACCTCTGCTGCTCGCTGGAACGGGGAGAGGAAGGTGCCGACTCATGCGTGTGACCGTCATGAGCGCTGCGGAGCAGCGCCTGGAAGGATCGTCTACTCGATCTTGAGATCGACAAGTGATCGACTACATCAACCACGAGATCCGATCTCGAACAAGGCTTTGGAAACTACAAGGGTTAGTACAAATCTATCTCGTTGCACTTGTCTAATAGATTAGATCTTGGCTTTTATCTAGATTAGATCTGGGTTTTGTTCGTTCTTGCGGTAGAAATTTTTTGTTTTCCATGCTACGAACCCATCAATGCCTAGGATTGTCTAGTACTTGGATGCTTTATCATATTTGCCTGCAATTGCCCTATGTTCTGATTGCTATGTGAATTGTCTTGTCCTTGCAACCCCCGTCCATCCATCCCTATGCCTACCGCACTCGAATCCCACTGTTTACTGCTTTTGTTACTACTGTCTTTGCTTTACTACTGCTGTTACTTTACTATTCCTACTACAAAACTGTTGCTACTCATAAACTGGTGTGAGCATGATTGTTTCCAGGTTCAGCTGAATTGACAACTCAGTTGTTAAGGCTTATAAATATTCTTTGGCTGCCCTTGTGTCGAATCAATAAATTGGGTTTCACTTCCCTTGAAAATACTGCGATACACCCCCTATACTTGTGGGTCATCAAGACTATTTTCTGGCGCCGTTGCTGGGAGCATAGCTTTATTTATCAAGTTCACTTGGAATCACTATTTTTCAAGCTAAGTTTATTTTCTCCTTGTTTGCTTGTTTCTTTATCAAAAATACAAAAAAATTGGTTCCTACTCTAGTTGTTATTTTCGTTGGTCTGTTATTGTCTTGCTTTATCATGCTTGTTGTCAATGGTTGGTTTCTTTGAAACTGAATCTTATTGGCAAGGAGGGTTCACGGAAGATGAAAAATATTATTATAAGGAACACCGGTTGTCACAAAAAGGGAAACACTTATGGGGACAAATTGATAGATTGTATACCATTGCTAGAAATGTGTGCTCTACTCATAATGTTACTTATTGCCTTTATAAATCTTTTTGCTGTAGGAGGTACACACACCTCCCTTTTCAATGTGAGTATAATGATAATGTTACCATATCTTCCTATGTTAAGGGAAATTATGACCTTTATGATGTGGAACAAATTGAGGAATTTATTGCTTGGAAGGGTGCATTTGAACTTGCTAGTTTGCTTGAAAATATTGATGATTCACCTTATAAGTATGAGGTTTATGGTATACTTAAATTTTTCTTTGATAATTACAAGGATGAAAATGGCTATATTATTGAATATTTTAATAGATGCTTTCCACAAATGGAAGAGACTAATGCCTTGCAGGATCCTATGGAAGAAGAAATTGATGAACCTGAAATCTCATTAGATGAAAAAGAGAAGGAAAGTGAAGAACAAAAGGAGGTAGAATGGATTAGCTACCCATGCCTACCTTCTAATGAGAGTAACACTTTATCCCTTACATTATTTGATTTCCCCCCATGCTTACTAAGGAAGGATGAATGTTATGTTCCTGAGGATTCTTTTGAAGATGTTTATGATAAAGCTCTAGTGCTTGTAGATCATGAAAAGCATGCTTTATTTGATAGTTATATTGTTGAGTTTATTCATGAGGCTACTAAAAATTATTATGAGAGAGGAAAATATGGTTGTAGAAGTTTTCATGGTATTGAAACACCTCTCTATGTGCTGAAAGTTTTGAAGTTACTCTTGTTTTATCTTCCTATGCCTGTCACTTTGTTATTTGCTTACACGATTCCTATGCATAGGAAGTGGGTTAGACTTAAATTTGTTTTGAATTTGCTCCTTGATTCTCTCTTTTACTTCAACTCGTATTTCTTATGAGAGCATCCTCTCAAACTTTTATGCCTGAAGATGATAATATGTCTATTATTCTTGGGAGACATTTTCTTAAATATTGCAGGAGATATTATTAATTGTAATCAAGGGAAGGTGACCTTCAATGTTAATGACAAGGAACATACTGTCTATTTCCCCAAGAAGATTGAAAGGACTTATGGTTTGAATTCAATTGAACATGTTTAAGGCATTCAAGTTGGAGAAATATATTGTCCCATACCAAGAGAAAAATTTGAAACTATTATGATTGGGACCATTGCTATCAAGGTTGAGGTAACATAATCATTAGTGGAATACAAAGTTTTATCTCATATGGAATTGTTTTGGTAACAAGACCTGATCAACCTTGTTAACAAAAGGATTTCATTGAACAAAACAACGTTTTCACCATGATTATCTCTTCTTACTTCTATTCTATCCATTTTAGTTTTTCCTTATGCCTAACTTAAAGGCGTTAAAGAAAAGTACTTATTGGGAGATAATCCAAAAGTTTTAGATGAGTCTTGGAAGTTATTACCTCTGTAATAACCGCTCCTTATCCTTTTTATTTGCGTTTTGTGCCAAGAGTAACCTCTAATGAGAGAGAAGTAATGATTGGAAAAGTTGCTGTCCCGAAACAGATTTTTGTGCTTCACCGTAAAAATTCGTGAGCGAGCTCTGTATGTCCGATTGAGCTGTAATATATTGTGCTTCTGCGCCAGTTTGTTATCTAACTTTCGTTAGTTCAACACTTTTTGATTTGAGCAACCGAAGGTCTTCTAAAAAATTCGTCTTTACCTGCTAGTCTGTTTTGACAGATTTCTGCCATTTTCTGCATTTGCTTCTTGTTGGTTCCTTTTTGAGTTCTTTTGGGGAATTGAGCTTTTTGAGAGAAGTGCTACAGTAGCTAGTGTTCTAATGGAAGTTTATTGGTGTTAGAACTGAACCATAAGACTTATTTATCTTAAGTGCACTAATGTTGCTAATAAAGATTGTGTGAAGTTTTGTATGAAGGAAAAATTTCAGGTGTATGGAAGGAATGAGTAATGAGATGAAGGGTGGACTAAAGCTCAACCTTGGGGATGCCAGGCGTGTCACCCCAAGAAATATCCAAGAAGTACAAGCGTCAAAGCTTGGGGATGCCCAAGGCATCCCCTTCTTCATCAATAAAAATCCTAGGTTTCTTCCAAACACTTCATTTTTATTGTTTCATGCACAATTGTGTTGTTCTTGGAGCATCTTCTTTTTCGTTTTCATTTTTGTTTTTTAGGTTGCTAGGTTTGCTTAGTTTTCTGAATAAATTGGTTGGACCCCCTCTTACATACATTGGTGTTCAAATGGTTTGCTTTGGTTTGGAAAAGAGTAGGAAAGCTCATGCTTAAGTGGTAAAGAGAGCTTGTTTTTTGACTGTGGCCTATGCTTTGTCATGCCATGCTTGATATTGTTTTGGCTTTATGCTTAGTATTCTTTGCTGTAGCATGACTTGTTATAAACAATTGAGATTGCTTAATTTGCCTTGGATGAATCATGCGTTGTTTTAGCATATTAAAGCATAGTATTATGGTATTCTCTTTTGATGTTTTATTTGGGTTGACTTGGCGCATGCTCACACTATGTTATGACTATCTCAAGTCACCATAAACCTTTATGATCCTTTAGTTTTCAACTTGTAGTATCACTTTATGCTTTGATTAATGATGTTTTGTCGCTCTGCATGATTATGGCCATTATTGCTCTCTCGTTTTTCGCTCCCTTACTATTGCTAGCATTCACTTTCACTGAGGATGTTTTACTCAAGTTTCCAACTCCCTAAACCAAATATTCCCAAAGTGTCCACCATACCTACCTATTAGCATCATTTGCTACTTACGTGCATATTCAATATGCCTTGTTTTCTTCCGAATAAAATGTTTGCTTGTTATGAGAAAGTTAGTTAGTAAAGCTCTCACAAACTTGATGGCACACTTTATTTTCTTGCACTTAATAAACCTGAACCATTGTGAACTCTCCATGAAAGTTATATGCTTGCTAATTATAGGCTGAGGATTAGCAGAACCGTGCTGTCGCGGGGAACGCTTTCAACACTTGTAAATATATACCCAGTTGATACCTTGCTCTTTTGTTTGCGGATGTCGTCGGTGTAAAATAAAAGGGGAGCTTGTAAGTCAATGGAGTTATGTATGTGTGTTAGAAAGCACTGGGTCTGGTCTAATCCATGCTGACATGGTGGAAACCTGCAGCGTAACCATAATGATATCTATGAAGCATTCTTCTTATAAAAAAAAGAGAGAAAGATAGCTATTGAGACAAAGAAAAAAAAGAGAGATTTATGAAAAGAGGAAAGAGAGAAAAAAGAACCACTTTCCCATGGTAAAGAAGAAGATTGCTGAGATACTCATTGTCTGCTTGCCTTGTCATTTTGATATGGGGATTCTTCCGTATCATCGGGCAAGGGGTACCCCGTTGGCGGTTCTCAATGATACGCACATACTTACGATGACAAGAACTTACCGGTAACTAAAGTTGAGTAGCATGAGGGGCGGCCCTCATACTCAAGGGACTTGGGATTTTCAGTTTATAGTCTGTCAAGCATATAACTCAGATTGGACCTCACTTTCACCTTAACCACATTAAAGATGCTTATGATAGGGGCAATGAGAGCTCAAAGCTAATGAGTACCATACTTTCAGCATTTGGAAGCCTTTCAAACTATTCAAAACCTTTTCATTTCCTTGTTGAGTCTCCACTTATTCTTTGAGCACTTTCTTGAGAGCATAGTGGCCATTCTTAGTTCTATGTGCATTGTCCCAAGACTTGTTGATTGATGCATACCTTGATATTGCTTGTTTTAATCTATTTGTATCTAGTCACTCTTGTGAACGTTGAATGTGTCCTATGCATTTATGTTTGCTACTCTTTGAGGGACAAGCTGAATGCCACTATGCTATGTTTTCTTTATGTGAAACAAACAAACGTCTTGCAAAACATTGTTATTCATGAATCTTTTGTTCGTTCCTTTTCATGTTGCATCATAGTTTATTTGTCTTATTGCTAGAACTTTGTCTTTCATGTTATGATTGAAGTACTATGATCCTAGCTTTGAATGTTTTACAAATACTTTGATCAAGTCTTTGATGGTGCATGTCACCTCAAAAATTATTCTTTCTTTTTTATCACTTACCTACTCGAGGACGAGCAGGAGTTAAGCTTGGGGATGTTGATACATTGCAAATGTATCTATAATTTTTGATGCTCCATGCTTTGTTTTATCCACTTTCTTGTGTTTTGTCCACACTTTGCAGTACTTTTCATATGATTTCTTGGACTAACGTATTAACAAGAGCCACAGTGCCAGCTGCCTGTTTTCTGCTGTTTTTGGTTCCAGGAAAGTTAGAAAATGAATATTCTCGAAATTGGACGGGACAAAAGCCAAAGTGCCTATTTTCTAGAAGACACCAGGAGCCACAATGTCTGAGGAGGAGGGCAGGGCTGGCGACACCCCCAGTGCGGGCTGGGCCTGGCAGCGCCAGGCATGGTGTGGTGGCCCAGGCACCCCTCGGTCTCCCTCTTCGCCTATAAGATGCCTTGACCTAAAAACTTGGGGTTCACGTTTTCCACGAAAAGTTCCGCTGCACCGCCTCCACCGAAGGGGAGATTCGGGGGACAGAAAGTCTCTGTTCCGGCACCCTGCCGGGACGGGGAAGTGTTCCCGAAGCCATCTCCATCGATCTCCACCATCATCTCCATCGACCATCCATGTTTGCCCCATCTATGAGTAATCCCCGTCTGAGGCTATGGGGATGGTAGGGATTGGATGAGATCGTTCATGTAATGGCATCAGATTGTTAGGGCATGGTGCCTAGTATCTTTTATTACTGCTTTATGACTTTGTTGCGACTTGTTGTGCTTAATGCTTGTCACTAGGGCCCGAGTGCCATGATTTCAGATCTAAACATATTATTGATTCATTATGATAGTATTGTTTTTGGTCTTATCTGCAAGTTGTATACACACGTTGTTGTCCGGAACCTATGGCCCCGAAGTGACATAAATCCGGATAACCGGAAGGGAATGGATTTGATGTGAGGATCACATGTGTTCATGGAGTGTTAATGCTTTGCTCCGGTGCTCTATTAAAAGGAGCACCTTAATTGCCAGTAGTTCCCTAGAGGCCCCGCTGCAAACGGGCTGGCAGGACAAAAGATGTTGTGCAAGTTCTCATTGCGAGCACGTATGACTATATATGGAACACATGCCTAGGATTGTCTAGTACTTGGATGCTTTATTTTATTTATCTGTAACTGCCCTATGTTCTGATTGCTATGTGAATTGTCTTGTCCATGCAACGCCCGTCCATCCATCCCTATGCCTACTTTCGAATCCCAATTTCATCGCTTTTGTTACTACTGTCTTTGCTTTACTACTGTTGTTACTTTACTATTCCTACTACAAAACTGTTGCTACTCATAAACTGCTGTGAGCAAGATTGTTTCTAGGTGCAGCTGAATTGACAACTTAGTTGTTAAGGCTTATAAATATTCTTTGGCTCCCCTTGTGTCGAATCAATAAATTGGGTTTCACTTCCCTCGAAAATACTGCGATACACCCCTATACTTGTGGGTCATCACTTACCCTCGAAGACAACAAAGCTTTGTTAACGAGTTGGAACTCGTGGATGATGTAGTCGTACACTTGCCGATGTCAAGATCGTGATGAAGTCCAGCAGGTCCGGCTCCAGCACGTCCATCAGATCCAGCTCCAGCAAGTCCAGCACCACCAAGTCCAGCACCGCAAAGCAGCGGTGCATTCGTGATTGCACACACGTCTGGTACCCCGACAACCTCCGTCCCTTGCTCCAGCAAAGCGGCGGAAGCAGCAACTCCTTTCCAGATAAAGCCACCGGGAACATGTATCTCCCTAATCCGAGACCATGGGGGAATAATACTAGAGGGGGAGAGAAATCCTTCACGAGGAGGTGTGAGGAAGGAGTGAGAGGGGGGCCTTTTATAGGAGGAGGGAGGTGTCCTTCACGTCCCCATTCATGTGGTGGTAACCCCTCCACATTAAGCGCCCTTCACATTCTCTTTTAAAGTCTCCACTTTAAATGCATTAAATTTCTCCAAATTTAATGCTCTCTCATTTAATAAAACACTTTTATTAATTTTATTCAGAATTTTGTTAATTACTTTAATTAACAAACATTCACATAAAACCCCCTGCAACATTTCAATATTACACGCAGAACCAATTTCAGCAATTTCACCCGAAACAGTTTCGGTGTCTATTGAAATAATTCTAGTGCTTTCTTAATCTTTATCTGAAACATATTTTCTCCTAAATGGTGTCGGTATCCCTTAAGCGTGTCACCCTATGGTTCGCGAATAATGCAGACATGATCGAGACCCCTCTCCGATCAATAATCAGCAGCGACACGGAGATTCAATCGACACCCACATATTCAACGATGACCCTTGTGATCGTGTGAACCTTTAACGTCGTAACTAAATCCCTTTGTCTCGTGATATATTACATATCCCAGATTCAATCATTGGCATCCAAATACCTAGTTTGATCTCGTTACCAACATGCACTCTTTTCTTGTTCCTGTGATATAACATTCTAGTGATCACATCACTTGCTTGAAAGCTATCTTAATGTGAAATCACCGAGAGGGCCCAGAGTATATCTAACCGTCATCGGGATGGACAAATCCCACTCTTGATCCATGAGCCTCAACATAACACCTTCATAGCACTGAACCCACCTTTATAGTCACCCTGTTACGGTGTGACGTTTGATGTTATCAAGATACTCTTCTACTGTTAGCAATTAACATGATCTCATGGTCTAAGGACTAAGATTACTTCGTATGATGTTATAGCAATATAAACATAATGACTCTGGCCGTAATGCTATACTTCGGATGAATGTTCATCACATCATTCCACCAATGTTGTGACCTCGTTATTAACAACATCCAATGTCCATGATCAGAAAACCTTGATCATCTTGTTAATCAACGAGCTAGTTTATAAGAGAGGCATAACTAGGAACTTTCCTTTTGTTTATTAAACACACATGTATTAACGTTTCCAAATTGATACAATTATAGCATATAAAATAAACATTTATCATAAACAAGGAATAAGATAATAACCACTTTATTATTGCCTCTTGGGCATATTCCCTTCAACAGTGCCCATGAGAAAGCCCTCGAGGTTGATCTAAAGTCACCGTAGGCTCCTGGAATCTAGCCTCATTCTGCTGCCATAGCGACGATGCATACACACAGATGTTATCATGTGATGATATAGTATTAAAGTCAATCAAGCTTGCATTAGTAAGTTGCAAAGGATTTGGGACTGTAAAAGTACAGACCAAGACTCAACCTCTTCCATGAGCAAGCATGTTCAGGGTACCGGATATATGGTGCCAATGATTAAGAACAAATGAAGCTAGTTTATTTGTACTCTAGTGCAAGTGGGAGACTGTAGGAAATATGCCCTAGAGACAAATAATAATAAGGATTGTTATCATATATCATAACTTTTGTGATTAATTATATCATGCTATAACTGTATTGAGAGGAAACATCAATACACATGTGATATATAAACAAGCAGGGGTTCCCAGTGAAACTCTAGTCACTAGTTCATTGGTCAACAGATGATCAAGTTTCCTGATCATGTGGCATTTATGCCAGTTGGAAATGGAGTCAACTCATTCTAAAAATGAGATGATGAACCAATACCCAACCTAAATATCATGACCCGATCATGTCACGAACTTCAAGTTATGATGATTATAAATGGATCCTCGTAGACTATTCCTTAGACCGTGAGGCTATATCAATCACTGTCTCCCGAGAATGCTTAGATAGCATCAAACGTCACTTGGTAATACAGTGAAAATAAAGGTGTGTTCAGGTATTCGGAGGAACCGTAGAGGCAATATATGCCAAGAGCAGGATTTTTCTGTCCAAGTGACGGAAAGATACTCAAGGGCACACTCGGAGAAATTATATCCAATAGCTACGCAGTGTGTGATTTGATCACAGGGATATCACTTGTTGAACGAGTCAAGTAGAATTGTTCGGTAACGAGATTCAACATGACATGGTGATGTCATTTATCAGATCTCAGTCAATGCGAGTGTCGAGAGACAAAGGGAATAAGACACGACTGTCCTGGTTCAAACGACGAAAGATCTTCGTGGAATGCATAGTGGTCACATGGCCATCCAGGTCCCTCTGTCGATCAATGGTCCGGGAGTGTTCCCGGACCATGGGATATCATGCTTAAGGGTTTGATGATTCTTAGAGAGTGCTTATAGGATCGGTAGAATCACCAAAAAATAGAAGAGAGAAAACCGGAAGGGTTTCGGTAAGTTCGGAGGATGTCCAGAGTGGAGGTGGAAGGTGTTCCATAACCACGGAGATTGAATAATATGTGAATGAATGTTAAATATTGATTTAATCATTTATTCATAGTTATTTAATAAAGAGAAAATCAATTTAAAAGGTCAAAGGGCTTAATGGGCTAATTCACGGAGGGGAAAGGGCCAAAGAGGGGACCACACCCCTAGGAGAGGCGTAGGGGGTGGCCGGTGGCCCTAGTGGGCCTGCCCCATGTGGGGCCCATGGGTGGGGGCTGGCCGGCACGCCTCTCCACCTCTCCCCCCTCCTTTAGTCCCACCCCGAGACTTTGAGGGAGGTAGTACCTCCCCTCCCCCTATATATAGTGGGGGTATTTGTCGAGATAAATACACACAATATTCAATAAAGTTCCTCACTTTTGGGGAAACCTCCAATTGTTATTCTCTCTCTCTCTCTCTCTCTTGACCGTGGTCCCAAGTTCGGACTGTGCGAACGAGAGACATCTTCACCGTGGAGCGCCATCGCGCTGCGGGATTCGGATCCGGGAGCTCTACTTCCACAACTGCTGCTGGAACAGGGAATCGGGAGTCATCGTCAGGCACAGGCGGTGTAACTCCCATGAGGTGTGACACTTGAGGAACTCAAGTCGTTGGAACATGAGGCGCAAGGACTTCATCATGAGCTTGAGGTCGGTTTCGGCTTGTCTACATCAACCACGCTATCCTGAGCGTTGACAATGATTTTCGGTCTTCAAGGGTAAGTTCGTGAAAAGCCCCTCCCGTTACTACATTACTAATAGATAGGTCCTGGCAACATCAGGGGTTCAGGGGCGTAGGGTAAAATTTTATTTTTTTCATACGCGGAACCCCTACACCAAAAACAAAGACTTCTTCTCTTTTGAAGGAATTAACCTTAGTTCATTCAATAATTCTCGTAAACGAAAATCACCAGGACTAAAGTTCCTCTCAATAAGATTGGTGTCTTGCTGGGCAAACATGGACACTGCATTCAACATCTTTATTTCCTACCTCTGCATAATCTACAAGTCAAATTCTTGAAGTAAAAGAATCAAACGGATCAGTCTTGGCTTATGGTATTTCCTCTCAAGGAGTTCTTTTAAACCATCCGTATGAACTCTCACTTCTGCATCAACTATATAAGAACGAAATTTACCATAAGATAAAAATACAGTGAAAAGTTCCTTTTCTTCCTTAGGATAATTCTTTTGAGCACCATTAAGAGTTCTACTAGCATGATGTATAACATTAAATCTACGACCAGTGTGTTGTCCTAGACTTACTCATACAACATCATCACTAGCTTCACATATTAAGTCAAAAGTCATATCCCAGATAGGAGGTTTAATAATGGGAGCACGGGATAAATCATTCTTGAGTTTATCAAACGCTATAAGACATTTATCATCAAAATTAAATCTTACTCCCTTTTGCAGGAGGTGAGTCATAGCTTTAGATATTCTAGAGAAATTTCTAATGAACCTTCTATAAAAACCAACATGACGAAGGAAATTTCTTATACCCTTAATATCTCTGGGTTGCGGCATTCTCTCTATGGCCTCAACCTTATCTCTATCCACTTCAATTCCCTTACCTGATACCTTATGTCCAAGGACTATACCTTCTTTCACCATAAAATGGCACTTCTCCCAGTTTATAACAAGATTGGTTTCTTCACAACGCTGAAAAACTCTTTTGATATTATCCAATCAACAAGTAAACGAAGTTCCATAGACAGAAATGTCATCCATAAATACTTCCATTATCAGTTCTAAAAAATCCGCAAAAATAGTAGTCGCACATCTTTGAAAAGTAGATGGAGAATTACCTAAACCAAAATACATACATCGGTAAGCATGTAAACCATAAGGACTAATGAAAGTTGTTTTAAGTTGGTCATCCGGATGACCAGCTATTTGAGAAAAACCAGAGTATCCATCCAGGTAGAAAAAATGAGTGTGGTTTGCTAACCTTTCCAAAGTTTGATCTATGAATGGTAAAGGATAGTGATCTTTCCTAGTTTCTTTATTCAATTTCCTAAAGTCTATGCTCATCCTATGCCCAACAATAGTTCTACTTGTATCAATTCATTATTTTCATTAGGAACAATAGTAAAACCACCCTTCTTAGGGACACAATGAACAGGACTTACGCATTCACTTTCTTTAACAAGATAGATTATACCTGTGTCCTGTAGGCATACAATTTCTTTCCTTACCAGTTCTATCATTTCAGGCTTCAATCTTCTATTAAATTTCACAACTAGTTTAGCACCTACTTCGATGAATATTCGATGGACGGTTATCATGGGACTAATTCCCTTCAAATCATCCATTGAGTACCCAAAGGCCTTGCGATGCTCCTTGAGTATTTTCATGAGTTCTTCTTCTTATTCTTATCCTGAAAGGTTAGGCTCTAATAATAACCAAAAAATTATTTTTATCATCTAAAAACCTATATTTGAGATTATCTGGTAGAGTCTTCAACTCTGGGGGTGGTAATTCCTTGTCCCCTCTCTTTTCTGGCTCTTCAAAAGCCTCGTCAATTGGAGGCCCTATAATGGGAAGTGAATCGAGTTCATCTTGTAGTTCTTCTAGGGACTTGTCCTCCATAACTATTTCTTCATATTTTGTGTCTTCATTTATTTATTCTTCTCGATTACTAAAGAAAAGAGCTGCCATTTCCTCGATAGTTTTCTCTTTCTCTTCTTCTTGTATTTGTGGAGGCCTGTCTTTAAATTTGGAAAAGTGGAATTCCTTTTCTGCTCCCCCAAGCTTAAGAGACACTATCCCTTTTTAAAATCAACATAGGCACCTATATCACTCAAAAAGTTCCTTCCAAATATAATTGGGCAAAGAGTGTTAGCTGGCATATCAACAACTATAAAACCGATAGGAAAGTTTTAGTTGCCAATTGTGACATTTGCATCTTCAACTACTCCCATTGGAATCCTAAGATTTTTATTGGATAACATAATTTTCATATCAGTATTTTCAATTGTAGCTGGTTCTATTTCTACTTTTATTTCTAAATAGAAATCATAAGATATAACATTAACTTTGGTGCCAAGATCACATAAACCATAATGCGAGGTTTCTTTAAATGTGCAGGGAAGAATATGCTTACCCACATATTTTACCTTTGTCTTACCTTCAACCATTACGGAAGTATCTTCATCAAGTTCAACTATGTTACAATCTGCGTACATATCCATGATTGCTTCCTTGGTTACCTCTTCATCTTTGATTTCTTCTAGATGTTCCATGACTTCTGGCATACTTTCCTCTTCTTTATTTTCCTGTGCTGCTTTGACCTATTCATATTCAAAAATATGCTTTTGCGCAGTGTTAGGGAAAGGTATCTCATATGTTGGTTCTAGGGAGTCCAGTGTTGCTTTAACTTCTCTTTTCTTCTCAGGTATGGGTGGGGTGGATGATACATTGCAAATGTATCTATAATTTTTGATGTTCCATGCTTTGTTTTATCTACTTTCTTATGTTTTGTCCACACTTTGGAGTAATTTTCATATGATTTCTTGGACTAACCTATTAACAAGATGCCACAGTGCCAGTTGCCTGTTTTCTGCTGTGTTTGGTGCTAGGAAAGTCAGAAAATGAATATTCTCGGAATTGGACCGGACAAAAGCCAAAGTTGTTATTTTCACGGAAGACTCACGAAGCCAGAAGGAGAGACGGAGAGGGGCCACAGGGTGGCCACACCAACCCTAGGCGCGGGTCCACCTAGGCCGCGCCAGGGCATGGTGTGGGCCCCCTGGCCAGCCACTGACCTCGCCCCTTCGCCTATATATTCCTCCCGATGTGAAAACCCTAAGTAGTCAAGCCTACAGCCATGAAAAGTTCCGCAGCACCGCCGCCACCGAAGGGGAGATTCGGGGGACAGAAAGTCTCTGTTCCGGCACCCTGCCAGGAGGGGAAAGTGCCCCTGGAGCCATCTCCATCGATCTCCACCACCATCTCCATCGCTGTTGCTGATTCCCATGATGATGAGGGAGTAGTTCTTCCTCGAGGCTAAGGGTTCTACCGGTAGCTATGTGTTCATCTCTCTCCCTATGCATGATTATATTGTGATCATGAGCTTTGTAATCAAGTAGATCTACCTTGCTACTCAAGTGCTTTATTAGATCTCTGCTCTCCCCATGTGTGTGAAAGTGACAACGTGCACACCATGGTGGCACTTAGGCTATAGATTACAAATACTTGTTATGAGTTATATTTGGAGTTGGATGTCTTTAGGAAATGGTGGTGTTTGTTGGAACCATCTAGTGCTCAAGGTGACAGTGTGGGGTTATCTAGATGGGAAAGATGAACTTTGAGGTGTGCTGTGATAGCCCTACCATCGATTAGAGTGTCCAACCAGAGAGTAGTTAAGACTAGTATCATAAAGAGAAGATATTTATATGAGAGTGTTCACTAGTGAAAGTATGATCCCTAGGACTTGTTTCTAAGCATCGAAACACCGTTTGCAATTAGATCCGTTACATGTTTGCTTGCTTCCATCTTTATTTCAGTTTGTCTTTAGTCTCTTTCACTCCATCAAGCTATTTTCTGGCACCGTTACTACTTATAATTATCTATACCACTTGTATTTCACTATCCCTTCACCGAACCAGTGCACCTATACACCTGACAAGTGTATTGGGTGTGTTGGGGACACAAGCGACTTCTTGTATCTTGATTGCAGGGTTGCTTGAGAGGGGATACCTTTGACCACTTCCTCCCTGAGTTCGATAAACCTTGGGTGATCCACTTAAGGGAAAACTTGCTGCTGTTCTACAAACCTCTGCACTTGGAGGCCCAACAACTGTCTACAAGAATAGAAGTGCATATACATCAAGCTATTTTCTGGCGCCGTTGTCGGGACTGAAGAAGAAGAAGCTCCCACGTCAACCACGCGCCAGCAAGTATTTTCTGGTGCCGTTGCCGGGGAGGTAAGGTAAAAGGTACTCACATCCTCCGGTGTGAGTGCTCGAAGTTTTTTCCTTTAGATTCTGCAATTTTGTCTTTTTGTTCCTTGTTTTTACTAGTTAGGCTTAATGGAAAACAACAAAAAATTAGAGAGCTTTATAGTATTTGTCTTGAGTTAGGACATGAAGTGTTTGAAGAGAAAATTAAAAGACCTATGGAACTTTATTTGCATGCTAATAGCAATGTTATTAGTATGAATTCTTTGAACACCATTATTGCTAATGCTATGGAAAAGTCTAAGCTTGGGGAAGCTGGTTTTGATGAAAATGATCTTTTTAGTTCCCCAGCTTTGGAAGATAGCTATTGTATTGCTTATGATGATACCAAACCTCCAATATATGATGATTACAATGATGAATATGATATTTTCAGTCCACCTACTATTGAGAAGAAAATTAATTATGATTACAATATGCCTCCTATATTTGATGATTATGGTGATGAGAATAATAATGATAGCTATTTTGTTGAATTTGCTCCCACTATGATTAATAAGAATGACTATTCTTATAGGGAGAGTAATAATTATTATATGCATGTGGCTCATGATAAGAATGTTTTATGTGATAGTTATATTGTTAATTTTATTCATGATGCTACTGAAAGTTATTATGAGAGAGGGAAACATGGTTTTATGTGTCTCAACAATATCAAGTTTCCCCTCTTTATGTTGAAAGTCTTGAAGTTGCACTTGTTTTGCTTTACTATGCTTGTTGCCTTGTGCTTTCATGACTTGTTTCTTTAGAAGATTCATATGCATATGAAGTGGGTTAGACCTAAATGTGCTTTGAATTTGCTTCTTGATGCTCTCTTTTACTTCAATTCATATTTCTTATGTGAGCATCTTCTCAAACTATCATGCCTAACTTAAAGGGGTTAAAGAAAAGTACTTATTGGGAGATAACCCAAAAGTTTTAGATGAGTCTTGGAATTTATTACTTCAGTAATAACTGCTCCTTATCCTTTTTATTTGCTTTTTGTGCCAAGAGTAACCTTTAATGAGAGAGAAGTAATGATTGGGAAAGTTGCTGTCCCGAAACAGATTTTTGTGCTTCACCGTAAAAATTCGTGTAAAATCTCTGTACGTCGTTTTGAGGCGTGACTTTTTCTGCTTCTGCCCCAGGTTGTTATCTAACTTTAGTTAGCTCAACACTTTTTTATTTGAGGAACAGAAGGTCATCGAAAAAATTGGTCTTTATCTTCTGGTCTGTTTTGACAGATTTCTGCCATTATTTGCATTTGCTTCTTGTTGATTCCTTTTTGAGTTCTCTATGGGGAATTGAGATTTTTGAGGGAAGTGCTACAGTAGCTTGTGTTTTAATGGAAGTTTTATTGGTGTTGGAACTGAACCTAAAGACTTATTATCTTGAGTGCACTAATGTTTCTCATAAAGATTGTGTGAAGTTTTGTATGAAGGAAAAATTTCAGGTGTGTGGAAGGAATGAGTAATGAGATGAAGGATGGACTAACGCTCAAGCTTGGGGATGCCACGCGTGTCACCCCAAGTGAAGGGAATATGCTCGAGAGGCAATAATAAAGTGGTTATTATCTTATTCCATGTTTATGATAAATGTTTATTTTACATGCTAGAATTGTATTGAGCGGAAACATCAATACATGTGTGTTTAATAAACAAAAAGGGTTCCTAGTTATGCCTCTCTTATAGACTAGCTTGTTGATTAACAAGATGATCAAGGTTTCCTGATCATGGACATTGGATGTTGTTAAAAACAAGGTCACACCATTGGTGGAATGATGTGATGAACATTCATCCGAAGTATAGCATTACGATCAAAGTCATTATGTTTATATTGCTATAACATCATACGAAGTAATATTTATCCTTAGACCATGAGATCATGTTAATTGCTAACACCGGAAGAGCATCTTGACAACATCAAACGTCACACCGTAATAGGGTGACTATAAAGGTGGGTTCAGTGCTACGAAGGTGTTATGTTGAGGCTCATCGATCAAGAGTGGGATTTGTCCATCCCGATGATTGATAGATATACTCTGGGCCCTCTCGGTGATATCACATTGAAATAGCTTGCAAGCAAGTGATGTGATCACTAGAATGTTATATCACGGGAACAAGAAAAGAGTGCATGTCGGTAACGAGATCAAACTAGGTATGGATATACCGATGATCGAATATCGGACATGTAATATATCGCGGGACAAAGGGATTTAGTTACTAGCGTTAAAGGTTCTCACGATCACAGAAGTCATCGTTGAATGTGTAGGAGTCAGTATGGATCTCCAAGTCCTGCTGCTGATTATTGATCGGAGAGGGGTCTCGATCATGTCTGCATTATTCGCGAACCGTAGGGTGACACACTTAAGGGATACCGACACCATTTGGAGCAAATATGTTTCAGATAAAGATTTAAGAAAGCGCTAGAATTATTTCAATAGACACCAAAACTGTTTTGGGTGAAATTGCTGAAATTGGTTCTGCATGTAATATTGAAATGTTGCAGGGGGTTTTATGTGAATGTTTGTTAATTAAAGTAATTAACAAAATTCTGAATAAAAATAATAAAAGAGTTTTATTAAATGAGAGAGCATTAAATTTGCAGAAATTTAGTGCATTTAAAGTGGAGACTTTAAAAGAGAATGTGAAGGGGCAAATTTATGTGGAGGGAGTTACCACCACATGAATGGAGGAGGTGAAGACTCACCTCCTCCATGCGCCGGCCATGAAGGAGGGGCACCCCCCCTCCTCCTATAAAAGGCCACCCCCTCCTCACACACACCTCGTTGTGAAGGATCTCTCTCCCCCTCTAGTATTATTCCCCCATGGTCTCGGATTAGTGAGATACATGTTCCCAGTGGCTTTATCTGGAAAGGAGTTGCTGCTTCCGCTGCTTTGCTGCAGCGAGGTACGGAGGTTGTCGGGGTACCGGACGTGTGTGCGATCACAGATGCACCGCTGCTTTGCGGTGCTGGACTTGGTGGTGCTGGAGCTGGATCTGATGGCCGTGCTGGAGCCGGACCTGCTGGACATCATCACGATCTTGAGATCGGCAAGTGTACGACTACATCAACCACGAGTTCCTACTCGTTAACAAAGCTCGTTGTCTATGAGGGTAAGTTCTCGTTGGATGTATGTCCACCCGTTGCTTTGTACCTAGTAGATAGATCTTGGCATGTAGTTCACACCGTAGGAAATTTTTTGTTTTCTATGCTGCGGACCCAACAGTGGTATCAGAGCCTGATCTATGCGTAGGTGCTTAGCACAGGTAGTACACATATGTTGATATGTGGGCGATGATGATCATGTTATTGCATCTTCTATGTATTTTGGATATTGGTGGCATAGTGGGATGAAGCGACCCGGACCAACCTTACATGTCATCGTACATGAGACCGGTTCCACGACTGACATGCAACTTGTTTTGCATAAGTGGCTGGCGGGTGTCTGTCTCTTCTACTATAGTCAATATCTGATTTACAACGAGTTGCTAATAACTTAGTTATCCTTGTTGTGGTTCATGTTCGTAGGTAAGAACGGTTCTATCTCCGAAAGCCCTAAGCCACGTAAAACTTGCAATTGATAAATTAGAGGCGTCTAGTTTAGATCGTTGCTGGGCTAGTGTATTGATATGGTATTGTTGTAAGTAGATGTATGATAGATACTCTTACAACACACTCAACGTGTAAGTTCCATAGACCTTGGCCTTACACACAAAGGAATGATAGAGATCATACCACGATGCAAATGATAGAGATCAAATGCATGGACCATATCATCTCACTTTACACATTAGATGTTAGCATCTTATACTGCTAGTTTGGTGCTTTCTGTAGCATTGTAAGATGATCCCTCATTTAGATATCAAGATAAAATGTGTTTTTCCTTAAATATGCACCATTCTGTGGATCGTGTTTTGAGACATCACGTGATGATCGGGTGTACTCGACTCTACGCTTTCATACAAATGGGTGTAAGACAGTTTTATACACGTGAGTACTAAGGTTCTTACTTGGCGAGCCTAGCATGTACAGACATGGCCTCGGAACACAGACCGAAAGGTTAAGCATGAGTCATATAGTTGATATGATGCCCATATTGATGCTCGCCTTTGAAGCTACACCGACTCACGTGATGATCGGACTTGGTGGAGTGGATTTGGTTCATGTAATCACCAAAAAGACATGAGGGATGTCGTTTTTGAGTGGGAGTTCATTCCTAATTTGGATTAGTCGAACCAAATTTGTCATAAATTAAATCAAAGTGAATTTGCATAGTTTGTTGTAGTCATTGGCATTCGTTTTCTACCTTATGCTTAGTTTTTTATTTGAGATAATAGAACTATAGAATTCTGGATATTTACTTTACGAACTGGTATCGTATTGTTTTGAATGTCAATTTAAAGTTTATAAGTCCTATTGCAAACTTTCAGCAAACTCTATTTACTCCATGAAGTTTAATAAGTAGTATTAAATCAAGAGTAAGAATTCCAATGTTAGTATCTAAAGTATCATGTTTGCCTCCATGATTATTGATATTCAAAAAGTTGTTTTAATATCAAGATTATATTGGAGTTGAAAATTGTTTCAAAAACCATCATGTGTGAAAGATATTGTGATATCTGAAACAATGTTTTTGGTTGCATTATGATAGAGTATAATTTAGCAAAATACATGTTCTCATATTGTATGAGAATTTGTGAAGGATGGAGATGCTAGGCATCCGAATCTACCAAAAGGGTTTTGGGAACTGATATTATACTCGCGATTCTTCCTTATAGGCTATAGTAGCTTGATCATGAAAGTTGTCATGATAAAGATGAATAGAAGATGTAAGTAAAATGTTTACTACACTAATAGATTACTAAAGAATGGATTTTTGAAAGAACACCAAACATTTGATGATGGTGATCCACTTCAAAGTGCAAGTCCAAAGGTATTAGTATTTGACTATATACGCTTTGTACCATGTGTCATGTTGATGACACCACTATTGATGTTGATAGATTCTTTTAAAAGAAAAGGAATTGCTGAAAGAGAATCTATAAAATATTTGGCAGAAAATAAAAGGTTGGAGATGTCCAACTTAGGTATATAGAAGGTATACATGTTATGGCTATATTCCTTGCTTGTTAAACAATGTGGTTCTTAGGTATTGGATACCGGTATTGGATACCGAATTGGTTGGTATGAAGTGTCATATAGGACAACGCAATTCATGAACTACAATGGCCTAAGTAACCAGCAAGAGAATGAGTGATGATGTTCATCGAAAACAAATAAAGTGTTATTGTGTTTTTTTGTCATCAAACCAAGCCTTCAAGATTTGTTTAAATAATTGTTATTTTGTTCCGGTATCATGAGAACAATGGTTGTTCAAATAATTACCGTATTCCATAAAGGATGGATGAACTTTTACAAGTCTAGTTGGAGAAATCACATCCATAAACACTATTGCTAAAATGTCGGAAGACAAATGATTGAAAGATCACTTATGAAGTGACATCGCTGTTTAAATTATATTTGAAAGAAAACATGAAGAAACTCCATGTTGATGGATTTTTGGAGTCTTTGATTTTGATCAATTGACGCATGTGAGACTTTCCTCGAGATAATTGAAACCCCGTCCATAGGCCAGAGAGGAACGGATGACTAGCTTATTGGAAATTGTGCAAGCTGATGTGCATAGTCCATTATGTGTAGCCATATGCGATGGATCTTTCTGCTTCATATGCTTTCTTCAAAAATTTGAGTGAATATATCTGTATATTTACTTAATAAGGAAGAAGTATGAAACATTTGAAAATTGTTCAAAGACTTTCAAGATGAAGTGGAAATCATTGTAACAAGAAAATAAAGAGTTTATGATTCGATCATAAAGGAAGATATTTGAGTTACATGTTTAGCAAAAACACCTAAGACTTGAGGAATTGTTCCATGATTTGTGTTTCCCGATAAACCATAGGAGTATGGCATATTCGAGAGATAAAATCAAACCATGTTTGACATGGTAAGATCAAGGGTGTCATTTATAAAACTGCCATTATGTTTTAAGGATTGAAGCTTTAGAGACTACCACTTTTACACTGAAAAGAGCACCATCGTGATCCATTGAAATGACACCATATGAGTTATGGTTTGGGATAAAACCCGAATTGTCGTTTCTTAAATTTTGGTATTCTATGCATAAGTAAAATGTTTAGAACCAAAGTCAAATAAGCACGTCTTTGTAGGTTATTCCAAAGAATTTGTTGGGAATTTCTCCATAACACCGAGGACAAAAGAGTTTGTTACTTGGAACGTCAAGTTTCTTGAGAAGGAATTTTTCGTGAAAAGTTAAGTGGGAGGACAATAGAACTTTGATAAGGTTGAACCTTAGCTATATGTGCTAAGTAGCGCAGCGCCAGAAAGTGTCCTGGTGGCGGCCACAATGCTCATGGCTCTCGTGATTACAAAAGGTGTGATCTCGGAGATTAGAGTTCCTATAGAACCGTGTGGGTTGGTAAGAATCAAATAGTAAGATTTGATAAGCAAGTCGTTATTGTTTTGACAATGATGAACCCACTACATGCAAAGAAGCGATGATGGGCCCTGACTCCATAAAATGACTAGAAGTCATAGAATCCGTGATAGTATCCATACATGAGAAAACAAGTTTCTGAACTTGGAAGACCCTTCGGAAAGGCGTGAATCCTATCGGTCGTGTTTGGATCTATAAAGAAATAAGACATGGATGTTTGACATCTATGAAATAGTCGACAGGTCGGAAAGAAGTTTATGGCGATGTTCAAGGAGTTGACTATGACAAGATATGATCTTTCATAGAGATATATATAGTCTTGACGGATTAATGTAGCAACCACTACATATAATTTGGTATATGGTAGTTGAATAAACAAAACAAGGTTCTTCTAATAGAACGGTAACCTAGGACATGTACATGACATGGTCCGAAGGGTTTTGTTAATTCAAAGGGTGCTAAAAGGGCATGTAAACTTCAATAGTTGAAGTAAGCATAGCGGAGTTGGAATCTTCACCATGATGAAACTGTTAAAAGAGTTTAAATTCATCGGAGATGATGAAGATGCTTGCATTTGCAAGAATTTAAGTGGGAGCGCTGAGACATATTTCTAATACATTATGTAGAGGACATATTGTTGATTGGAAATGATGTATCTTGTATTGACACGAGTTAAGAACTTCATTAAAATAAGATTTCAATGAAAGACTTGGGCAAACCCGGAATATTAGGCATCAATATCTATATGGATAGATTAAGGCGCTAATATGGTTGTGCCAGACATACATATATGATATATTGAAAGGGTTCAATATGGAAACAACAAGAAAGGTTCTTGCTGCATGGAAAGGATTGTATCAAAATTCAAGTGTTTCAACACTTGGTGAGTAAAATCACATGAAGATTTTGATCGATTATACCATGATATGTATATATCCAGAACGTCCTATGCTCTAAATGTTATGAGCATATAGCAGAATGATTCATAAGATGTTCATTGGACAATAGTAAAGATATTATTATGAGCTTTGGAAGAACTAAGAATATATAATGTATAAGTGACAAATAGTTAAAGGTAGTTCATTGTAAAGTGTTACATTGATACTAGTTTTATCACAAGATACAAATTAAATTTATCTCAATTTAGACTATGGGTGGCACAATGTAATGGAAAGGATGTTCCATGATGGATTTGGATGAGTTCCAAAGTTGAGACATTGTGACGGATACTACAACAAAAGGCTAAGTATATAACTGCTATAGTAGCAGCAAAGGAGGGCATTTGTGTTAAGTAGTTTGTTATCAAACTAGGTGTGGTTCAAAGTGGGCTAATACTATGAAGATATATTGTGTGACAATAATATCAACATATTTTGAGCTGAACGAACTAAAGGTCTCACCAAAGGACCAAATCTATACAATGCCATCTCATTTGAGAATGAGTGATGCGTAGAGAAGCAGAGACATGCAAATACACACGGACCTGAAACTGGGATCCGAGATTATGTTAACCACTTGCAATAGCGTATATGCAACTCCAGAAAGCCATAGGTGTTCAATACGCAAAGTTTTTCAAACTAGATTATTGACTCTAGTGCAAGTGGGAGACTGAAGGGAATATGCCCGAGAGGCAATAATAAAGTGGTTATTATCTTATTCCATGTTTATGATAAATGTTTATTTTACATGCTAGAATTGTATTGATCGGAAACATCAATACATGTGTGTTTAATAAACAAAAAGGGTTCCTAGTTATGCCTCTCTTATAGACTAGCTTATTGATTAACAAGATGATCAAGGTTTCCTGATCATGGACATTGGATGTTGTTAATAACAAGGTCACACCATTGGTGGAATGATGTGATGAACATTCATCCGAAGTATAGCATTACGATCAAAGTCATTATGTTTATATTGCTATAACATCATACGAAGTAATCTTTATCCTTAGACCATGAGATCATGTTAATTGCTAACACCAGAAGAGTATCTTGATAACATCAAACGTCACACTGTAACGGTGACTATAAAGGTGGGTTCGATTACGAAGGTGTTATGTTGAGGCTCATGGATCAAGAGTGGGATTTGTCCATCCCGATGACGGATAGATATACTCTGGGCCCTCTCGGTGATATCACATTGAAATAGCTTGCAAGCAAGTGATGTGATCACTAGAATGTTATATCACGGGAACAAGAAAAGAGTCCATGTCGACTAGATCAAACTAGGTATGGAGATACCGATGATCGAATCTCGGACATGTAATATATCGAGGGACAAAGGGATTTAGTTACTAGCGTTAAAGGTTCTCACGATCACAGAAGTCATCGTTGAATGTGTAGGAGTCAGTATGGATCTCCAGGTCCCGCTGCTGATTATTGATCGAAGAGGGGTCTCGATCATGTCTGCATTATTCGCGAACCGTAGGGTGACACACTTAAGGGATACTGACACCATTTGGAGCAAATATGTTTCAGATAAAGATTTAAGAAAGCGCTGGAATTATTTCAATAGACACCAAAACTGTTTCGGGTGAAATTGCTGAAATTGGTTCTGCATGTAATATTGAAATGTTGCAGGGGGTTTTATGTGAATGTTTGTTAATTAAAGTAATTAACAAAATTCTGAATAAAAATAATAAAATAGTTTTATTAAATGAGAGAGCATTAAATTTGGAGAAATTTAATGCATTTAAAGTGGAGACTTTAAAAGAGAATGTGAAGGGGCAAATTTATGTGGAGGGAGTTACCACCACATGAATGGAGGAGGTGAAGAGTCACCTCCTCCATGCGCCGGCCATGAAGGAGGGGCACCCCCTCCTCCTATAAAAGGCCACCCCCTCCTCACTTCTCACACACACCTCCTTGTGAAGGATCTCTCTCCCCCTCTAGTATTATTCCCCCATGGTCTTGGATTAGCGAGATACATGTTCCCGGTGGCTTTATCTGGAAAGGAGTTGCTGCTTCCGCTGCTTTGCTTGAGCGAGGGACCTTGTCTTTTACATACAATCTACAATCTTTTACTGCTTTGCGTTTGCTTTCTGCAAACTATTACTTCTTTCCATTCGATACCTTTAATCCTTTGTTTTCCGCAAAACACGGTGAGATTGACAACCTCATCGCAAGTTGGGGACAAAGTTCTGTGGTTGTGTTGTGCAGGTATCCACGTTGCTACTAGCACCGGTAGTGCGTCCTACCAAAGCTCAGCTAGTAACACCTTTGAGGTGTTTCCTTGCTCCTACTGGTTCGATTAAACCTTGGTTTCATAACTGAGGGAAACTTGCTGTTGTGCTCATCATACCTTCCTCTTGGGGTTCCCAACGAGCTCTACATCAACACCGCCATCAAGCATTTTTCTGGGCGCCGTGCATTGATCCATCAACATTTTTCTGGCGCCATTGACGGGGAGTCAAGGACATCTTCACAAGGGGAGTCCCTCATAACCAATCTCTTTACTTTGTTGTTTTTGTTTTGCTTAGTTTTCTTTTTGCTTTGTTTGCTTGTTTTGTTCTTCAAAAAACCCAAAAACAAAAAAATTAGTTTTACTAGTTTGCTTTCTTTATCAAAAACACAAAAAAATTAAGTCTCCTTAAGTTGTCACCTCTTCCTTAGCTCACCATGTTGATCCCTACTTTCACCTTGAAAGACCTTTCAATTGGTAGTGGTTCTATAATTGGGAAAGACAATATTGAAGAATTCTTTAATCATGTTAGCAAACATGAAGATACTGAGGATAGATCCCTTGTAGAACTTGCTCCAAATTATGAGATTGCTGCAGCTTCTTTAATTCACATGTTAGAAGCTAGGTTTGTTAACCTAAACCCCTTAATCCAAGTAATGTTTCTTAATCTTAAAGAAATTGAGGACCCTGAAAAGAGGGACTTTATTCTAGAAACTTTGTTTAAGGAGTTCTATGATGTTGCCAAGGAAGCTAGAAAAGTTTTTGAACGTTTCAATATGTTAGGCTCATGTGTAGATCTTGTTGGTACACGAGAAAAGATGAACAAAACCGAACCTAATGGGGAGGAACCTAAGATACCAATACCCTTTAAACTAGTAGCAATACATGATGCCATAGAAAAGAATCTTGATTGGATTGTTCCTGCAAACCCTTTTGATGATAATAGTGAACCCAAGAGCATTGAGAGAGGATCCTGTAGAACTTATTTGGATGATATACCTTGCCTTGTTGAAAATATTTGTGGTATTGATCTTAATGCTTCTTCATTTGAGAACACTTGATTCTTTCTTTGCTTCTTATGCCTAACTTAAAGGCGTTAAAGAAAAGTACTTGTTGGGAGATAACCCAAGAGTTTTAGATGAGTCTTGGAAGTTATTACCTCTGTAATAACCTCTCCTTATCCTTTTTATTTGCTTTTTGTGCCAAGAGTAACCTCTAATGAGAGTGAAGTAATGATTGGGAAAGTTGTTGTCCCGAAACAGATTTTTGTGCTTCACCGTAAAAATTCCTGAGAGAGCTCTGTATGTCGGATTGAGCTGTAAGTTTTTGTGCTTCTGCCCCAGGTTGTTATCTAACTTCGTTGGTTCAACACTTTTTGATTTGAGCAACATAAGGTCTTCGAAAAAATTCATCTTTACCTGCTGGTCTGCTTTGATAGATTTCTGCCATTTTCTGCATTTGCTTCTTGTTGGTTCCTTCTTGAGTTCTTTTGGGGAATTGAGATTTTTGAGGGATGTGCTACAGTAGCTAGTGTGCTAATGGAACTTTATTTGGTGTTAGAACTGAACCTTAAGACTTATTTATCTTAAGTGCACTAATGTTGCTAATGAGATTGTGTGAAGTTTTGTATGAAGGAAAAATTTCAGGTGTATGGAAGGAATGGGTAATGAGATGAAGGATGGACTAAAGCTCAAGCTTGGGGATGCCACGCGTGTCACCCCAAGAAATATCCAAGAAGTACAAGCGTCAAAGCTTGGGGATGCCCAAGGCATCCCCTTCTTCATCAATAAAAATCCCAGGTTTCTTCCAAACGCTTCATTTTTATTGTTTCATGCACAGTTGTGTTTTTCTTGGAGCGTCTTCTTTTTCGTTTTCATTTTGGTTTTTAGTTTTCTTGGTTTGCTTAGTTTTCTGAGAAAATTGGTTGGACCCCCTCTTTCATACATTGGTTTGTAATTAGTTTGGTAAGGTTTGGAAAAGAGTAGGAAACTTCATGCTTATGTGGTAAAAAGAGCTTGTTTTTGACTGTGGCCTATGCTTTGTCATGCCATGCTTGATATTGTTTTGGCTTTATGCTTAGTATTCTTTGTTGTAGCATGACTTGTTACAAAAAATTGAGATTTCTTAATGTGCCTTGGATGAATCATGCGTTGTTTTAGCATATTAAAGCATAATATAGTGCTATTCTCCTTTGATGCTTTATTTGGGTTGACTTGGCACATGCTCACACCATGTTATGACTGTCACAAGTCACCATAGCCTTTATGATCCTTTAGTTTTCATCTTGTAGTATCACTTTATGCTTTGATCAATGATGTTTTGTCGCTCTGCATGATTATGTCCATTATTGCTCTCTTAGTTTGTCGCTCCTAGTCTTTTGCTAGCCTCCACCACCAAGTATGAGTTCCACTCATGCATCCAACTCTCTAAACCAAGTTATTCCAAAGAGTCCACCATACCTACCTACTAGCTTATGCTATTCCAAGTATATTCATGCTTTTTTTACCTTCCACTTGTTATGAGAAAACTAGTGATTAAAGCTCTCACGAACTTGATGGCACACTTTACTTTTTGCCTCTAATAAACTTGAACCATTGGGTCCTTCTTTCTTGCGTATATCCTTGCGCTTTATAAGTTGAAATTAGAAGAACCATGTTTCATGGGGAACGCTTTCAACATTGCACTTGTACTTTGTACCCCGTTGATATCATGTTCTTTTGCTTACGGATCCCGGCGGTGTGAAATAAAAGTGGAACTTGTAAGATCATGGAGTTTGTATGTGTGTTAGAGAAACGCCTGGGCCGCTAGCCTAGGCCATGACTAATCATTGTGGAAACTTGCAGCTTCACCATAATGAGCACTCTATGAAGCATCCTCAAAAAAAACCTATGCAAATAGCAAATAAAAAGATCGCTGAGATGCTCATTGTCTGCTTGCCTTGTCATTTTGATTATGGGAAAGCTCCCGTATCATGTGCAAGGGGTACCCATTGGCGGTTCTTAATGATACACATATACTTACAATGACAAGAGCTTACTTGTGACTGAAGTTGAGTAGCATGAGGATCGGTCTTCATAAGTAAGGGGCATGAGATTTCTGTTTATAACTTGTCAAGCATATCCTCTTAGTTGTGTCACTTTAACCTTAATCACCTTCAAGATGCTTATGATAGGGGTAATGAGAGCTGAAAACTATAAGTACCATAATTTTCGGAAGCTCTTTATGAGACTTGAATCCCTACTTCCTTTTACAAAAGGCTTTCCTTCCACCATTATATTGAGTCTCCACCTTCTATGTTTATGCACTTACTTTGAGAGCATAGTGGCCATTCTTAGTTCTATGTGCATTTTCCCAAGACTAGTTGATTGATGCATAACTTGTTATTGCTTGTTTTAAACTATTGTATCTAGTCACTCTTATGAACTTTGAAGGTGTCCTATGCATTTATATTTGCTACTCTACTGAGGGACAAGCTGAATACTATTGTGCTATGTTTTCTTTATGTGAAACAAACAAACGTCTTGCAAAGCATTGTTATTCATGATACTTTTGTTTGTGCCTTTTCATGTTGCATCATAGTTTCTTTGCTTATTGCTAGAACTTTGTCTTTCATGTTATGATTGAAGTACTATGATCCCAGCTTTGAATGTTTTGCAAATACTTTAATCAAGTCTTTGATGGTGCATGTCACCTTAAAAATTATTTCTTTTTATCACTTACCTACTTGAGGATGAGCAGGAGTTAAGCTTGGGGGTGTTGATACATTGCAAATGTATCTATAATTTTTGATGTACCATGCTTGGTTTTATCCACTTTCTTGTGTTTTGTTCCAACTTTGGAGTACTTTTCATATGATTTCTTTGACTAACCTATTAACAAGAGCCACAGTGCCAGCTGCCTGTTTTCTGCTGTTTTTGGTTCCCGGAAAGTCAGAAAATGAATATTCTCGGAATTGGACGGGAAAAAGCCAAAGTGCCTATTTTTCGGAAGGGATCAAGTGCCAGAATACAAGATGGAAAGGGGCTAGGGGCCGACCACCAGCGCTGCCGGGCCCGCCAGCTAGGGGTGGTGTGGTGGCTCCCGGCACCCCCTCGGCCTCTCCTTCCACCTATATATTTCCCTCCGGACGAAAACCCTAAGTACCCGATCAAAAATCCACGAAAGAGTCTGTAGCCGCCGTCATCTCCATCCCTAGATCGGGAGGGATATGAAGCTCTTCCCAGCACCCTACCGGAGAGGGGAATTCACCCTGGAGGCCTTCTTCATCACCATGCAAGCCTCCGGTGTGATGCGTGAGTAGTTCATCCTTGGACTACGGATCCATGTAGTAGCTAGATGGCTGGTTTCTCCTCCTTTGTGCTTTCATATTTAGATCTTCTGAGCTCTGTTCATGATCAATATCATCTTTTTGTAATCCATAGATGTTGTGTTTGCGGGGATCCGATGGATATTGAGATGCTATTTCAGATTGATTATTGATTCTATCATGTCTTTATTATTTGAGATCTTGCATGCTTTCCGTTGTTAGTAGCTATCTTGGCCAAGTAGATGCTAGCAACTCCAAGAGTTAGTATTTATGCTCGATAGTGGGTTCATGCCTCTGGTAATCTGGGGAAGTGACAGAAATCTCTAAGGTACTAGATGTGTTGTTGCTACTAGGGAGAAAAGAACAATCATTTGTTCATAGAACAATCGTATTGTTTACTTTACACGTAGTTCGTAAAGCAATAATCTGTTGCTTGCAACTTAATACTGGAGGGGGTTCGGATGATAACCTGAAGGTAGATTATTAGTCATAGATGCAGTTGGATGGCGGTCTATGTATTATGTTGTAATGCCCAATCAAGTCTCAAAGGAGTCAAGATGATTAGTATATGCATGTATTGCTTTCTCGGTGTTTGTCAATTGCCCCGCTGTAATTTGTTTACCCAGCATGTTATCTATCTTAAGGAGAGCCACCTATAGTGAATTATGGATCCCGGTCCTTGTCTTTTACATACAATCTACAATCTTTTACTGCTTTGTGTTTACTTTCTGCAAACTATTACTTCTTTCCATTCGACACGTTTAATCCTTTGTTTTCCGCAAAACACGGTGAGATTGACAACCTCATCGCAAGTTGGGGACAAAGTTCTGTGGTTGTGTTGTGCAGGTCTCCACGTTGCTACTAAAACTGGTAGTGCGCCCTGCCAAAGCTCAGCTAGTAACACCTTTGAGGTGTTTCCTTGCTCCTACTGGTTCGATTAAACCTTGGTTTCATAACTGAGGGAAACTTGTTGCTATGCTCATCATACCTTCCTCTTGGGGTTCCCAACGAGCTCTACATCAACACCACCATCAAGCATTTTTCTGGGCGTCGTGCATTGAGCCATTAGTACCTTGGAAGGATCATGCATTGCTTTACCATATTAAAGCATAGTATTGTGGTATTCTCCTTTGATGCTTTATTTGGGTTCACTTGGCGCATGCTCACACCATGTTATGACTATCCCAAGTCACCATAGCCTTGATGATCCTTTAGTTTTCAACTTGTAGTATCACTTTATGCTTTGATCAATGATGTTTTGTTGTTCTGCATGATTATGGCCATTATTGCTCTCTTAGTTTATCGCTCCTAGTCTTTTGCTAGCCTCCACCACTAAGTATGAGTTCCACTCATGCATCCAACTCTCTAAACCAAGTTATTCCAAAGAGTCCACCATACCTACCTACTAGATTATGCTATTCCAAGTATATTCATGCTTTTGTTTACCTTCCACTTGTTATGATAAAACTAGTGATTAAAGCTCTCACGAACTTGATGGCACACTTTACTTTTTGCCTCTAATAAACTTGAACCATTGGGTCCTTCTTTGTTGCGTATATGCTTGCTCTTTATAAGTTGAAACTAGCAGAACCATGTTTCATGGGGAACGCTTCCAACATTGCACTTGTACTTTGTACCCCGTTGATATCATGTTCTTTTGCTTACGGATCCCGGCGGTGTGAAATAAAAGTGGCACTTGTAAGATCATGGAGTTTGTATGTGTGTTAGAGAAACGCCTGGGCCGCTAGCCTAAGCCATGCCTAATCATGGTGGAAACTTGCAGCATCACCATAATGAGCACTCTATGAAGCATCCTCAATAAACTAGTGATTAAAGCTCTCACAAACTTGATGCCACACTTTACTTTTCTTGCCCTTAATAAACTTGAACCATTGTGTCGTCTATGTTGTATATGCTTGCACTTATTTGTTGGGGATTAGCAGAACCATGCTGTCATGGGAACGCTTTCAACATTGCACTTGTACTTTGTACCTAGTTGATATCATGCTCTTTTGTTTATGGATGTCGTCGGTGTGAAATGAAAGGGGAGCTTCTAACTCCATGGAGTTATGTATATGTGTTAGAGAAACGTCTGGGCCGCTGGTCTAATCCATGCTGACATGGTGGAAACCTACAGCGTAACCATAATGAGCTATCTATGAAGCATTCTTCTTATAAAAAAAGAGTCAGATATTGAGAAAAAAGGGAAAAAGAAAAAAAATAAAAAAAGAGATTATGAAAAGAGGAAAGAGAGAAAAAGCACCATTTTCCCATGGTAAATAAGAAGATTGCTGAGATCCTCATTGTCTGCTTGCCTTGTCATTTTGATATGGAGATTCTTCCATATCATCGGGCAAGGGGTACCCCGTTGGCGGTTCTCTATGATACACATGTACTTACGACGACAAGAACTTACCGTTGACTATACTTGAGTAGCATGAGCAGCGGCCCTCGTATTCAAGGGACATGAGATTTCCAACTTATACTTCGTCAAGCATATACACCATAGTTTGTTCACTTTAACCTTAATCACTTCATGATGCTTATGATAGGGGCAATGAGAGCTGAAAGCTATTATGTACCATAATTTTTGGAAGCTCTTTATGAAACTTGAATCTCTGCTTCCTTCTATGAAGGCCCTTCTTCAACTTATATATTGAGTCTCCACCTTCTATCTTTATGCACCTACTTTGAGAGCAATGAGGCCATTCTTAGTTCTATGTGCATTGTCCCAAGACTTGTTGATTGATGCATAGCTTTGATATTGCTTGTTTTAAACTATTGTATCTAGTCACTCTTATGAACTTTGAAGGTGTCCTATGCATTTATGTTTGCTACTCTATGAGGGACAAGATGAATGCCACTATGCTATGTTTTATTTATGTGAAACAAACAAACGTCTTGCAAAGCATTGTTATTCATGAATCTTTTGTTTGTTCCTTTTCATGTTGCAACATAGTTGCTTAGTCTTATTGCTAGAACTTTATCTTTCATGTTTTGGTTGAAGTACTATGATCCCAGCTATCAATGTTTTACAAATACATTGATCAAGTTTATGATGGTGCATGTCACCTCAAAAATTATTCTTTATTTTTATCACTTACCTACTCGAGGACGAGCAGGAGTTAAGCTTGGGAATGTTGATACATTGCAAATGTATCTATAATTTTTGATGTTCCATGCTTGGTTTTATCTACTTTCTTATGTTTTGTCCACACTTTGGAGTACTTTTCATATGATTTCTTGGACTAACCTATTAACAAGATGCCACAGTGCCAGTTGCCTGTTTTCTGCTGTTTTTCGTGCTAGGAAAGTGAGAAAATGAATTTTCTCGGAATTGGACCGGACAAAAGCCAAAGTTGTTATTCTCCCGGAAGACTCATGGAGCCAGAAGGAGAGACAGAGAGGGGCCATAGGGTGGCCACACCACCCCTAAGCGTGGGTCCACCTAGGCCATGCCAGGGCATGGTGTGGTCCCCCTGGTCGGCCACCGACCTCGCCCCTTCGCCTATATATTCCTCCCGATGCGAAAACCCTAAGTAGTCAAGCCTCCAGCCACGAAAAGTTCCGCAGCGCCGCCACCACCGAAGGGGAGATTCGGGGGACAGAAAGTCTCTGTTCCGGCACCCTGCTAGGACGGGGAAGTGCCCCCGGAGCCATCTCCATCGATCTCCACCTCCATCTCCATCGCCATTGCTGATTCCCATGATGATGAGGGAGTAGTTCTTCCTCGAGGCTAAGGGTTCTACCGGTAGCTATGGGTTCATCTCACTCTCTATGCATGATCATATTGTGATCATGAGCTTTGTAATCAAGTAGATCTACCTTGCTACTCAAGTGCTTTATTAGATCTCTGATCTCCCCATGTGTGTGAAAGTGACAGCATGCACACCATGGTGGAACTTAGGCTAGAGATTACAAATACTTGTTATGAGTTATATTTGGAGTTGGATGTCTTTATGAAATTGTGGTGTTTGTTGGAACCATCTAGTGCTCAAGGTGACAGTGTGGGGTTATCTAGATGGGAAAGATGAACTTTGAGGTGTGTTGTTATAGCCCTACCATCGATTAGAGTGTCCAACCGGAGAGTAGTTAAGAGTAGTATCATAAAGAGAAGATATTTATATGAGAGTGTTCACTAGTGAAAGTATGATACCTAGGCCTTGTTTCTAAGCATTGAAACACCATTTGCAATTAGATATGTTACATGTTTGCTTCCTTCCATCTTTATTTCAGTTTGTCTTTAGTCTCTTTCACGCCATCAAGCTATTTTCTGGCACCGTTACTACTTATAATTATCTATACCACTTGTATTTCACTATCTCTTCGCCGAACTAGTGCACCTATACACCTGACAAGTGTATTGGGTGTGTTGGGGACAGAAGAGACTTCTTGTATCTTGATTGTAGTTTTGCTTGAGAGGCGATACCTTTGACCACTTCCTCCCTGAGTTCGATAAACCTTGGGTGATCCACTTAAGGGAAAACTTGCTGTTGTTCTACAAACCTCTACACTTGGAGGCCCAACAACTGTCTACAAGAATATAAGTGCGCAGACATTAGTGGATCATACTTGACCAAACCCTCTTTTGGAGCTTTGATATGTTCTATAAAAGCTTTAACAACTTGCAACACAAGATTTGAATCCACATAAAGTTCTTTAGATAATTCTTCAACATGGCCATTTTTATTATAGTCATGAATACAATCATGTTCTATTTCTACGCCCCCTTCACTTCCTAGACCAAAACTCCATGAAACTCTATGATCACGAATTCTATTAAGTAAAGTCCAAGTTTTAGTTATAGGAAGATTCATAAGGGCTCCTGCCGTGAAAGAGTCTAGTTCAATTTTATTAGGTTCAGTTAAACCACCATAAAAGATATGCAATAAATACATTAGGGCAAATCATGTTGAGGACATATGCGAAGTAAATCTTTAAATCTGATATAAGTTCTTACTAGTCCTTCATTAGAACGGGTTTTCCAAGTCATTATAAGACGCCTGATTCCAAAAGATTTTGATAATGGATAATATTTTGCTAGAAATTCACAAGCTAGATTATCCCAAGTAGTAGTGGATTCCGGGGGTAAAGATCTATACCATGAGAGAGATGTACTAGTCAAAGTCTGACTAAAAAGTTTAACCCTTACCTCATCAGCAGTATATCCCGTTAATTGAAAAGTGCCACATATATCTTTGAAACATGCAATATGCTCATATGGATCAGGATCTTCTTCATCTCAAGTAAATTGTTTCTTGTGTAGAATACCAGGTAATAGAGGATTTATTTCAAACCCCCTAGTCTTCTCATTGGAGTTGTCTCTTTTATAAATATCACAGGGCTTCCCAAACTGGTTGAGTGGGTTAACACTAGTCATATGCTCAAACTCCATCATGTTGGTGGAAACCTGTAACTCAAAACAAAACTTAGCAAGACAAAAACAAATAAGCAAAAACTAAAAGACCTAAAGAACTTAGCTCCCCGGCAATGGCGCCAGAAAATAGCTTGATGACTGCAAGTGCACAGATCGTTTGTAGCTAGTTTTGAAATAAATATATTGATCCCACATGGAGCAGGAGTCTGAAGTCTAATAATTCTTGAAATAAATATTACACTAGTAATGCTTAATAAAGTTCTGAGTGACAAGATAAAATACGAGTATTGCATAAAAAGGTGTTTTGGGTTTTTGGTATAAGAGAAATAATAAGTAAAGTAAAACACCTGAATATAGAAAATAAGTATCACGTATGTAAGAGAAATTGGAATTACAATTGGGAAAAAGTGTTCTGAGGGAGTAGGAGATTCACCAATAGCATTATAAGGAGCTAATGTAAAGATTATTATCATGAACATTCTCAACTATGTATGTTTGAGAGGAACTCCATATTTGGACAAATAGGCAGCAACTGCTGGTCACATCATCCTCATAACCATATCAGTCAGCAATCGAGATCAATTAAATTACTGCGCTATTAAGGGACGTAATCCTGTAGGATGTATCCCATGGCATGGATAGTGTACCGTGAGTTTCCTTAGTTTCCCAAGTTGATAGGGAAGGAGTGCCAACAGCTTTATAGTGACTATAAGTGCTAACACACCTACGTCTACCAACAAGTAGTTCCCTACATCAAGTCCCCATGAGAGGCAAATATTGAGAGGTCGACTTCTCTCAACATCAAGATGAAGACAATCGAACACATGGTCACAGCGATGAATATCATAATAAACTTTATCTTATTTCAATCTCATACTAGGGTTTCTCCATCTCCCCAATAACTAACGATCTACTCAGACATGGAGGCAATCAACATCATGGCAATAACAATGGAATCTATCATAGATGAATAGTACCAGTATAAATCCACAATGAGTATGGAAAATACAACAAGATGTAGGTGGGATGGATGGAGATGGTGGTGATGCAGCAGTGGATGATGAAGATCGATGCCTTAGCCTCCTGGATCTACGCAGGGCAAAGATGGATCCCCTGTGGACGAGTTCCCCCTCCAGATTCCTTCTGGAGGTGAGAATTCTGCGATTTTTGGGTGTTCTGTATGTTGTCTCTCTGATCTAGTATCACCGGGTGAAACTATTTGAGGAGGCGGTGGCGGAGCCAACTATACGGCGAGAACTATACGGCCAAAAAATTCATTCCCGCCGTATAGTTGGTCGTTAAACCGTCTGTCTCCCTTGATTGCTTTGGTTTTTCTTCTGGTATTAGTAATATTTCACAAATAAGCGATTTACATTGTTTTTGACTCCTTTTCTCCTCAGTACAACTGCTTCAAGAATTGTGTCCATTGTATCCATCATTTGTCCTGATCCTAGTGAAAACAGACATAAAAGGTGCGCGGGAGCACCATACAATACCAAGATCCTACATCTATAATGCAAAATAACAATATAAAACATGATGTAAATATGCACTCATCAGGAACCGGTAGACACTACTATTAAATTGTCTAATTGAACTAATATAGAACCGGAAGGGATTATCAGAAACATCTATGTCTTTATTGGATCACTCATGTACCCCCTTGATTTTCAAATTGTTGACATGCCTCGAGATTCTTTTTGTTCTATTCTTTTAGGAAGGCCTTTTGTTTCCATAACCAAAGCTCGAGTTGATAATAAGAAGCAGACTATTTCACTGATGTTTGGAGAAGAATAAATAACATTCCATTTTGCCAAACTAAAGAAGAGGCAATATGAAGTGGAAGATATCAAGGAAGAGAAAACGATTGCCGATCTAGCAGCAATTCATTTCAGTACTCAACAAGATGAATTAGAGAGGAGCCTAATTAATTGGGAGGAAGCAACGGATGATGATGAGAGATAAGACATGGATGATTATCTTGATTCAGTTTTGGAAGCACAAAATCCACATGACTACGAAGAACTAGTAAGAAAAGGAGATGAAGAACCTCCGCCAATTGAATTGAAACAACTTCCAGACGATATGGGGTATGCGTTTTTAGATGATGAAAATAAATGTCCTATTATTATTAGCAAAAATCTATCATAAAATGAAACAAATAAACTCATTTCGGTCTTGGTTAAGCACCATCAAGCCTTTGGATATACTATAACTGATATTAAAGGAATAGATCCATCTATTGTAACGCATAAGATTACCATGCTTGATGATGTTGAACCTGTAGTTGATACACAAAGAAGGATTAATCCTAAAATGAAAGAAGTAGTAAGAAAAGAGCTTATACGCTTATTAGATGCAGGCATAATATATCCTATTTCTAACAGTAAGTGGGTTAACCCAGCTCATTACATACCAAGACAAGGTGGTCTTGATGCTACTATGAATGAGGATGGTGAGCTAGTTCCTGTAAGACCTATTGTTGGATATCGTATGTGCATTGATTCTACGAAGCTAAACCGCGAGACATAGAAAAATCATAAACGTATACCATTTATGGACAAAAATTTAGAAAGACTCAGTAATAATTCTTATTTCTGTTTTCTTGATGCTTATTCTAGATATTCTCAATTTGCCATGCAACTGGAAGATCAAGAGAAAACAACTTTCACGTGCCCTTATGGCACATATGCTTATAAATTGATTCTGCTTAGCTTATGTAATGCAACAACTTTTCAAGAATGTGTTTTAAAAATCTTTGGTGATTTTGTTGAGAAGACTATGGAAGTTCTAATAAATAATTTTGTTGTTTGTGGAACAACCTTTGATAATTTCCTCTATAATTTAACCAAAGTTTTGTAGAGATGCAGGCAATCAAATTTGGGTTTGAATTGGGAACAATGTCATTTCATGGAAAGAGAAGGTAATGTTTTTGGGCATAAGGTTTCGTAGAAGGGAATAGAAATAGATAAAACTAATATAAATGTTATAGAAAATCTTCCAATACCTCACGACATAAGAAACTCAAAATGTTTCTAGGACATGGAGGTTTGGATAAGCGTTTTATAAAAGATTTTGCTAAAATAGTTGTGCCTCTCACCAATCTTCTTGAGGAAGAAACTCCATTCTACTTAGACCATAACTGCATTGCAGCTTTTGAGAACCTTAAATCAAATTAGTTCTAGCACCCATCATGCAATCTCCAAAATGGGATGAACCTTTCGAAATCATGTGTGATGCTAGTGACTATGCTTTAGGGGCTATGTTAGGACAACGAGACGGAAATAATTTAAATGTTATTTATTATGCTAGTAGACCTTTTAATAAGATTCAGAAAAATTATTCTACTATAGAAAAAGAGTTCCTAGCTATAATTTTTGCTTGCGACAAATTTAGATCTTACATCATTAATTCTAAGGTGATAGTTCATACGGATCACCAAGCTTTGCGTCACCTCCTTGTGAAAAAGTATGTGAAGCCCAGGTTGATTAGATGGGTTCTATTACTACAAGAATATGATTTGCAAATAGTAGATAGGAGGGGTAAGGATAATCCGGTAGCAGATCATCTCTCTAGGATGGAGGGAATAATTACTAACCCTGTACCTATAAATGAGTCATTTTTGGGAGAATATTTAGCAAATGTTGAAATTGCTGATCCTTGGTATGCAGACTATGCTAGCTATGTCGAAGTAAAATTTATACCTCCTGGTATGACAAGAAATCAAAGAATGAAATTCTTTAAAGATCTTAAATATTACATTTGGGATGATCCGTATCTATATCGTCATGGACCAGACAGAATGATTCGGAAGTGTGTTCCTAACCATGAAATGAATGCGATTTTGCAAGCTTGTCATGACAGCCCGTATGGAGGACATCATGCAGGCAAGCGAACTGCAGCAAAGGTACTTCAATCCAGATTCTATTGGCCAACCTTGCTTAAGGACGCACACAGGTATGTAGAACACTGCGATGCTTGCCAAAGAAGAGGTAATATAGGTAGGAGACAAGAAATGGCAATGAATTATAGTCTTATAATTGAACCCTTTGATGTATGGGGAATGGATTATGTGGGACCTTTCATAGAATCAAATGGTTATACTCATATTCTTGTTGCTGTCGATTATGTTACTAAATGGGTTGAAGCTATTCCAACAAGTCATGCAGATGCAGCCGCGTCAGTGAATATGATCAAGGATATAATATTCCCCAGGTTTGGAGTTCCTAGATTCCTAATCACTGACGGTGGTACTCATTTTATGAAAGGAACTTTCAGGAAAATCCTTAGCAAATATGGAGTAACTTACCGTGTTGCTTCACCATATCATCCTCAAACGAGTGGTCAAGTGGAACTCTCCAATAGAGAATTAAAGACCATACTCGATAAGACGGTGGACAAATCAAGAAAAGATTGGTCATATAAGTTAAATGACAATCTATGGGCATACCGTATTGAATTTAAAAATCCGTTGGGTATGACACCTTATAAGATGGTATATGGTAAGGCATGCCATTTACCTTTAGAATTGGAACACAAAGCTTTCTGGGTAATCAAGAACCTAAACTATGATCTTAAAGCAACAAGAGAAAGATGTTTATTAGATATTCATTCTTTAGACGATTTTAGAAGTGAGGCTGATGAAAATGCTAGATTGTTTAAAGAAAAAGTGAAAAGATGGCATGATAGTAAAATAGAAAATAAGACTTTTAAAAGTGGAGACAAACTGTTGCTCTATAATTCTCGTCTTAAGTTGTTTATAGGGAAGCTCAGATCAAAGTGGGAAGGTACCTATATAGTTGAAGAAGCTTATTCATCGTGTGCAGAGAAGCTCCAGGGGAAAACACCCTCTCTTTCATGGGTGGTAAATGGACAATGCTTGAAGCATTATCGAGTAAAATAAGATATAATTGCAGTCACCTTATAAGTGATCACCCTAGAAGAGGTGATTAATCAAAGATATACAAGGGATGGCAACTGTAAGAAGAATAGACTCGGGACAAAATGAGCAACACTACGGTTAAGCTATTGACCATACAAAAGTGCTTCATGGGACGCAACCCATGCAAAGTAAAAGTTTGAGTTAGATTTTAAATTTTTAATTAAATTTTAATGAGCTTGTGTTAAATGAGGAACATTTGAAGCTCTAGCGAAGAAAAAGGAAGATTGATTATGCCAATATTGGTCAAAAATTTAAGTTGTCATTTTTCTGTCAAAACTTGATATTTCATTAAGTTTCAGATTAATAATGAATCCTTGGAGTAGAAGGAAAATTTTGGTGGACACAGAGGGTTTAACGACCAACTATATGGCGGGAATAAAAATTCTAGTCATATAGCTGTGGTCATATAGTTGTTTCGACATGACCCCTTCAGTCCACAAAAGGTACTGATAGTTTAACGACCAACTATACAGCGGGAATAAGAATTCCAGCCGTATAGTTACCTTTGTATAGATATCGCCCCTTTGACAAAGCTCTTTTCTGGGTACTGATAGTTTAAGGACCAACTATATGGCGGGAATCAAAATTCCGCTCGTATAGGTGTGGTCGTATAGATATGGACCCATCTCCAAAAAAAATATTCGGCATATAGAAGGTTTAATGACAAACTCTACGGCAGGAATAAAAATTCCCGCCCGTATAGTTTTGTCCGTATAGTTGATTCCATCGCAGAAGAAATTATATAGTCGGTTCGTAACTATACAACGGGACCTATACGGGCCACGCCCGTATATTTTGTTGTTACGAAATGCGGCTAGGGTTTTCGACCTCCCCTTTTAAAGCTGATCGCATCTAAACTTTTTAATTAAGTTTTTGCAAAGCTACAACCTCCATCCTACAAGAATCCTCGCCATCCCTATACAAACCCCTCTAACAACATCAATGCAGCGAAGCCATGCATCCCTTCCATGTTGACAAGATCTAGAGGAAGAAAGAAGAGAAGCCCGTGAACAGGATCGAAGAAGTAGAACCTAAAGGAGTATCATCATCATCCATCCTGGAGATCAAGCCTCTCCCAAATTGGGAGGACATGTTCCCGCAAAGGATGGAGATGATGAGGCAGGCTGACTGGGGAAAGAACAAGGATGAGTATCTCTCTAATCCCTATCGTCATAACATATGATCCTATTATAAACCTCCTATTGGTCCATGACCTCTTAAACCTAAGAAGGTGCGGCAAGATGAGATTCATGGTAAGATCTATGAGTTGGAAAAGGCTTCGAAGGCATGTGTTGAAACAATTGGAGAAGGGATTGACTCCTACTAGATGATGAGCAAATACCCTGAGAAAAAGGTCAATGACATTGATGGTAGAGTTGGTTTCTTGATTAAAACTGTTTTTGAACTGACAGATGAGAAGAAAGTCCTCAAGAAGAAAATGTTGAAGCTTCAATACGACATGGCCGAGCTCAACACCCGCTTTGCAAGCATAGTTAAAGATGGCAACACAAAAGAAGAGGGCAATACTCTTCCTACCAAGAGGAGGAATAGGTACCAACAAGGAGTTATTTTATCCTGCCTGGCTTGATTCCAAGCTTGGGGATATCTTTAAGACCTTGTAATCTATCTTATAAATTTTATATTACTATCTTAGTTTTGCATTAGTTTGAGTTTAGAAATAAAGTTTGCATCATTTGAATTCCCTTAAGAATAGTCGAGCCCATTTGTGAAATTCTGAGTTTATTATTATATATGGAGCATTATTGAGTTTGTGCTTGTCTTATTAGATATATGAATGGCTTGAGTATAATTTTACTTGCACTTGATGATAACAGTAGAGTCTTCCACACCATTGGTATTAATGGAACATATCAACATAATTTAATCAATACATTGTAAGTTCATGGTTTGGTTTACAAAAGTAAAAATAATCTGATTAGTCAAGTTGAGAAAGAAACCTTGAACAAAGGAAAATTAAAAGTACTATCAAAATAGAGTGAGGACAAGTCGAGGTAGGAATCTTCAAGTCGAGATGCTTCATATACAATTGGAATTTGATAATTGAGATCGTTAAACTTTCGATTCCTACATGAAGTGGAATGTATGGCTAGCTTCTTTGCACAACACTTAAACAAAAATGTGAGCATATATATATATAAACGAAGAAGAAGAAGAAAAAGAGCGAATGTGTAAAGAGAAGTAGGCATACACCACTATATTGTGGTATGACAAAGAAGGGTTTTGAGATCTTGAATACCAAGTTAATATGTTAATCCTAAAACACTTGGGACTACCTCGCTAACTCATTCGGTCAAACCAAATACTTTTACATCATGTTGAGATTCATCCTTTGGATCGTTGATCACCAAGGTGTGGAATCCTTCTAATATTATTTGGATGGTTCGAGTAAGGTACTATTCATGAAATTATTACTATGTATCATATATGATAAACACATGTTGCAACTGTCTCATTTATTTTATCGACTCAGCTTCATGAATATGAGGATCACATCCATTAAGCTAAACTTGCTCGGGACTAGCAACAGTCTATGATTGGGGAAGTTGATGAGTGCATATTTGCATCATGTTTTATATTATTATTTTGCATTGTAGATGTAGGATCTTGGTATTTTACGGTGCTCGCGTGCACATTTTATGGCTATTTTCACCAGGATCAGGACAGATGATGGATACAATGGACACAATTCTTGGAGCAGTTGTATTGGAGAGAAAAGGAGTCAAAAACAACGTAAATCGCTTATTTGGGAAATATCAATAATACTAGAAGAAAACCCGAAGCCATCAAGGCTTACAGACGGTTCAACGACCAACTATACGATCGGAATACTTTTTCGGGCGGTATAGTTCCAGTCGTATAGTTGGCGCTGCCACCGCCTCCTCAAATAGTTTCACCCCGTGCAACTGGATCGGGGAGACGACATACAGAACACCCATAAATCACCGAAAACCTGACCTCTGGAAGGAATCTGAAGGGGGAACTCGCCCAAGGGATCCATCTTCGCCCTACGCAGATCTAGGAGGCCAAGGCATCAATCTTCATCTTCATCAACTGTTGCACCACCATCATCTCCATCAATCCCATCTTCACCCATGTAGATCTTGTTGTAATTTTTGTACTCGTTGTGGATTTATACAAGGACTATTCATTTACAATTGATTCCATTACCATTTCTATGATGTTGATTGCCTCCATGTATGAGTAGATCTTTAGTTCTTGGGGAGATGGTGAAACCCCAACATATGATTGAGATAAGATAGAGATTATTATGTTATACATCATTATGTGTATGAGTTAATTGTTTTCATCTTGATGTTGGGAGTTGTGCACCTCCTTAATATTTGCCTCTTATGGGGGCTCGATGAAGGGGATTATTAGTCGGTAGACGGAGGGATGATAGCACTTACTGTGACTATAAAGCTATTGTCATTCTTTACGTACTAACTTGGGAAATCAAGGAGAACTCACAAAGTCATGTCCATGCTATGGGAGAAATCCCTTAATAGCGGGATAATACGACTGATATCATTTATCTGTCGGTTGTGGTTATGAAGGATGATGTGAGCACTGGTTGCTGCCTATTTGTCAATATATGGAGCTCCTCCCAGAAACATACATATCATGAGAATATTCGTTATAATAATCTTGATTGCTTAGTCTAAATTGCTAGTGGTGTATCCACCACTCCTTGAAAATGCCTTTTTTCCTATTGCAGTTCTAAGTTCTTTTACACACGTGATTCTTACTTTCTGCATTAAGCTTTACTTTACTTTAATTGTTTCATTCAATCAAAAACCCTAAAATAATTCTATTTTTTGCATCTTTAAGTTATTTCTTAAGTATTACGTTTAGTTTTAGTTAAAAACATTTTAGTCTTTTGCCTACTTCTCCCTGTGGGATCGATATCTTTATTTCTAAACTAGATACAAACGACTTAAATGACATGCATGGAAAGTTTTTAATGCAACAAAACTATTTAATGCAAATTATTGATTCCATTTAATGGGATTATTCAATTTAGATTAGCCTCTATTGTAAACAGTATTGTTAAATTGTGACAAAAATACTCCTGGATAGATATTTTGATTCAGAGCCGATGAGCAAAGGATTCATGTCAAAATAGTTTACAAATCATTTTCTAGAATTAAAATACTACAATATGCATTTTAATATGTCAAACATTATATGTATAGTAAACTCGTAATTTTATTTCAGCATAATGTTCTACTCAATTTTGTGAATCCAGGGGTATATCATTTGTATTTTCATATCTGCAGTTTATTTGATATGAATTAATTTCTCCAAAAAGGGTATTAAACCATTTAAATAATCACGACAAATTTTAGAGTAAATGTCAGATCCAATTACTTATTAATATTCTACATAAAATTGTGAATCGAACGGTATATTAGTTGCTATTTTTGGACATGTATATCTTTTTATATTAAATTTACAAGTTTAACTCAATTTCTGCAAATTTCTAATGAGTTCAATTATAAGGGAATATTCCGCGTGACGTGGCGCATCCTGGTTCGCCGGTAACCTTTTGGTCCCGGGATGGATTTTGACCGTCGGGTCTTAAGTGAGACGGACGGTTGTGGTTGACCGTGGTGAGCTCACCGACGAGGATGACGTGGCGGTGGCGATGTAGTCGACGGGATGCGGAGCGGAACGGTGGTCCTTCTGGTGGTCACGGCACGATCCCTCGCTTCCTCGGGCAACAGTAGGGAGTGGATGGAGCCATGCAGCGGCGGCGGTGTGCCGGTGAGGCCTCCTAGGCATCATAGTGTTCCTGCGGACGGGGGAAAAGGTGAGGCGATACGGTGCAGAGAGGGGAACATCGTAGAGGGAAAAGGAGGGCTCGGGGTGATGGAATCGACGATTTTCTCAACCTCCAATGGGGGCTCCGGCAAAATCAATTTGAGCACCGTGGCGACGCTGGGGTTCGATATTTGGCGAAACTGAGGGGGTATTTATTGAGTTGTTTCCGTGCTGAGGGGTGATGGCTAAAAATATATTCGAACTCGTTGGGAACCCCAAGAGGAAGGTATGATGAGCACAGCAGCAAGTTTTCCGTCAGTTATGAAACCAAGGTTATCAAACCAGTATGAGCAAGGAAACAAGTCCAAGGTGTTGTTTCCAACTTGGAATCCTGCACAACACAACCATAGAACTTTGCCCCAACTTACAGTGAGGTTGTCAATCTCACCGGTTTTGCTGAAAACAAAGGATTAAATGTTGTGGAAGATATTAATTGCTTATAGAAAGTAAATAGTAAACAGTCAATAGATGGTAGATTGATGGTAAAAGAATGGACTGGGGTCCATAGTTCACTAGAGGTGATTCTCCTTAAGATAGATGACATATTGGGTAAACAAATTACAGTAGGGCAATTTACAGACACCGAGAAAGCATACCATTCATATGCTAATCATCTTGACTCCTATGAGATTTGATTGGGCATTACAACATTATACATAGACCGTAATTCAACTGCATCTATGACTAATAATCCACCTTCAGGTTATCATCTGAACCCCCTCTAGTATTAAGTTGCAAGCAATAGATAATTGCATTAAGCAAAGTGTGTAAAGTAAACAATACGATTGTCCCATGGACAAAGGATTGTTGTTTTCTCCCTAGTAGCAACAACACATCTAGTAACTTGGAGATTCCTGTCACTTCCCCAGATTACTAGAGGCATGAACCCACTATCGAGCATAAATACTCCCTCTTGGAGTTGCTAGCATGTACTTGGCCAAGATAGCTCCTAACAACGGAAAATGTCAACACCCGGATTTATAATCCCAGATGCCTGTTATGCCATACCTCGCAATCCCAGGATTACCATTTTTGCGAGACATAACAGATTGGATATCACAATACATCATCCATTACAAACCATACATAAGGTCTTACACAAATAAGGATCTCATGATCTAGTCTTAATACAACAAGCAGCGGAATAATAAGCGTAGCGGTGGGGTCCATCTGCAGGGGCACAGGCAATGCTGACGAAGGCAGATAGTCCTAGTTATCATAGTTGTCCTGCTGGCCATCATCTTGGTGGTCTCCTTCATAGTCTGGCCATAGGAATAGCAAGGAACAAAGCCATGAGTACTCTTTAAGTACTCGCAAACTACCATTAACAAGTAGGATAGTACTAAAGTAAAGTGCTAACTCTAAGTTTACTTGTAAAGTTAAGTTTGAAACCTAAACTGATTTCAGAAGCAAAGAAAGATAAAATAAAATTCTAGAATCACCTAAGTTGGTAAGCTAGTGTCATTGTCGCAACCCTGTTGTGATCAAGTCAAGTTCATCATTCATTTCATAAGTCATTTTGAAAACATCTGACAACGAAACAGTATGGCCACTCCAACTGTGCATAACCGCGGACGCGGCTATTCGAATAGTTTGACACTCTACAGAGGTGGTACACTTTCACCACAAGATTCGATACATCTGTCAGGGATAACCCTGAATTATCATACTTAGTATGCAGATAATCAAACATAACCTTTCCTTTACACACGCTAGTATAAGAACCTCTCCTATGAACATGGCCTCCCAACCACGACCAGCTATCATCTTGGGCACTGCATAGGTGGACAACATTGAGAGGTAGCCTCACCTCAAACCTCTCTCGCGAGGGAACTAAAACTAATGCATATAAACTTCCGGCTAAGCCTTACCCAATTCAGGTATTGTGGTTGTACGATAAAATTGGAATGGTATCGCATCCGAATCCAACCATTAGTTTTGTAAAAGGGTTAAGGCTCCTGCCTCAACATTTTCATCATCATAAACCATTTGTGTTTCTCAACACATGTCAAAACCTCTCAATAGAACGACTCATCATTCCAAGGTTTTCATAAATAATTTTCACCAAGTGTTCCCATCTAAAGTGACTCAAGTTTCTATCTACTCTAAACTACTAAGTTAAGAGTGTTCACTAAGGTGGAAAGATGGGATCAATCTCATGCCATAGAATGACATCTAAGGTTATCTAAAAAGGTAAAGTTTTATACTCTTTATGCTACCTTCAAAACAAGTAAAGGACTTTGGTAAAGTAAAGAAGTAAAAGCTTGGAAATAAACTTGGAGTAAGTAATAGTAAAGGTGGTATAACCAAAGCATGCCTAGTGAATCTTGCTAAGATTATCTAGCTTACTTCTAGCTGGCTAAGCATTATACTTGCAAGTGTTAGCTTGCCTTGGGTAGTGCAGTGGTTGATGTTTTCCTCCTCCTCCTCTTGGTAGAACTCCTCCTCCTCGAAAGCTTGGTCAGTACTATCGTCTAAAAATACATACGGGGTACACAATCACCAAACAATACTTAACTAGTCTACTTAGCACTCTAAGGCACACATTTGATGATCTATTACCATCACAAGCAACACAAGGTTTTATTAACTAGTTTCGTCCTTTTTATTTATGAAAAGTAATTTCTACTCATTGAAAATAACTAAGATTTAATATTCACCACTTAAAATATGGGATCATGTGGACACATGTCCTCACCACATATTCTCACATGTGGGAATGTGATTTAAAGGTTGGATCACATTTACTTAAGTTTAAGTTTATTATGGTTAAATGTGATTTTTGAGAGTTGGAATCAACTCAAAAGCTATTTTGGTTGATTTTATAAAAATGTTGCAAGGTGCAAATGCTTGTGTTTTGTTATTTTTACTAGGAGAGCTCTCTAACTCTAACTGAATTAATTCCAACGGGCTTGGATAGATCTTTTAAGAATCTTTCCAACATAATTGGAATCACTCCATTTGGATTTTTAAATCTCTCTTAATTGATTTTTAAACTAAGGGACAGAACTAGGTTCACACTAAATTAGAAAAACCTAGATTTGAATTACTGGGCTAGCGCGGGAAAGAAAATGGGCCGGCCTAGTGGCGTTCCGCGGTGCAGAGAACAACTGACAAGGGGGGTCCACTTGTCATTGGCTCTTTACACGCGAAGCGGTACGGGGCGATGTGGGCCGTTAGACTAGAACCTAGATCGACGGCTGGGGCTCGACGTCGATGACGGACATGTCGCCGGCGAGGGCTAACCCTAGCGGCTCGGTGGGCGTGCACAGGGCACATACCAGGGCTCCAGCTACTGTGGCGAGGCAGGCAAATGAACTGGTAGATGACAGCGATCCTCTTGGTACCGACGGTGTCCCGAGAGGTGGCCTTGATCAACGACGCCCTTCTCCTTCCTCCGCGGCAGACTCCTGCGAAATTCCGGCGCTGCGGACGGCGGCTTGCTCTGGATAGAGGAGGGGAAGGATCAATGAAGAGAGGGGAGTGGAGTGGTGTGAGGAAACGATGCTGGGGTGGCCTCCTTTTATAGGCACGGCTAAGCGGCAGAGGAGTATGGGTGCTCGCCGGTGACGACGGCACAGCGAGCTAGAGGTGTGGGTCGTGCGCTAGGACGGTGGGCGGTGCCCTGGCGAGTGTCACGGCGGTGAGTGTGCAGTGGTTTGCGGTCGGGGGAAGTGAATGGTGCGGCGCGCACTAAGTCTCTGCCGACGGCGAGTTTCACGGCGGCCGGCGACTACGGGGCACGGTCGGGGGAATGGGCGTGTCCGTTAGCTTCCTAGGCCGGTGGGGATCGTGTAGGCGGGCGGCTAGAGCGTGGCGGGGTCTGGATGAGCGGGGACCATGTGCGCTCTGCGGGCGGCGTCGGCATGGCGGCGATCTCGAGCAATGGTTCCTGGCTGCTCTGGTCGCTGTCCTCGGGCTGGGGCTGGTTGGGCGGTGGAGGTGGTCCACAGGCGACCTCCTGGACATGGTGGGCGAGGCTGGCGGCGGCTGTGGCGCGCTGTCGTCGGTGGGGTGCTCGTTTTGGGCTCGGCATTGATGTCCATGACGTTTGGTCGTGGCACAGTGCTTGGCCGAGATAGAGAGGGGTAGGGGAAGCAGTGGAGAGAGTGTTGTGGCAATGTGGGGAACAAGTTTGGCAAGAACACTGCTCAAATAGTGTTTTTGGTTTTTGTTTGAAAATTGCCCACAAGGTGTTTGTAGAAATGGCCGAAAGAGTTCAAGTTTTGAATTTTTGATGAATTTTTGTGGATTTGCTAGACACATGCTTAAGCCTCTGTGGTTGCTTGGGTTTTGAAATGGAGCTCATTTGAGTGGTTTTTGAATTAGTGTGATCTTGATACATACACTAGATTCAATTTTCAATTGCCATTTAATATTAGTGTTTGAAAGTTTTTGGCAGATCAAAAAGTGGGTCTTGGTACATCACTACATGTACTAGCAAGGGGTGCAAAGATCGATATTTATTTCTGTTAAGAATTGAGTCCTAGGAATAGCCAAAGTAGGCATGTTGATTAAAATGGCACAAATGACCATTTCTTTCTTTTATTCATTTTGATTTGTTTTTCTTTGGGATTTTTTTGGGAATGATCTAGATGATGTTTATTTCACCTAAGAGTCATTTTACAAGCAATGGATCACTTAATCAACGCAATTCAAATCAACTCCTAATTTAAATGCACACACATATGAATGCTTTAATAACTTTAATTGGAAAAGTTTTTGTTAACCCTAATTTTGATGATTTGGATTTTAATAACCTTGGATTGAAGTTTTGGGATGTTACAAACCTTCCCCATTTAAAAAAAATCTCGTCCCGAGATTTACAAAAGAAAACTAGGAACTAAAGAGATCTGGGAACTCTGTCCTAATGTAATCTTCTTGCTCCCAAGTGGCTTCGTTTTCGGTATGGTTGCTCCATTGAATCTTGAGAAACTTGATACTCCTAGTCCTGGTGGTTTTGTAGGCTTCTTCCAAGATACAGATGGGCACTTCACAAAACTTCAGTCTTCTCTAGCACTTCCAGGCATTTGCGAAGTAACGAGATATGGAACACATTGTGGATGGCTGACATCTCTTCTGGCAGTTCTAGTTGATACGATACTTCTCCTCGGCGGTTCAGAATCTTGAAAGGTCCGATATATCTGGGGGCTAACTTTCCTTTCAGACTAAAGCGTTGGCTTCCTTTCAATGGCGAAAGTTTGAGATATACAAAATCTCTGACATTGAAAGTCATGTCTCTCCTTCTCTTGTCAGCATAACTCTTCTGTCTGGATTGAGCGGTCTTGAGGTGCTCACGGACTTTGTGAACCTTCTCTTCGGCTTCTCAAAGAATGTCGGGTCCAAAGATCTGACTCTCTCCTACTTGCGACCATTTCAATGGGGTACGACACTGTCTGACGTATAGGAACTCAAATGGTGCCATCTGCAAACTAGCTTGATAACTATTGTTATATGAGAATTCTGCGAAAGGCAGGCAGTCTTCCCATTTTGATCCGTACTCCAAAACACAAGCTCTTAACATATCCTCTAGGATTTGGTTGACTCTCTCAGTCTGTCCATCAGTTTGCGGGTGATAAGCGGTGCTGAAGTTCAACCTCGTTCCTAATCCTTCCTGGACTTTCTGCCAAAATCTTGAGGTAAATTGGGTTCCTCGATCTGATACTATGGTCTTGGGGGTTCCATGCAGACTAACAATCCTAGCAATATACAACGCTGCTAGCTTCGAACTCTGGTAGGTTGTCTTGACAGGGATAAAGTGAGCTACCTTGGACAGTTTATCAACAATGACCCAGATTGAGTCATTTCCCCTACTAGAAGTAGGTAAACTGGTGATAAAGTCCATTCCAACAGAATCCCATTTCCATTCCGGAATCTGCAAAGGTTGCGGCAGTCCTACGGGTCTCTGATGCTCTGCTTTGACTCTTTGACAGATGTCACACTTGGCGATGTAGCTTATGATTTCTCTCTTCATCTTGTGCCACCAAAATTGCTCTTTCAAATCATGATACATCTTCGTTCCTCCAGGGTGGATAGAATAAAGAGTATCATGAGCTTCCTGCATGATAACTTGCTTCAACTCCGAATCTGCTGGCACACAGATACATCCTTTGTACCACAGAACTCCTTCTTCGTCTTTAGTGAATCCACGTACCTTTCCTGTACCAATACAATGTTTGATTCCATCGATACTTCCATTTCCCTTCTAGGCTTCCTTGATTTGGCTGATTAATGTGGGTTGAAGTTCAGTGCTAGCTAAGAATCCTGTGCTAACCAGTTCAGTCCTAAACTGCTCCAATTCTTCATACAAACTGGGTTGTTTCTCCTTGATCATGGTGTTTAGTCTACACGGCAATCTGCTAAGAGAATCCGCTACCACATTGGCTTTGTCGGGGTGATAGTGAATGTCAAGTTCATAATCCTTGATTAACTCTATCCATCTCCTTTGCCTCATATTCAGCTCCTTCTGAGTGAAAATATACTCTAAGCTCTTGTGATCTGAGTAAATCTCACACTGATTACCCATCAGATAGTGACGCCATGTCTTCAATGCCAAAACTAAGGCTGCTAGCTCAAGATCATGGGTCGGATAGTTCTGCTCATCCTGCTTCAGTTGACGAGACAAATAGGCGATGACTTTGCCTTCTTGCATTAATACACATTCGAGACCAATCTTGGATGCATCACAATATACATCAAACGGCTTCTTGATATCTGGCATGATCAATATTGGGGCTGATACCAATCTCTTCTTCATTTCATGGAAACTGGCTTCACATTTGTCAGTCCATTCAAACTTCTTGTCCTTTTTCAACAATTGGGTCATGGGTCTGGCGATGCTCGAGAATCCTTCTATGAACTTGCGGTAGTATCCGGCTAATCCAAGAAATGCACGGACTTGGGTTTGAGTGGTTGGGGCTTCCCATTCTTCGACATCCTTGATCTTGGCGGGATCAACAGAGACTCCTTCGGCAGACACAATATGTCCTAGGAATCCTACTTGCTTCAGCCAAAACTCACACTTGCTGAACTTGGCATATAGCCGATGCTCTCTTAGGGTTTCTAGGATGATTCTCAGATGTTGCTCATGCTCTTCTTCTGACTTGGAGTAGATAAGGATATCATCGATAAACACAACGACGAACTTATCCAGGAAATTCATAAAGATCTTATTCATGAGATTCATGAAATAAGCAGGGGCATTGGTTAATCCAAAAGACATAACCGTGTACTCGTATAAACCATGGCGAGTAATAAAGGCGGTCTTCGGAATCCGTTGCATGAACCTTAAGTTGGTGATAACCAGTCCTAAGATCCATCTTTGAGAATACCTAGGGACCGGTCAACTGATCAAATAGATCCTCTATCTTCGGCAAAGGACTTGTTTTTGATGGTGACATCATTCAACTTCCTGTAATCTGTGCACCAACAGTTGCCTCCATCTTTATTATCGATGAATAACACTGGTGATCTCCATGGCGATGCGCTTGGTTGAATCAAGCCTGTTGCTAACATGGCATCCAACTGCTTCTTCAGTTCCACTAACTCTGAGGGGTTCATGCTATAGGGTCTCTGGGATATGGGTCCAGTTCTGGGGATTAGTTCGATAATGAACTCAATATCCCTATCCGGGGGCATACCTGGCAATTCATCTAGGAATACGTTGGGTTATTCACAGACTACTCTGACTTGGTCTATGGTGGGCAGGGCTAGACTCTTGTTACACTTAAATTGACGGGGTAAGGTTTTAGATATATGCTCTACTGTGACTCCAGAGCTACTGGTCATGGTGATGGCTTTCTTAGCACATTCTATCAGTCCTTTATGCCTTGACATCCAGTCCATACCTAGTACTATTTCCAAACCTTTGGTTCCGAGTACAATTAGGTTGGCATAAAAATCTATCCCACGTATTCTGATAGGCACAGCTTTGCAAATTTTTCTAGCTTTTGTAGTTGAACCGGGGATTTGAACTATCATGACATGCTTCAAGTTGGTTGGGTGAATCTTACTAGTGCATGCAAATTCTTCGGTGACAAATGAATGTGATGCTCTAGAATCAAACAACACTCTTGTTAAACTGAGTTGAGAGAAAACATACCCAGCACTACATCTGGCGCTTCCTGGGCTTCCTCTGTGTTCATGTGGAAGAGACAACCGTCGCGGTTGTGAGGGTTCCCTAGGGCAAATCTTCTCCCTGGTTGAACACGACGCTGCTGTTGAGCTGGGGCATTCACATTGGCAGTGGCGGCAGTCTTCTTGGGACACTCATTGGAATAGTGGCCCTTCACTCCACACTCGAAACAGGTGATCTGGGACTTGTCTTTCGCTGCGACAGGCACAACATTGCTGCCAGTTCTGGGTGCAGTATTGTTGTTGTTATTCTTGGGAGGGGCACAGTTTAAATTGTTGGTGTTGCCGGAGTTGTTGTTGTTTCCACCGGACTTCACATTGCCTCCGCTACGGTTGGGGTAGCTTGGGCGAGACATTGGGGGTCGGTTGTTTCTTGGTGCATATCTTGGTGAGGGGTTGGGACGGTACTTCTGGTGACTGTTGGATCCATCTTGGTGCATCATACGATGTTTGCGATTGTCGTTCGCCTAGTTAATCTTTCCTTCCATCTGAATGGCAGAGTCGACTAGTTCTTCAAGATCCTCAAAGCGGATGTTGACGAGGACAGTCTGCATCTCATCATGCAGCCCATTCAGGAATCTCTCCTTCTTGGCCTCCGTGTTGATCTCATCAGGGGCGTACCTTGCTAAGGACAGGAATCTGTCACAATACTCCACCACAGTCATTCTGCCCTGTTTCAATTCTCTGAACTCGTCCCTCATTCGGGTGACTAGACCTTGCGGCACGTGGGTGCGACTAAACTTGATCTTGAAGGCTTCCCATGTCATAACTTGACCATGGTTCCACCAGGCTCTTGCGTCTCCTGCCAGATAGTGGGTGGCAAAGAGAACTTTCTTGTTATCATCAACCCTGGCTACCTCCAAGTTGTTTTCCATCATCTGCAACCAGTCATCAGCATCTAAGGGGTTCTCTGAAGTGCTAAAGATTGGGGGATTAGTATTCTGGAAGTTCTTCATCTTGGATCCTTGATGATCCTGATTTCCATGCCCTTGGTTGTTGAGAGCCATTTGGGCGATATGTTGCAGTGTTGCTAGATTAGCTTGGCGCTCTGCCCTGCTTGCTTTGCTATCTGCGATGAGATTCTGCAAGATCTGCAACATTGTGTCTTGTGATGAGCTGCTCCCTCCTTGGTTTCCACGAGTCATCTGAAGATTGAGGTAGATAAAGGGGGTAAGAGGGAAGGTTCTAGGGTTCATGGTTTTGGTTTCAAAGCTAAAACTTTGAGTTTGACTCAGGTTTTTGCAACTAACTTCATTTCATTCATGCAAACAGGCACACGATACAACACACACACATCACAACAAAGAAAACCAGATGGTTTTAAGAACCATACTGCAAGCTTCGATACAGTGGGACGGATACATCTCCTACTACGAAAGTGACCTAGTGCATCTACTCATCGTCGATGAAGTCAGAGTCATCAACGTCAGTGTAGAAGTCCACAGCGTCCTCCTCTAGAAAGTCATCATCATTACTGAGGTAAGAATCCATGTCTCCCTAGATGTCTTCACCCTCATCTTCTTCTTCCTTCGTGGCAAGCTGAGCTTCTTGCTCCTTGACGGTCTTCTCGAGGTCGGCCACATTCTTGCAAATAGAATGACGGTCCTTGACAAGCAGTGAGAAAGTCTGGGCCTTCTGGTCAGCGATGGCACAGTTATGGTTGGCAAACTCCCTAGCATTGTACAATTCCTTCTGACGATCGTATAGCAGGAAGTCGAGGTTCTCCACTTGGCGCTTCAGTTCTGGATGACTTGGCATCTCCATCAGCATTCCCATGAAGTCACGTCTTGCATAGTGAGCAAAACGGGTTCCTTGGATCTAGTTGACACTGAGGGCACATAGACGTGCGAGAGCTTCATGCATTGCCCTGGCTAATCCATCTAGCCAGTTGTTCTCTCTGACAGAGAACTGGATTCTCCCAGACAATGGTGCTTCGATGCTTCCTCAAAGATCAGCGGTGACTAACCATTGCAAATCTCCTCCTGGGGGCCCTGGAAGTTGAGCTCCAAGAAACTCTGGATGCGGGCGTCCCAATAACTCAGACTGTGAATCCAAATCCCTCTCGAAGATCAGATGACCTACGTTTCCCAACTGGTAAAACTTGCTGAACTGAGACTCCTACAAGAATTAAGGATGAGGAAGTTAGTGAAGTGATCAAGTGTGTCAAATTTTATTTAGTACTGTCAGAATTGGAGGAACATGAATTTTTGAGAAAGAATGAACTCCCAAGGATAAGAGAGGAAATCGTTTTTCATAAATAGTCACTTTGGTTTTTGGAACTATGTTTTTGGTTTAGACGTCCATTCTAACTAGGGTCTCCTATGGTCAGGATGGCTTTGATACCAACTTGTCAACACCGGGATTTTTAATCCCAGATGCCTATTATGCCATACCTCGCAATCCCAGGATTAGCATTTTTGCGAGACATAACAGATTGGATATCACAGTACATCATCCATTACAAACCATACATAAGGTCTTACACAAATAAGGATCTCATGATCCAGTCTTAATACAACAAGCATCAGAAGAATAAGCGTAGCGGTGGGGTCCATCTTCAGGGGCACAAGCAATGCTGACGAAGGCAGATAGTCCTAGTTATCATAGCCGTCCTGCTGACCATCATATTGGTAGTCTCCTTCATAGTCTGGCCATAGGAATAGCAAGGGACAAAGCCATGAGTACTCTTTAAGTACTCGCAAACTACCACTAACATGTAGGATAGTACTAAAGTAAAGTGCTAACTCTAAGTTTACTTGTAAAGTTAAGTTTGAAACCTAAACTGAGTTTAGAAGCAAAGAAAGATAAAATAAAATTCTAGAATCACCTAAGTTGGGAAGCTAGTGTCAGTCGCAACCCTGTTGTGATCAAGTCAAGTTCATCATTCATTTCATCATTCATGTTCTTGCTTTATTTTAAACAGATCTATAATTAAAAATATATTTTTAAAAAATAAAAAAGTGTGAGACAGCCAGGATTCGAACCTGGCTGCCTCAGGTTTAGAATGGCACAAGCAAGCAGCAGAGACCACTAAGGCAAGTGTGTGATCTTGTCATACTACCACGCGCGCTGCTTTTTGTACTACGTCCACAGGTTTTGTGGCACATTTCGGCAGTATGCGCCACAGAAGTTCCAACTTCTGTGGCGCATATTGCCGAAATGCGCCATAGAACCTGTGGACTTAGCGAAATAAACGGTTCGGCCTTCATTCCCCTTCTCCCCATTCAGTCACCGCCGTGCGCTAGCCCTAGACCGCAGACGTCACACCGCCGTGCTAGCCCTTGCTGCCGGAGCCGCCACCGCCGCACCGCCCGGTGAACCAGTGGAGGAGGAGCCGCCCAACGAACCCGTGGAGGAGGAGCCGTCGGAGGAGGAGCCGCCCTGCAGCCCGTGGAGGAGGAGCCTCCGCACCAAACCCCGCAACCCTCATCGTCGTCAACCACCACAGCAAGTTCATCCCCCACCCCCACCCCCACGGTTCGTCCCCCCACCCCCCACCCCCTCTGATGCTCTTCCCCTTTCTCTGTCAGTTAAATACAGAGAACAAGCAATTAAATACAGAGTAGTTGCTACCGTTTTTGGTTTTGCTGGTTATTGAGATTTTCTTGAATCTCTGTCAGTTTTATAATGCAAGTATAGTTAAAGAAAAGAAAAATCTAACTTGCACTTTCATGGTAGAAAATATTCAGTGTATATGAGTGTACTCAAGTTAATTGAGATTTTCTTGAGTGTATATGAGTGTACTCAAGTATATTCAGTGTATATGAGTGTACTCAAGTTAATTGAGATTTTCTTGAGTGTATATGAGTGTACTCAAGTATATTCAGTGTATATGAGTGTATATGAGTTAATTGAGATTTTCTTGAGTATATATGAGTGTACTCAAGTATATTCAGTGTATATGAGTTAATTGAGATTTTCTTGAGTTTATATGAGTGTACTCAAGTATATTCAGTGTATATGAGTGTACTCAAGTTATTGAGATTTTCTTGAATCTCTGTCAGTTTTGCTGGTTTATAATGCAAGTATATGAGTGTACTCAAGTTTCATGGTAGAAAATATTCAGTGTACTTCATGGTAGAAAATATTCAGTGTACTCAAGTTTCTTACTGTAGTGGGTCCTTGGACTGATATCTGAGTACTAGACTGATGTTCTAAACCAGCATTGTCCTAGACTTGAAGATAAGTATGGTAAAAAATAAAGTAATGTTGGTAGAAATGAAGTCCAAGTACCAATACATGGGCAGCCACAAGTTTTGTGTACTTTGTGTACTATCTATCCTATGCTATTTCTAGATTCTATCTATCCACAAGTTTTGTGTACTTTGTCTCACTAGAGGAAGGACTGGATGTCACTGAAATACTGCAGTGCTTAAAGATAGTCACCACAGGATGTTCTAATCCATTCTGAGTAAATCAGTCCCACTTGCTATTTAAAAAGCTGATAATGTGGTGCTAAGTGATGTGTGTATAAATCTATCCTAGCAAACCACTAAATACATACAATAGGGTTGGACAAAATATTTTATTTGTTCAGCATTAGCTTTAAGTACACTATGTGATCATTTTGTATTGAACTATGCACTGCTGAAGGACATATACTGCTGCTGTATATACCAGAGCCTTTCCATCCTATTTTTTGTATTGAACTATGCACTGCTGAAGGACACGTACTGCTGCTGCTGCTTAAACCAAAGCCTTTCCATCCTATTTTCTATATTAAACTATGCACTGCTGAAGGACATGTACTGCTGCTGTATATACTAATTATTTATGCAGATTTGCAGATTTCTGAGCACTATAGAATTCTGTTTATGATCATACTATTCTGTCTTGTATGAGAAATACTAGGCATTCCAGTTAATATATGTTATACATGCTGTATGGGGATGATGGTACCTGCTGTTGAAATGTACTGTGGATGATGGATGATGGATGATGGATACTGGGGTCAATGCATGGGGGATGGGGTCTTTTGTCTTGCAGGGATATATTTCTTCATTTGAGTTGCCCATTTCTCCTGAAGTGTCGATTCACTTCCGTTTCGGTTGAGAAATGGGCACTCCTAGGTCAAAAAATTAGCAAAGGTCATGCCGAATTTTTCGGCCGAGATTTGTGCTAACTTTTTGCCTCTTTTAAATAGAGTAGTGCAAACATGTCGGGAAACAAGGAGTCTGGCCCTTCTAAGCACATGATCAGCGTCGAAGAACAAGCTAGACAGGCCAACCAGTCATTTTGGCAGGGGTCCCAACAGGAGAAGGAGGAGGAGGAGGCGATGAGGATGAGACCACCACCGGAGGAGGAGGCGACCGTCGCCAGAGCTGCTAGGGCCAATGAGGGCGGAGATCCTTATTACGAGGGGGATGAAGACGACTACGATGGAACTAGTGAAGGCGGCGGCGAAGAGGATGACAGCACTGATGGCGGTGCCCGCACCGATGGCGGCGAGCGCACGGATGGCGGTAGCGGCAACCCGGCCGCTTGTCAGAAGAAGAAGAAGAAGAAGAAGAAGAAGAAGAAGGAACAAAAGGAGCGGAAGGTGTCAGTGCTCGCCACCGTCTACGATGAGTTCACTGAGGTCACAGAAAGTGGCCAACCCATTGCGCCAGAGGCGATTGCTAAAGGGTACGGACTGCAACTCGGGTGCATCGTCCGGGAAAGCATTTCGATCAACACGAAGTACATCAGACATGTTGACCATGCAGCTTTGGTCGATAACCTCCTTAAGAAGCTTCACAAGCGATATAGATTCCTAGAGTAGTTTAGAAACCTCAACAGAAAGAACCCGGTGAACAAACTAGCCCTCACGAAGATGAGCAACGCCTTGAGCAGCTAGAAAACCCGGGTGAAGAATTGCATTGACAAAGGTGAAAGTTGGGAGGTTATTAGTAAGAAAAATCCGATGCTCGACGAAGAGGAGTTTAGGATATTCAAGGCGGATATAGCTACCGCTGACGCTATAAAATGGACTCAAGGAAGGAGTATGCGGGAACAGAACATAGGTAACCACCGCCTTGGAAGCGGCGGTTACAGGGGGAACATGCCATTTGAGACAAGTAGGACGCCGAGCTTGAACGCCTTGGTAAAGACAACCCTTGGCTTAAAATCATGGACTTGCAGCTTAGGCAATTTGTTCGGGCCCGCTACTACCTGGACAAGGAAACAGGGGAGTTCATCACCGACGATCCGGAGGTGAAGGCATTCGAGAAGAACTTGGTAAGGAATTTATCACCGATCTCAAGTCTATTGCGTTCTAATTAAGATAATGAAGTCAAGAATCTAAATGGGTTCACCTTTCCTTGTCTCTGCAGGAGGATGAACTGAACACTACTGCCACAGAGTCGTCCTAGGATTCGATGGAGCCGTGGGACACGGTTTTCAACAGGGCGACCAATGCTTACAAGAAGAGGGACAAGGGGTTGCAGCCGTCCTCACTGGGCGTGTCCGGCTTGATCGACATGAAGTTCAAGGAGTACTACAAAGAGGACGCCAAGAAAAGAAGGGAGAGGAAGAACCAGGATAAAGCCGCTGTTGTAGAGCTAGAGATGAAGGTGTAGACACTGGAGGAGAAGGCGGTGGACGAGAAAATGGTGGACAAGTTAGTGGACAAGAAAACGGTGGACAAGTTAGTGGACGAGAAGCTCCGCTCGATGATCCCCCCTGAGTTTTTTGAGGGGCTTACTGCTTGGAATGCGGGAGGTCAACAAGGGCCGATACATCTGCCCAGCTTAAGCGGCAGCAACTCGGGCATCAATGTTACCGTGTCGCCGGACCTGGTGACCCCGTCAGCCGTCAACATCGGGACGCAGCCACTCGTTTTGGTCACACCGACGCCCCCTCCCGCCAAAGATACCAATAAGGCGCAGCCGATGACGGTGGTGCTTCGTGAGGCACCCGTGCGGGAGATTGCAGATGATGATAGGCCAGCCGCCAGCATTGGCCGTGTCTCTACATTAGCCGAGATCCACGCCATCACCAAGCTAACTAATTAGTTAGTGCACGTCATCTCCTTTATGCCTTTGATGCATGACTGTTGCCATCTCATGACGCCCAACAACATGTTTTTGCCTCAGGACACTTCTTGCGTACTCCTGCTTAAAGATGTCAGCGGTGAGTTGAAGGATCTTGCCAAGGGCATTCTTATACAACCGGCAAGCCGCACGATGCACAACAATCCAATGGATGATGACGTGATGAGGGTCAGGTTGGCTCGGGTGTTGCCAGGGTGCGACGACATGGACCCCCCTTTCAACCTCAGGGAGCCGATGACCCAGATTCGTCTTGTGGGGGGAGCACCAGCGCCACCTCTCGACCGATCATCGCCCGGCCACCACCTCGGAAGCCAGTAGCCGTCGTTGTCGCCACCACCAGCCGTCACCATCAACTCTTGGCAGCATGTGCACCGCCACATGGCAAAGACGTTGTGCCGCAACCGCCGTCGCCCCCGCTACCACCACCACATGATGGCACCCATGAAGATGATGATGAATTGGTCAATGTTGACGACTTCATCAACACTGGCGTCGAGAAAGGATTGTATATGCCTTCTGTGGATGAAGAACCCTTCGTAGCTCGCGACGACCATCAAGCTGGTCGACCCAATACATGCACGCAGCGCCTGGTCTTCCATGGTCTTTCTCAAGAGACGCCTCCGGCCGCCGATCCACCACAAGAGAAACCGGGATTGGTTTTCAGCCCCAACACACTCCGAAAGGTGACTGATGAGCAGATGGCAGTGGCTGACACTGTTGTGAAGAAGAAGCACTACAGGAAGAGAGGTAATAATAATAATAAGAAGGGTGTGAGCCAGCCTCTTCCGAAGAGGATCTGGGGCCAGGACACCGTCGTCGTACCATCCACACAATTTGGCTTGCCCCGAGTGCATGTAGCTGGTGTTTCGATATTGACTCCGGATATGATCCACATTGCGGTTGGAGCCATGTTAACTTTGCACGAGGGTATCAAGACACTAGAGGCCCTCCTTCTTAAAGATGAAGATCTGAATTACCCGGTTTTCACGGCCAAGGTGCCATTGGACGTGGGATTCGTCGATGAACCCCCCGTGGATATATTCTTCATAGCGTTTGAGGACATATTCAAGCTATTTCTCACAAAACGGCTGGACTATAACTTGGTCTGCCTATACGCGCTCAATCTGGCGCTCACGATCAAGAGAGAAAGTACCCCGGAAATCGTGATAGTGGATCCCTACTACATGCGGGACAGCCAGTTGGTCGAAGGATCAGAGACATGGACCAAGGCGACGGTGTACCTCGAGAATTTCATGGAGGACAACAAGAGGAAGGGCACACTTCTTTTGCCTTTCTTTCCCGAGTAAGTACACACACTCGCTCATCGCCAATGTAACTTATGCATTTCTTATAGATTTATTCCTTTTCTCTTTTTCCAACATTCCGTTCCAATTGTGCGCAGAGACAAATACTGCACACTCATCGTCCTTGCCCCGAGGTATTCGCTAACCACGTATTTCGACTCGGGGAGTTTGACGAAGAAGAAAGACTACACCAGAATAAGGGGTGTTCTCAATGAGGCTCTCGAGGGCTACACCAAGAAGGGATGCAACTTCGTAGATAAGGGGGAATGTATCAAGGATGGCAAACACGTGTTCAAGCACATGCTCGACTTCCCCTGCGTCACGCAGTCGACTACTGGTGCCAAGGAGGCCTTCTACGTCCTCCATCACCTTAAAGGCTATGTTCGGGATTTCTAGAACCTAACGTTGCCATCTAGTCTTCGAGGATGGGCCGAAACTTTGGCGAAAATCGACGATGCTGATCTTAGAGAAGACTTCCATCGCATTCCGATGAAGTTGTCACAAATCATCATTGAAGTTGTCAACACAAGGGGCGGTCCCCTACAACAAGCCAGAGGGTTGAGTAAGAGGGAGATCGAAGAACGCCTCCAGAATCAGGGTGACACAAGGACGTGGATGATGAAAGAGGGTTATCTACCGTTCCCGAAGCCGAGCAAGAAGAGGAAGTCTTCATCATGATCGATGTGTGCCTCTAGCACGATCCAGTGTGTGTATATTCTTGATGGACGCGTGATGTATTAGTGTGTGTGTCATCAACTTTACTATCTCGTGGTCGAAATGGTCATTTTTGTTAGACTTAAACTACCTTGTGGTCGTGTTGTCGTTGAACTTGTTTCTTCTATGATGATCTAACTTTTAGGTTTATGGATCATTTGTTTTATATTCTGTGAACATATATATATGGATATGAACCCTTTATTCATTCTTTTCGTTGTATTTTTTCTAATATGCCTTGTTGTCTATAGAGATGGCGATGAGGTGGTATGTGGTGTACATGGGTAGAGTTCCAGGAGTCTACGAGGAGTGGGAGGATTGCCACAAACAAGTGAACAAGTTCAGCGGCAACATCTACAAAGGATACGCGACTAGAGAGGAGGCGATAGCCAAGTGGAGGAACCACTTGTGGAAGAAGAACCGGATGAAGATATTGGTCGGGCTAATGCTCTTGCTCACCATTATCATAGTTGTATTCTATTTGATCCTAGTGTAGGCGACGATGGCCACTTCATATTTGTAATGTGAGCTGATATGAACTTTGTATTCGGCGCTTGTGTAAAAATTTGGCACATGACACTATATATGTATCTCGATCGGGCTCTAAGTGTTTGTATTATATATATGTCGGTTTTCATGCATCTACTACTTGTGCAATGTATTTTATACTCATCTGGATAAATACTGTATAAATCCTATATAAATACCTGATTATACACTAGGAAAGTATTTTACTTTGAATACGTGTTACGCAATCAATGGCGCATATAATTATATAGTCAGTGGCGCATGGATTCTCTGTGGCGCATATGCGTAAATGCGCCACAGAAGTCATTCCTGTGGCGAATATGAAGAAATGCGCCATAGAAGTCTAGGACTTCTATGGCGCATATCTATATGCGCCACAGGAAGCAGATATCAGTGGCGAGGTAACAGTGGCGACTAGGATATGCGCCACAAAAGATGTAATTACATGCACCACATAAGAGCTGTTTCCTAGTAGTGTCTTAGTCGGTCGCCTCAGTTAACACTTAACCGAGTCGCGCATGGCCATGCTTTTCGAATAATATATTCCAAGAGGGCCTAGAGAATATCTCTCTCCAGGTGGAGGGACAAAATCCCATCTTGGTCATCCACATCACGAAGTTTAATTCTCAGTCGACCCGAACTCTGCCTTTAGAGCTACCCATTAACGGAGCAACGTTTGATAGAACCTAAGTCGGTGATCCTCAACTTGGATTGTGCAATAAACTCAGGTCTAAGGATTACATTGATTGAGACATACAAATGACGACTTGTTTGTTGCATCCCAATATGGGTCAGTTCGACTTGCTAAACTCATTAGTTGAATCTGCGTAAGTCAGAATGGCATCACCATGCCCATGACAAGTGGAACCAAGTCATCAGCCGACTTTCACATTAGTCAAAGTTGTGTGTCCAACACAACCTCAATAACAATCGAATCAGATATTCAATGATACATACATTACAAGAATCTGGGCGGTTCATGACGATCTAATATCATCATGGATGAGGGCCAAAACGTCATAGATGTCCATCTGCGACGAATTCTGCAACGAAAAAATAGGTCACATACCTCACATCATAATTCAATCTGTGACGTTTTTTCTGTCTGAAAATGTCACGGCCCGTCCGTGAAGTTCCTCCAATTTCGTCGCGGCAAACTGGACCGGCCCAGCCTAGGCCCTGTCCTTCATGACGTTTTTATTTTGTCATGAATGATGCCACGTGGCTAACGGCACCGCAGGTGGCCATCAACAATGTTTGCCATCTACGACGTCATCGACTTCCTGACTTTTTTTCTGTCACGGCCTAATTCCACTAGCGCCGTTTGCTGACATAATCCTTTCATTTCCTTATGTCATCCTTCCCATTTTGTCACGCTGGTGGAGAAGAATTTTGTTTTCGTCATGGCAATAAGCTGGCCATCTTACGCGTGGCCGACCGTCAGGGCGACACGTGGACCAATAAGAAGGAAACACGTGGTCCATCTACAACGCGAATCGTGTACGAATGAGAGCTAGACACGTATCTCCAACGCATGAAGAATTCAATTCGTTAGGGCAGAAGAGTTGACGTTCCTGTTTCGTCGAGGATGTTGACAAGTGAAAGTGCGCCACGTAGGAGTCTATCAGTGACGGAAATATTTTCGTCAACTAAACAAGCATGACGTTTTCATTTACGTCTGAGAAGAGTTCTAGCAACTTTTCTAGATTGCACCGTCCAGATCAAAATGATAAAAATTGCAGGGCACATGTTTCAGGGGACATAAATAGGTTCGCACATAAGTTTCCAACAAAATAAAGAAAAGAGTCTATCAAGATTTGAGTCACACCACCAGTTCACTTACGCAATATAGCTAAGAATTACTAAAGTGATGCATTTATAAGGTCTGTGAAGTTCACAAGTGTCTTTTGTGCTTCATTCTTTGCTTCAATCTCCTTTAGCAATGATGCAATGTGTCTGCTCAATGCCTCATTCGATGCTCTCTCAGCCAAAAGTTGTGCTTCAAGGAAAGAGCTGGATGGTCTTGAAGCATGGATGCTTTCATCAATGGAAGCAAGGGGTTGATCCTCAATGCCATCTTATGCAGCAGATGGCGCCACTGTGCTTCCAATGGGTCCCTGATAGTTATAGAAGCAAATGTTAGAAAAGTAGCAAGCAAATTCCAAGCAAATCTTCATGAACAAACAGGGTATTGAATTATACGAAGATGACAAAGATGGACCTAGTATAGCTTCTTACACACTTCCTATGCTTCCTTCAGGGCTTCTGCCTCGCCATCTGGTCTCTTCATCTGCAACCCCACAATGGCACTGCGTAGTATCACATTCCCTGCTCTCTGAGCCCCGAGTTGCGCTTCAAGGAGAGTCTTGGCTGGTCTTGAAGAATGGATGCTGATGTCCGGCGACAGCGGATAGTGCACCGTGTCGGTGGAAGGAGGTTGTTCAGCCTCAGTGATATCTTCTATACCATTAGGTGCCATCTTGCTTTCCTTGGTTGCCTATTGAGTTTTAGGAATAGAATCAAACATTGGAAAAATAGCCAGCAAATTACATATGATTATACTCATTTTAGAGACAAATATGACATTGAAATTTTGGAAGATGAGAAGGATGAAAAGTATTCTGGAGGGTTACTGTTGGTTTTTCCACACTATGATTGGATAAGCCCGGCTGTTATAGAAAAACAAGTCACTGCGATAAGGTTTTCTATTTCTTGTTTGCCTGTTTATTATACAACAGGCCTACACAAAGAGAGAGCATAGAGTATAAGAGGCAGTCCTGGTTAAACACAAACATGGGGGAGTTGAGTAGACAAGACTTGACCTGGTTCCTAGGGTCAGTCCAAGAATCAACAAGCTTGCACCACTTTGCATTGTTCATGTGTTCAACGGGAGAAATCCTTGTTACTTCATTCAGTGGGAGGGGGTCAAAAAACTGCTTCTTCAAGAGATGCCTTTGAATTCTTGCGTGCCACATTAACTGCTGGTTGCAAGCAACCTACACATGTGGGTGTGATGCATCCATGACAAACTTATACTGAAATAAAACATCGTGCATCAGGCTCTGCTTGAACAATAATGAGAAGAAAAGGGAAGTTGAGTCACAGAATATACGGAAACTCTATCGTAGAACTCTGCTATGACATCCGGCCTCTCCTTGTACTCTTTCTAGTGGGAGAAAATAGGCATACCAGTCCTGACTGTTTTTGCACACTCAGTGGCGAACTTGGAAGCAATAGTTCTTCCTGGAGGAATGGCAAATGGAAGCTTTCCTCCTTTGGACACGTTCTCACACTGCTTCCCCATGTTTTTTCCATCAAGACAATTTGAGGATCATCATGTTTAATAGTGTCTTCAGAAGGATGATGTCCAAAATCATCTACAAACATATAATGTGGAGTTAGTGTTCTACCATATAATAAGTGTCATTCAAACAATATAATGTGCTTTCCTTGGAGAGTTGGTTGCTTTCCTGGGGCAGCTGTCTGCTCATCTTGAACTGTTGTCTTCCTGCCATGGAGTGTTGCCATCTTGATTTGGGCTGCTACCTTCTCTCCTCGAGCATCAGGATCTGCAGGACTCTGAGTTTCTTGCTAAGAGGTCGCAGCACTTGGCGGTCTTGGTGGGTGTCATGGAGAACTTAGAGGTGGAAGTACTTCTGGAAGATTCCCCTTGGACCTGGTATGTCTAGTACTTTCTGTTGAGGCAGCCATGCTAAACGAGACGCAATTCCGAGCAGCTGATCCACCACCAGCAGCCATCCTTGTCATGACGACAGATTTCTTCTTATATTTCCTCTTCTCAGTCTACACAATTCAAAGGTAGTCAATTCGGGATGATAAAAAAGCACAACATATATGGAAAATTAAGTAACCAAATAATTACACAGAAGATGAGTAGGCAAGTAAGGGGACTACCTCTAGCTCATCCTCCCCCTCCTCTTTGGGATAATAGTCAGATATAGAGCCTTCATCCTTGCTTCTTTTAGGGGAGAATTCAGTGGGAGATGGATAAACAAGGGACCTAAGACCCATTTTTTTGCATCCACACATTGTTTCTTGTGATGTTTTCCAATCGTCTTTCTTCCATGGGATGTAATTGTGGTTCTATCATGAATAAACAACTCTTTAGTAAGCTACAAAAATATAACCTATGTCCTATGGTATTTATTGTTCTATACTAATCATAATGTCCAATAGTCCACTATGAGGAACTTCTCATAACACAAGACTAATGATGAAGCAGCCAAAGCAAAGCAATAGACAAGACGATGAACAAGCTGGACAATTCACCAATTGGTTTCAGTAATAAGCATAGCGGGGGAATAAAACATAAGCAGGATAAGTAGCAATAGTGCAATTAAACAGGAAACATAACCTACTGTACTAATTATTCTATAGAACTCATCATGTGACAGCTCACTATGATCATAAGGCATATGATGAAGCAGCCAAACTAATGCAACAAGGCAAGATAATGCAACCTTTATCACATGCAAAAAGATCATAAGCCGAAATAGTATACATGTAGTTAAAGAGGATAATCACAATAAAACATAAGCAAGATAAGCAACTATTCTACAAATAAACAAAATATAACTTATGGTGCTGATTGTTCTATAGTAATCATCACATAATAGAGTCCACTATGAGCAATTTATAATCTGATCAAAATACATAGGATGTAGCAGCCAAACCAATGGAACAACAAAGATAATGCAAACTTTATCTGTAGGTAAACTGACCATAAGTCGAATACTCTGAATCTCACTTGTCAAGTAGTTAGATGGTTGCACTAATAAGCAGGACATGACAATTAAACATCAGAAGGATAAGCATCTTTCATGCAATTAAAATAGGCAATTAAACAATTCATGACATATGATGTTGACTGTTCAATAGTAATCATCATGTAAAACAGACTACTATGAACAATTTATAGTCTGCTCATCAGACATGTCAAGCAGTCAAACTGATGCAACAGACATGATAATGCAACCCTGATCACAGGACTTGTACAATCACAAGAAATATCACAGGCAGAACAAATAAGAGAGAATAACTACAACAAAAAAGGTAAATTGGTGGCATGAACAGGATAATGAACAACATTTCTTCACAAAGTAAAAAACCATGAGAATCGAGGATGAGCATGTTTTCTTGCCAACAGGCTGTAGGGCCTTTTTGATACCGTGTTTTTGTAGTGACCCGCGGCACGTGGCATCGATCTGGACGGTGAGGTAGCAGACCTCGTCGACGAGGTGGGCGATGAGGTGGGCGACAAGGTGGACGGGCCTTGTCAGTGTGGTGACGGGCCTTGTCAGCGAGGTGGACGGCGAGTGATACGTCCAAAACGTATCTACTTTCCCGAACACTTTTTCTATTGTTTTTTCAGAAGGAGTTTCGCTCCGCCGCCACCACCAGATTCCATGAAACAGCACCAGAAACTCCATTCTGGCACCTTGCCGGGACGGGGAATTGGAGGAGATCATCGCCATCATCATCATCACAATCACTTCTCCATCGACCATCCATGTTTCCCCCCATCTGTGAGTGAGTAATCCCCCGCAGTAGGCTATGGGGATGGTAGGGATTGGATGAGATCGTTCATGTAATGGCATCAGATTGTTAGGGCATGGTGCCTAGTTTCTTTTATTAGTGCTTTATGACTTTGTTGCGACTTGTTGTGCTTAATGCTTGTCACTAGGGCCCGAGTGCCATGATTTCAGACCTGAACATGTTATTGATTCATTATGATAGTATTGTTTTTGGTCCTATCTGCAAGTTGTATACACACGTTGTTGTCCGGAACCAATGGCCCCGAAGTGACAGAAATCGGGATAACCGGAGGGAATGGCTTTGATGTGAGGATCACATGTGTTCACAGAGTGTTAATGCTTTGCTCCGGTGCTCTATTAAAAGGAGCACCTTAATTGCCAGTAGTTCCCTTGAGGCCCTCACGCTAACGGGCGGGCTGACAGGACAAAAGATGTTGTGCAAGTTCTCATTGCGAGCACGTATGACTATATATGGAACACATGCCTAGGATTATCTAGTACTTGGATGCTTTATCTTATTTATCTGCAATTGGCCTATGTTCTGATTGTATGTGAATTGTCTTGTCCATGCAACGCCCGTCCATCCATCCCTAGGCCTACCGCACTCGAATCCCACTGTTTACTGCTATTGTTACTACTGTCTTTACTTTACTACTATTGCTACTTTGCTATTCCTACTACAAAATTGTTGCTACTGATAAACTGCTGTGAGCAAGATTGTTTCCAGGTGCAGCTGAATTGACAACTCAGTTGTTAAGGCTTATAAGTATTGTTTGGCTCCCCTTGTGTCGAATCAATAAATTGGGTTTAACTTCCCTCGAAAATACTGTGATACACCCCCTATACTTGTGGGTCATCAAGACTATTTTCTGGCACCGTTGCCGGGGAGCATAGCTTTATTTATCAAGTTCATTTGGATTCTCTATTGTTCGCTGTTATCCATCCATCGTGGGTAAGTCTCGTGATGGAAAGTTTCCTATTTTACCATCCACTACAAGAAGAAGTACGGTGCTGAACACCTCTGCTGCTCTTGACTCACCATCTGTTATAAGTAAGCTCATTACACCACCACATACACATGCTACACACACTGCTACTACTACTGAATTTGAAACTTCTGATGCTTATGATGTTGCTTCTACTGTGCTTGATAAGAGTGGTTCATTAGGTCCTTTCCTAGATGCTACGATTGCTAGAACTATAGCTGGAAATACCGAAACTCCTAATGAAGACACTACCACACCTGTTAGTTCACCCGAGTCTAGTGAAAGTTATGATATTGAAGATGGTTATGTTGAAATGACCGATGAATTTATTAAAGAATGTAAAAACACCCATGATAGGAGCGCTGCTAAGAGTCTTCTTGAGAGGCGTACTACTAGACCCAAATTGTCTCCTATTGCTAAGTTTGTTGTTTCTCCCATAAACATTACAGATAAAGATTATGATTTCTCTCTCGATCTATCTTACATAGCTATTGTCGAGAAAGAACCTTTTTGTGGGACTAAGAATGAAAGTGCGGTAGCACAAATGAATGAACTTTCTACCATGAGTGTCTTGTTTTCTGATGATATTAAGATGCGTACTTACTTTGTTGCTAAGATTTTTCCTTTTTCACTGAAAGGAGAAGCTAAAACTTGGTTTAGTAATTTACCTGCTGATCTATTGATAGCCCTGAGACCTTGATTAGTACTTTTTTGCAGAAATATTTTCCTCCTAGTGCTAGACATGCTATTTTGCAGGAACGTGTTGATTTTAAACAGGGAGAAAAAGAGGTATTGCCTGAATCTTGGGCAAGTTTTTGTGCTTTGATTAATGCATAGGCTGGAAGTCCATTACCTAAGAATGAGCTTCTTGATATATTTTATAATGGACTAACTGAAGAATCTAGGACATACCTAGATAGTTGTGCTGATTGTGTTTTCAGGAATAGGACTCCCTAGGAAGCTGAGGATTTAATGGCTAAAATAAGTAAGAATTATGAAGATTGGACTTCTCCTAAACAAGCTATACCTGAAGTAATTATACCGGAACCTCCTATTCCGGTGCCTATTCCAACATCAAAGAAGAGGGGAATTATTGAATTAAATGATGAAGTGATGAAGGAAGCTAAGAAATGTCTTAAGGAGAAGGGAATTAAAGCTGCAGATGTTAAGAATTTACCTCCTATAGAAGAACTATGTAAGCCTATTCCCTACTCATCCACTATTGAGGTACACTCTCTCCAACACTTTGATGAAGGTGATATCACTTACTCTAAACCTCCTGATCAATGCCTAGAAGAATTCGATATCTTTATTGTTAAGCAAGATAACTTTAATAAAAGGGTGCAAAATCATCTAATGGAAAACACTAGAGCTATTGTTGAGTTGAAAGATATTGTGGAAAGAATCTCTAATGATGTTAAAATGATTGTTAACCACTTTCAAATGGTTCAAACTCAAATAGATCAACTCGTTAAAGTGCAAAATGACTTGCTAGTTAATGCTGCTAAAGAAAAACATGCTTACGAAATTAGAACTAGAAGTGGAGCTGCTACCCAGGATCCTCTATATCCTGAGGGGCATCCCAAAAGAATTGAGCAGGATTCTCAACAAGCTGAAAATAGTGGTTCTACTCGTAAGAAAAGGAAAAAGAAACATAAAACTATTGTAGAACCCTCTGAACCTAATATAGATCCTAATAGTATATCTATCACTGATGCTGAAACTGAAAGTGGTAATGAAGAAAATGAAGTTTTTAATGAAATTTTTTTTGAAGAAAAACCTGAAAACCACACTAAGAATACCAAATACACTAAAGAGGATTTTATTGCTAAGAAACATGGTAGTGAAAGAGAACCTTGGGTTCAAAAACCTATGCCTTTTCCTGATAAGAAACACAAGTCAAAGGAAGATGAACACTATAATAAGTTTTGTGAGTGGATGAAGCCTTTATTCTTGCAAATTCCTTTGACTGATGCTATTAAATTGCCTCCTTACTCAAAGTATATGAAGGACATTGTCTCGAATAAAAGGAAGATCCCTAATGAAGAAATTTCTACTCTGCTTGCTAATTATTCCTTCAATGGTAAGGTTCCTAAGAAACTTGGAGACCTAGGGATTCCAACCATCCCATGCTCTATTAAGAATAGTTATGTTAGAACTGCTTTGTGTGATTTGGGAGCTGGAGTTAGTGTTATGCCTTTCTCTCTCTATAAGAGGCTTCAACTTGAAAAATTAATACCAACTGATATATCTTTGCAAATGGCTGATAAATCTACCATTATTCTTGTGGGTATATGTGAGGATGTACCTATTCAAGTGGCTCATAATTACTTGATATTAACTGATTTTGTTGTGCTTGAAATGCCCGAAGATGATAATATGTCCATTATTCTTGGGAGACCTTTTCTTAATACTGCAGGAGCTGTTATTAATGTAATCAACGAAAGGTGACTTTCAATGTTAACGACAAGGAACATACTGTCTATTTCCCCAAGAAGATTGAAAGGACTTATGGTTTGAATTCAATTGAACATGTTGAGGGCATTCAAGTTGGAGAAATATATTGTCCCATACTAAGAGAAAATTTTGAAACTATTATGATTGGGACCATTGCTATCAAAGTTGAGGTAACATAATCATTAGTGGAATACCAAGTTTTGTCTCATATGGACTTGTTTTGGTAGCAAGACCTGATCAACCTTGTTAACAAAAGGATTTCATCGAACAAAACAATGTTTTCACTATGATTATATCCGTTTACCTCTATCCTATGCATTTTAGTTTTTGCTTTCGTTTAGTTTTCTTTTTGTTGTTAGTTGCTTGCTTGTTAGAGTGTCTTAGAACTTCTGTAGTTCTAGCTTTGTTTTGTCTTTGCATCATGTTTCCAAAAAGAAAAAATATATATCTGTCTGTTAGAAAATCATTCTTCTATGCCTGAAAATGCCCAAAAATAAAATGTCTCGAAAAAATCCAAAAAATTCATATTAAATTTTTGGGTGAAAAAAGGGGCAGAGGAGTACCTGGGAGGTACCAAGGGGACACACCAGGCAGGCACACCACCTGGTGGCGCGGCCAGCCCTCGGTGGCGCCATGCCCTGGTGTGGGCCACCCCTGGCCCCCCACAAACTCTCTCACCTGCCACTTTCTTCTCTCTCCCGAGTAAGCTCCAGTTCATTTCTAAAAATCACGTTCTTGATGTGCTTGCTCTCGATTTTTTCGATCTCCTTGCTCAGCGCATCTTTCTTGCTGAAATTTAGAGCAATTGTTCCCTGGTATGTGACTCCTCTCCTTGTCCAAGTAGATTTGTTTTTGGTGGATTATATATTGAGTATTTTGCTGCTGTAGGTGACTGGTTATGAGAGCTTGTAAGCTTTTTTGATGCTTAGAGATATAGTTTTGATGCATGTTTAGGCCTCTTACAAGTCCCTATGAGTAGAATCCTTCATTATATTTACTTTGCAATCACTTGTTTAATAGGTATTTAAATTTCAGAATAACAAGCATGAACAACCATACTTTTGGAGAGATATTTGAGAGTGATGCACCTAGGAGGTCGAGGCCCTCAAGATCAGCCTCTCAGTTTAGGCCATTATACAATGAAGATCTCATTGCAACTCGTATTGGCAGTGAAAGGGATGATGGGGATGCTCACCCATCCCCTTTTCCTTGTTTTACTTTCTTACAAGCTGCAGGTATTCTTGATGATTTCTTGCTACTGATTGAGAGGGTTGGTTTGACCTCATATATGCAAGATGAGAGTGCGCAATACGCTATGCTCACCAAAACTTTTGTTGAGAACTTCATGTTTACTAACACATCCTATCAGTCGACTGTCTCTTTTAAAATCTATAATCTTCCCTTCACCATGCCTTTGGAGAGATTTTGCAGTATTGTAGGTGTACGCATGACAGGGACCGTGAAGAAAATTCAAGGGCGACCTGCTCATTTGTTGGAGCTTTACCGAGGGGTGACCAATGATGATGACCGCGTGGCGCAACGCCGAAAGATAAGAAATATCCAACTCCCTGCTCTTAGATACTTTGCATATTATCTTTCTACTAGTGTACTGGGTAGGGAGAACACAAGTAATATCTCCAACTATCATTTAGCATTCCTTGCTGTTGCGCTTAACAATGATACTCGGTACAATCTTGGCTCACTTATTGCTCGCCGTCTGGCTGCTAGGGGGCCTATCATGGGGGCATCGTTGCCTCGCGTGTAGTCAATCCATTAGGTATTTTAGTGGATCCCAATGATACTATACTGGCACCATAGAGGCTTGACCTTGTTGCTATGAAAACTCATCACTTTGTCACTGCTACTTCTTATATGGACAGTCTAGTATATAGGTAGCTTTTCACTGACGGGGATGAAAGGGAGATCCTTTTGCCACAGCCTTCTTTGTTTAGTGTTCACAGGAGACCATGGTCACGCTCGAAGGAGGAGGTGGACGAGCAGCTTCGCTTGCTGGGTTTCCACGAGCACCACCAAGAGGATGTACCCTCCTATGATTACACCGCACATTACGGAGGGACATACTTGAGCGCGCACCAGGACGAGGGGACCTCCTCGTCATACTACGGTGACACATCATCCTGGCCATCTTGGAATTGATACCCACTTAGGCCAAAAGCCTAAGCTTGGGGGGAGGTACACCGACACCGCACTCATCTCCATATCATGTTGCGTCGGTACTTTGTATATTCATGTTTTCGTTCTCTTTTTAGTTTTCGTTCTTCTTTGCTTTTGCTTTCTAAAACACAAAAAGACCAAAAATATTTCTTTTGTTTCTCTTTGGTTTGCTTCTTCTTTTTGCCTTGGTTTGTTTTTTCCTTTTTGCTTTGTCTAAACCATTCGAAAAAACCAAAAAGATTTTGCTTTGCTTGTTTTTCCTTTTGGTTCTTGTTTTAAAAATCAAAAACAACAAAAATATTTGTCGTTGTTCTTTGGTTTTTGTAAGTTGGCTACAGGGTTCAGCAGTCCTCAGTGGATATTGGTTTCATATTATTATTCAAGCCACACAAGTGAAGAGCAATAATGAGGATTAATGACAACTTGAGGCGTGGTAAGAGGCTGGTAACAAACTCTATTTGTTTTCATTTTTTGTACACATACTCATCACTGTGGGCATGCTTAGTCTGTTCGTGTAGGGTGTATGTTATCTATGGATGCTTAGTAGTTCTTGCTTTCTTATGATTAGCTCCAGCTCGCTAATAGTTTGTAGCATGTCTTATGAATGTTTGCTTGCATTGCTCTATTCATAAATTGGTATGACACCGTGGTATCCTCCTCTGAATGTTTCATTTGAATTGACTTGGCACATGCTCATGCATGCATATGACTGTAATAATCAGTTAAGCCTCGATGAATTATTTTGCCTTGAGGATCTTGAATCACTTTCATCCCATGAGTAGTCCTATTTTGTTGCAAGCATGATAATGATAGCTATTGCTCTCTCGTTTGTCGCTCCCTTACTATTGCTAGCCTTCACTTGCACTGAGTGTTTTACTCATGTTTCCAACTCCCTTAAACCAAATATTGCCAAAGTGTCCACCATACCTACCTATTAGCATCATTTGCTACTTTCGTGCATATTCAATATGCCTTGTTTTCTTCCGAATAAAATGTTTGCTTGTTATGAGAAAGTTAGTTAGTAAAGCTCTCACGAACTTGATGGCACACTTTATTTCCTGCACTTAATAAACCTGAACCATATGTGACTCTCCATGAAAGTTATATGCTTGCAAATTATAGGATGGGGATTAGTAGAACCGTGCTGTCACGAGGAACGCTTTCAACACTTGTAAATATATACCCAGTTGATACCTTGCTCTTTTGTTTGCGGATGTCGTCGGTGTGAAATAAAAGGGGAGCTTGTAAGTCCATGGAGTTATGTATGTGTGTTAGAGAAACGCATGGGCGCTTAGTCTAATCCATGCCGACATGGTGGAAACTGGAAATAACCATAATGATATCTATGAAGCATTCTACTTATAAAAATGAGAGATAGCTATTGAGAAAATAAAAAAGGAGATTTATGAAAAGAGGAAAGAGAAAAAGCACCATTTTCCCATGGTAAATAAGAAGATTGCTGAGATACTCATTATGCCTTGCCTTGTCATTTTGATATGGGGATTCTTCCATATCATCGGGCAAGGTACCCGTTAAGCGGTTCTCTATGATACGCACATACTTACGATGACAAGAACTTACCGGTAACTAAAGTTGAGTAGCATGAGGAGCGGCCCTCGTACTCAAGGGACTTGAGATTTTCAGTTTATAGTCTGTTAGGCATATAACTCAGATTGGACCTCACTTTCACCTTAACCACATTAAAGATGCTTATAATAGGGGCAATGAGAGCTCAAAGCTAATGAGTATCATACTTTCAGCATTTGGAAGCCTTTCAAAATTATTCAAAACCTTTTCCTTTACTTGTTGAGTCTCCATTTATTCTTTGAGCACCTTCTTAAGAGCATAGTTGTCATTCTTTGTGCTTGTCCCATTACTTGACTATTTGTGTTATGAATTTGATGCTTGTATCCTTGATATCTTTACTTCTAGTCATCACTTGAACTTCAAAGGTGCCTTGATATTAATCAAAGGCAAGTGAGATACCACTCTATCATACCTTTTTATGAGCACTGTAATGTTGCGTATGTTTATACTTCATGCTACTTATTATTTTTGAGTTGGAATCTCTTCATATCTTGCAATGCCTATTAAGTAAACTTAGTTGCATACTCTTTATTATGAACTATCTAAGTAGTTGATCACATTGCTGAGAATATTTACATCATATGAAGCAAATGTGTTCGTGAAAGTTCTTTTATCACACTCAGTTTTCAACTGAATTGCTTGAGGACAAGCAATAAGCTAAGCTTGGGGGGAGTTGATACGTCGAAAACATATCTACTTTCCCGAACACTTTTGCTATTGTTTCTCCTCTAAACTTGTGTGATTTGGATGCAACTAACGCGGATTGACGCTGTTTTCAGCAGAATTGCCTTGGTGTCTACTTTTTGTGAAGAAAATCAACTATCAGGAAAAAACCCGGAAAATATGCTGAAAATCCTATTTCACCCGAAGACTCCAGGAGCCAGAATATGAGACGGAGAAGAGCCAGGGGTGGCCACACCACCTGGTGGTGCGGGCCAGGCCAGGCCGCGCCAAGGGGTGGTGTGGGCCCCCCAGGCACCCCCTCGGTCTCCCTCTTCGCCTATAAGGAGCCTTCTGACCTAAAAACTCTTGGGGGGTTCGACGTTTTTCCAAAAGGAGTTCCGCTCCGCCGCCACCACCAGATTCCACGAAACAGCACCAGAAACTCCGTTCTAGCACCCTGCCGGGACGGGGAATTGGAGGAGATCATCACCATCATCATCACCATCGCTTCTCCATCGACCATCCATGTTTCCCCCATCTATGAGTGAGTAATCCCTTGCTGTAGGCTATGGGGATGGTAGGGATTGGATGAGATCGGTCATGTAATGGCATCAGATTGTTAGGGCATGGTGCCTAGTATCTTTTATTAGTGCTTTATGACTTTGTTGCGACTTTTTGTGCTTCATGCTTGTCACTAGTGTCGTGGTGGTGTCACGGCAGATGCCATGGATAGGCTAAAGGTGGGGACTAATATGCGCTAGGGGAATCTAGGGAGGGATAGTAGAGTGATTCTCTACACGGAAGCTTTGTATTGATGTTTGATCTCCAAGATTACAAGAGCTCCTCGAGTTGTATTGACAAGAGGAGGTAGAAGAAACTCTCTTACTCTTGCCTACCAACTAGCCCAAGAACCCTAGATCCACTAGTGCTCAACTAACTAGAATTCTCCTTGCTCAGATCGAAAAAAAACCCCCCTTACTGTAACCCTAACCCCCCTTATATAGAGGTGGTTCGGTCTGGCCTAGGGCATACGTGGAGGCATATTAACAATATGCCCCCCTCCAAAGTAGTAACCTGGGAGGTGCTTTTCCCACACTTGCTTTAGCGACATAGCCTCAAGGCTCGTCAGCGCCTTTGTCGGCCACGATCCTGGTGGTCCTGCCTTGCTTTATTCACTCATCCAAGACGCACCGGACCTTCTTTTTGACCGAGAGATTCCTTCCTTCTCCTAGAAGCCAGAGAGGATCCGGATCATAGTTGATCCGCACACCCTCACTCGCATATAAGCTAGACAAGTATTTCCGACTTACTCCTTGAGTCGGACGAGACAATGTTAGGCGACCCCCCTTGGTCCGGGTTACTCCGTGATCTGGCCTGCCTCGAGGTGACTCGGCCAGCATCCGCTTTGACCTTGCCGACCCTCGGCTAACTCGGCCCTTATACCCCAGAGTAACCCTGCCCGGGGTTGTCCCCCCAACAACTAGGGCCCGAGTGCCATGATTTCAGACCTGAACATGTTATTGATTCATTATGATAGTATTGTTTTTGGTCTTTATCTGCAAGTTGTATACACACGTTGTTGTCCAGAACCAATGGCCCCGAAGTGACAGAAATCGGGATAACTAGAGAGAATGGCTTTGATGTGAGGATCACATGTGTTCATGGAGTGTTAATGCTTTGCTCCGGTGCTCTATTAAAAGGAGCACCTTAATTGCCAGTAGTTCTCTTGAGGCCCCGCTGCAAACGGGCTGGCAGGACAAAAGATGGTGTGCAAGTTCTCATTGCGAGCACGTATGACTATATATGGAACACATGCCTAGGATTATCTAGTACTTGGATGCTTTATCTTATTTATCTGCAATTGCCCTATGTTCTGATTGCTATGTGAATTGTCTTGTCCATGCAACACCCGTCCATCCATCCATATGCCTACCGCACTCGAATCCCACTGTTTACTGCTATTGTTACTACTGTCTTTACTTTACTATTGTTGCTACTTTGCTATTCCTACTACAAAACTATTGCTACTGATAAACTGCTGTGAGCAAGATTGTTTCCAGGTGCAGCTAAATTGACAACTCAGTTGTTAAGGCTTATAAATATTCTTTGGCTCCCCTTGTGTCGAATCAATAAATTGGGTTTAACTTCCCTCGTAAATACTGCGATACACCCCCTATACTTGTGGGTCATTAGTGAGCAGGGAGATGGATGGCAAGCTAGCCGACTTTGCGGGTGAAGTGTACAGCGAGGTGATAGAAAAGGTCAACGGGCTGTCGGCGAGGTGGCTGACCGGCGAGGTCGACGAACATGGTGGAAAACCGGGATGGTGAGGAGGGGCTAGGGTTTGTGCTAGGGTGACGGAGAGGTTACTACTAGAAGGGCAGAGGGAGATGAGGGGATTAAAGGCAGAGGGCGGAGGGACATACATCGGTGAGGGGAAAGGGGGAGGACGGCAAAGAGGATGGCGGGGAGGGCAAGGGGAAAAGGGGGAGGACGGCGTGGAGAGCGGATCTGAGGGCGGTCGGGAAATTTGGATCTGTCTCATTTCGGCGAGGGGATAAAAAAGTTTTTGGAATAGATTACGTAAATGACCTTTACGCGATTGCTTGGGTGGCACTGTGCGGGTGGGCTCAAAGGTAATTGCAGCTCGAGAAATTTTCGTTTGCGTAGAAACTCTCCCACGCTAGTGCCAAATTTCGCGTGGGCGGGATGATCTGACCTGGAAATTTGGGGTTGGTGTCTTGGCCGTCGGATGCATGATGGAGGGTTCAAATAAATTAGCCATATTTTAGAAAGTCTTCACTAAAAGAGCCTTGGTGAAGAAAACTATAAATTATTGACGAATAAGTCTTGAAAAAAGCAATAATGTGGACTACTAGTTTACATTCTGGCTTGTATAATGATATCAGGAGAGGTAAGTATTTTGGATAATATATTCAAATTTAGATAAGATTCAAAATGCGCTTTATTTTGAACAATGGATTTCTCCAGATTAGGGTTGAACGATGGACTTTTATCCTTATTTTGGTTAGTTTTAGGTCATAGCAACACATATGGTATATATCCAATTAGTTTGAGCCAAAAGAAGATGCATCACTAAACAGACCAAAATACATAGGAAAATTACACTTCCACATATCCATGTGAATGACTAGAGAGTATAGTGGATATATCAATGTGGTTAGAACACATGCATGACTCTAGGGGGATCCATGTGTGTCAGACTAAATTAAATTAAACATCATCATATAGGAAATAATAAATAACCAGTTTACTTTCTTGCACACTTGATGTCACACTTTTCTTTCTTGCACTTAATAAACTTGAACCATTGTGCCCATCTATGTTGCGTATATGCTTGCGCTTTGTAAGTTGTGAATTAGCAGAACCATGTTGTCAAGGGGAACGCTTTCAATATTGCACCAGTACTTTGTACCTAGTTGATATCATGTTCTTTTGTCTATGGATGTCGTCGGTGTGAAATGAAAGGGGAGCTTGTAAGTCCATGGAGTTATGTATGTGTGTTAGAGAAACGCCTGGGCCGCCAGTCTAATCCATGCCGTCATGGTGGAAACCTGTAGCGTAACCATAATGAGCTATCTATGAAGCATTCTTCTTATAAAAAAAGAGTCAGATAATGAGAAAAAAGAGAAAAAGAAAAAAGAGATATGAGAAAAGAGGAAAGATAGAAAAAAGCACCATATTCCAATGGTAAATAAGAAGATTGATGAGATGCTTGTTGTCTGCTTGCCTTGTCATTTTAATATGGGGATTCTTCCGTATCATCGGGCAAGGGGTACCCCGTTGGCGGTTCTCTACGATACACATGTATTTACTATGACAAGAACTTACCGGTGACTAAACTTGAGTAGCATGAGGAGCAGCCCTCGTATTCAAGGGACATGAGATTTTCAATTTGCAACTTGTCAAGCATATCCTCATATTTGATCACTTTAACCTTAACCACCTAAAGATGCCTATGATAGGGACAATGAGAGCTGAAAGCTAAAAAGTACCATAATTTTTGGAAGCTCTTTATGAAACTTGAAATCCATGCTTCCCTCTGCAAAGGGCCTTTCTTTTACTTATTAGTTGAGTCAGTAAACCTATTCCCCTCTACCTCGGCAAATATTTTGATTTGTTGTGTTTCATTCATTCATATGATGATTTTTCCAATCATGTCTCTTATGTTCCTTGTTTTGCACATTGCTCTTATCTTAGTGTTTACTACTTTGAAAGCTATCATTGAAAACCAGTTTTTGTGAACTCCAGCAAATTTTCAACTATTCTTCGACCAAGAGCTAAGTTTGCCATTACCAATTATGATTTAATTTATGTATCTTTATTGTGTTTCCCTTACTTATTGCAAGTTAAGTTATATAATAGTGAGTTGTCTTCTATATGATTTATGTATTGATGAATGTGATGCTTCGTGTCCATATTCTTTTATCGACTCTTCACTCCATAAATCTGAGGTCATGTTTATTGAGCTCAGTTTTCGCTTGTGGACAAGTGAAGTCTAAGCTTGGGGGAGTTGATACGTCCATTCTGCATCACTATTCTATATAATAATTTACTGTTATTCATTGATATATTTCATACTAAAAGATGATACTTATGTTATTTCATCTGTTTTTGCATGGTTGATGACTTTTGGAGCATGGACCGCTGCAGTCAGGATTCTGATGGAAAAGGTGCTGTTTGGAGGCAAAATTCACGAAGATCAGAAAATCCGGGAAAATACATGGAAAATCCTATCTTTCCAGAAGACGAAGATTGCCAGAAGGGGAAGTGGAGATGGGCCACAGGGGGCTCACACCACCCCCTGGCGCGGGCCACCCTAGGCCGCGCCACCAGGTGGTGTGGCCGCCCTGGTCCACTCCAGCCTCTCCCCTCTGGTGTATATTATCCTCCCGAAACCCTAAGACTCGGAGAGCGACCGCAGAAAGATTCCACTGCCTCTGCGAGGCGAAAAACACCGAGAGAGAAAGATCTCTCCGGCAGACAAAATTCTGCCGGGGGATTTCCTTCCCGGAGAGGGGAGATCGTCGCCATCAACACCACCATCAAGATGGACTTCATCGGCATCATCATCATCATCATCACCATCATCATCTCCACCAGCATCATCATCACCACTTCATACCGTTGTAACAATTGGGTTGAATCTTGCATAGTTCTTGGGGGAAACTTTCCCGGTGTTGATTACTCCTTGTAGTTGATGCTATTGAGTGAACCCTTGAATTATCGTTTATGTTCAGATTGTTACACATCATTATTTCATCTCTGGTCATGATCCATATGATGTACTGTGAGTAGTTCGTTTTGTTCTTGAGGACATGGGAGAAGTCATGTTGTTAGTAGTGGAATTGTGTTGAGAAAGATTCAATAGTTTGATATTTAAGTTGTGGTTTACTTCTTCTAGTGGTGTCATGTGAACGTCGACTACATGACACTTCACCTATATGGGCCTAGGGGAATGCATTGTGTATTTGGCTACTAATCGTAGGGGTTGCTGGAGTGACAGAAACCTGAACCCCCATTAGGAAACCTTTGCACAAGGGACGTCAGGGTCTTAGAGTTTAAAGCTGTGTTTAGGTTTCTACCTTAATTACTTTCTTGTACTTGCGGATTCATGCAAGGGGTATAATCACAAGTATGTATTAGTCCTAGGAAGGTCAGTAAATTAGCACAGGTTCACCCACACAACACTTAGCATACTAAAGAATATTAATCAACTATATGAAGTGAAAGCACTTGACGATATTCCCATGTGTCCTCGAGAACGTTTGGTCATCTTAAGTAATACAACCGGCTTGTCCTTTGCTAAAGAAAGGATTGGGCCACTTGCTGCATTTATTCCTATTGTCTTTTATTTACTCGTACTTTATTTACCTGCATTATCAAAAACCCCTAAAAATCCGTTTGCTAAGTATTTACAGAGAATTCCTGCTCCAAGCCATTCGCCAACACCTTCTGCTCCTCGTTGGGTTCGACACTCTTACTTATCGAAAATAATGCGATAAACCCACTATACTTGTGGGTCATCAGCCATGACCTTTACCTTGCTTTCACCAAGACCATGAGTCACAACCTAAGGACGGTTTCACCTTAATGGGTCAAATCATGAAGCCAGTCCCTAGAGAGGTGAGGCGAGGTTGGTTTATCAGGGGCGCTCTCTACTCCAAGCAACCCGGTCCACGCTTACCTACCTGTTATGATGCACCTCCACCCGCTAAATCTTTGAAAACTTTTTCTATGCATATGTCGAATGGAACGCTCGAAATATGTGACTCATGGAATCTACTGGGAAAGTTAGTAAGTTGAGGGGTTCACAGGTCCCGTGTGGTTGTACGCTCGTCTCAGTTCCAAAGGCAAGAACTTGTTTCCTAGTGGTGGCGAGCATGGGACTACAAAAACCACATCCCACCATGGCCTACCATACAACCCTAACCATGTTTAACCTTTACCACTGATCTAACCTCATCAGTAAACCTTGTTATCATGTCATACTAGATTCTCTGCATTTGGTACGTCATCTAGATAAACCAGCACTGACAGCTAAGCATGGCTAAGCAGGACACAGATAAAAGCTCTAGCAGTGCTGACAAGACAAACCTAGTTATGCTAGGAGCACTGGATTAGGTAATATAAGATCAAGGGAGTAATGCAGCAGATAGGATACTCTATATATCGATAGAATACCAAAGTTGAATCGTATGCGTCATGGCAAGAATTGAAATACTTTGAAAGCACGGGATTTATCATGGTGGGGCTATGCTTGCATTTACCTATTGAGAACCACAAATCAGAGCTTAAGATATCTTGTACTAGACTTGATTGTAGTTGATAAAGTATTGTCTATCGATCTTCAATGTTGTTAACCTCAGTCTTCGATCAAGAACCAAACACCAGAAAGATAGAGAAACCATCAACACATGGCATCGATGCAATCCCCAAGAAATTATGATGACATGACAAGTTAAATTGTATTGAAATGAGACCCTAAGGCATGCTTGGCAATTTTAACGGGGTCCGAGGGGTACAACTGTACAACAGGGGGACCTCGGAATCACCTGGGGGGGTTCATTTGTTCATCTAATTAAACTTCTAATTAAGGTTGTTGAACAATGCATGATTAAGATTAAACCAATTTCTGAAATTATTAAACCATTTAAAAAGGACTTACTACATCATGCTGGCACATGGCTGACATCAGCACAACCTTCATTAGAGTTGTCTCTTTTATAAATATCACATGGCTTCCCATAGTGGTTGAGTGGATTAGCACTAGTCATATGCTCAAACTCCATCATGTTGGTGGAAATATGTAACTCAAAACAAAACTTAGGGAGAAAAAATAAATAAGAAAAAACTAAAAGACCTACAATGCTTAGCTCCCCGCCAACAGTGCCAGAAAATAGCTTGATGAATGCAAGTGCACAGATCATTTGTATCTAGTTTCGAAATAAAGATATCGATCCCACAGGGAGCAGGAGTCTGAAGTCTAATCATTCTTGAAATAAACATTATACTAGTAATGTTTAATAAAGTTCTGAGTGACAAGATAAAATCGAGTATTGCATAAAAAAGTGTTTTTGGGGTTTTGGTATCAGAGCAATAATAAGTAAAGTAAAACAACTTAATACAGAAAATAAGTATCGTGTATGTAAGAGAAATTTGAGCAGCAATAGGGAAAAAGTGTTCTTAGGGAGTAGCGGATTCACCACTAGCATTATAAGGAGTTAAGATAAAGATTATTATCATGAACATTCTCAACTATGTATGTGTGGGAGGAACTCCGTATTTGGACAAATAGGCAACAACCGCTGCTCACATCATCCTCATAACCATATCAGTTAGCAATCCAATTACTGCGCTATTAAGGGATGTAATCCCGTAGAATGTATCTCATGGCATGGGTAGTGTTCCGTGAGTTTCCTCGGTTTCCCAAGTTGATATGTAAGGAGTGCCAACAACTTTATAGTCACTATAAATGCTAACACACCTCCGTCTACCGACAAGTAGTTCCCTCATCAAGTCCCCATGAGAGGCAAATATTGAGAGGTCGACTTCTCTCAACATCAAGATGAAGACAATCTAACACATGGTCACATCGATGGATATCATCATAAACTTTATCTTTTTTTTTCAGGTGAAACAGTACGGAGAATCCCTACTGCAATTTTTTTTTATAAATTATGAGTATGTTACAAAGATAAATACAGATAGTCTATTGATCTAAGTTAGATCAAAACAGGAAAATAAAACCATTCTAAAGTGGGTAAAGTCTACCCTATCCCTGATCTAATTGCTGGTTCAGCCAGGCTTTGAATTTCTCCTTGTATTTTCTTTTGATTCTGAACTGTAACCATCTCATCTCTTGATAGAAGATTGCTTTCCATCTTTCAAGTGTGGGTCTTTTGTCATTAAAAATCTTCCCATTTCTGCATATCTATATACCCCAGGTAGTCATGATAATGATTTCCATTGCAAATGGTAGGTGTAACTTTTCTTTGATGTCTGAAATAGCTTCCAATCCTGATAGGTTTGTAGTTCTGTTTCTGTAAATATGGTCCCAGCATTTGTTTGCAACTGAACATTCCTAGAATAGATGGTTTACTGACTCTTCCAAATAACAGTTGGAAGTTACACAGTTGTAGTTAGGAAAGATGAACTGCTTTCTTTTCAGAAGATTCCTTGTATTCAATATGTCCAGAAGCAAAAGCCAGAAGAAGAACTTGTGTTTATTTTGGCAAGAGGATGTCCATACCCAAGAGAAGTGTGGTGGTGATGGTGAGTATCCAATCATGGCTGAATAGGCCTTTTTTACTTCAAATTTATCTGACCCCCAATATAGCTCCAATTATCATGGGTATCCCCATGGGTGGTATGCATGATTTCCTGGCATCTTTCTTCCATGATTAGAAACTCATAGTATGCTTGTTGAGAAAGTGGTAGGTGAAAATTATCCTCCAAGAAATCAGCATGTAAGAAGTCATGTACACTGATATTTGAAAACTTAGCATAGGACAGAAGGTGAGGGAATTTATTCATCAGGCACTCATCTTGCCAAAGGTCAGACCAAAAATATGTAGACTTTCCTGAATTCAGATTGCACTTAGCCATGCCTTTAAAATTATCAATTAATTTGATATGAGATTTCCACCAGAATGATCCTTCCATGCTTCTTCCAGGTAATTTTCCATTTTTGTAGTAAGTTTCCCATATGAGATGAACCCAAGGGATGTCATGGTGATTGTAGAATTTGTCCAGGTTTTTTAGAAGGAGGGAAGTATTTTGAATCTGTAGGTTTAGTACCCCTAAACCCCCCCTGATTTTTAGGACGGCAGATTTTATCCCAAGACACCAGAGCTTGTCCTTTTGCTTGAACATCTTTAGTCTTTTTTCTCCACATACAATGTCTCATGTATTTTATAATTTGATCCTTGATGGAAATTGGTACCTCCAAACAGCCCATGAAAAATAGAGGGAGTGAGGACAGAACAGATTTTACTAGTTGCAATTTTCCTCCATAGTTCAAGAAATCAGCTATACCACATAATCTTCTTTTAACTCTTTGAACAATGGGCAAAAAATGTTCCATAGATGGTTTTGAAATGCTTAGTGGCAATCCAAGGTAGGCGAAAGGGAGGCTACCAGTTTGACAATTGATTGTCATAGCAAAATGCATTAACCTATCATTACATAAGTTTATTGGCATCATGCTAGATTTCAAATAGTTGACTTTGAGCCAAGTGGAATTTGCAAATGTTTGAAGAAGTGCTTTCAAGCACAATAATTGAGTAGCATCTGCCTTAAGTACCACCAATGTATCATCAGCATATTGAATAACAGGGAAATCACTTTTGGGGGGTCCATCTATAGGGGGGTTAGAAGGTTCATATGCATGGCCTTATTCAAGACAGATTGTAGAAGGTCAGCAGCAAGAACAAATAGTAGTGGTGAAAGAGGGTCTCCTTGTCTCACACCTCTCCTGAAATAGAATTTTTTCCCAGGCACTCCATTTAGTAGGATTTCAGAGGTTCCAGATTCAAAGATCATTTCTATCCATTTGATCCATTTCCTGCCAAATCCTCTAGCTTTAAGGACATTTATGATGGCAGAGTGATCAATTGTATCAAATGCCTTCTCAAAATCAAGTTTTAGAATTAGGATTTCCTCCTTTGACTTGTGGCATTGGAATAGGTATTCAAAAGCCCATCCAAGGCAATCCTAAATAGATCTATTATTGAGAAAACCATATTGATTTTTATGCACCAATTCCAGAATAACAGATTGCAGTCTGTTTGCAAGAAGTTTGGTAATGATTTTGAACACACAGTTCAATAAGGAAATTGGTCTTAAATCAGCAGAGGTAGAAGGGCATGTGACTTTAGGAATGAGAGTAATGTAGGATGAGTTGATGCTCTCAAGAGAGACTTTCTCATTGAAGAAATCATGAATCAGTAATTTGATATCATTTCCAATGATTAACCAGCAGCTTTTGATAAATTCATTATTAAAACCATCAGGCCCAGGTGACTTGTCATTTGTCAAATCAGAGATAACCTCCTCAATTTCTTTGTCAAGAAAAGGTTTTTCAAGTGAATTGTTCATCTCATCAGTCATTCCATTTCCATAGAAATCTGCCAGGTTGTAATGCATCTCAGTTTTGTTTGATGTACCCATTCTTGCTCTGAAGTAATTCCAAAGAATATCAGCCTTGTCATAGTGATTGAAACATTCATGGCCAATTTCATTCTTGATCATTGAAATATAATTATGCCTATAACTGATGGTAGCTTTGGAGTGAAAAAACTTTTTGTTCTCATCCCCTAGTTTTACCCATTTAATTTTCCCTCTTTGTTTCCAATAGGTGTTTTGATTCTGGAGTAGAGAGATAATATGGGATTTCAGAATATCTCTGAGGTGCCATTCATTGATGGTTAAGGTTCTAGATTCTTCAAGTAGACCCAGAAGGTCAATTGTGTCATTCACCTTAGTAATTTGGTCCCTTAAGCATGGTAACTGTTTGGCCCATATCTTGATGCCTCTCCTCACATTTTTCAACTTGGCACATATCCTTTTTGCCAAGTCCTGATGATTCACTGGTATATTCCAGGCATTTTGCACAATCATATTAAAATCAGAATGATGAAGCCAGTAATTTTCAAATCTAAAAATTTGTGTCTTGGGAATGTTAGTTCCAATAGAGATGACACAAGGTAGATGATCAGAAGTAGGCTTGGATAAGGGGTTAACCAAAGTATATGGATATTTGGTTGTCCATGAGCTAGAAGTAAAGAACCAATCAAGTCTTTCCAGAAGTGGGTCTTTCTGCATGTTACTCCAAGTGAATTTCCTTCCTTTTAGTGGTAGTTCAATAAGTCCCAGGTTGCTGATAGCATCATTAAAAAGCATAGTTTCATTAACATCCCCCCCATTTTTATTTCTATCAGTAAGTCTTCTGATAAGATTAAAATCCCCTAAGACAAGCCAATCTACATTATCAGTCATAGAGATGTTGGAAAACCAGTCCAAAAATTCAATTTTCCTATCAGCTTGACATGGTCCATAGATATTTGTAAGAGTCTAGGAGTCATTAGATAGTTGTGAGGTGAAAGTGAGAGAACTAGAGAATTCATTTTGGAATGCTCTGATGCCATTAAATAATGAACTACTCCATATGATGATGATCCCTCCAGAAGCACCAATTGAAGGTAGGAAGTCAAAGCTGTCAAACTTATTTGGACAGAATTTCTTTAAATAATTGGTATCAAAGATTTCTCTCTTGGTTTCTTGGATACAAATGATATCACATTCAGATTCAATGATTTTACTTCTTAATGCCAACCATTTCTTCTCAGAGTTAATTCCTCTGAGATTCCAGTTTAGAATCTTCCAATTTCTGTTGTTACTCATTGATAAACAGATTGAGTGAATATTGGGGTGCCACAAGGTTTGTAGTCACACAAACAAACTTGTAAATATCATAGGGTACTGAATTCATAAACATGCATAGCAGCATAATGGTTTTAAACAACTCATAACAGACTCCAAGGGTAAATGATCCAGTCACAAAAGGACAATATTTTGCAGACATTAAAAACATTATTTAGGTGCTTTCTTCTTAGACTGTTGTCCACAAGAATCAGTAGCTCCACCTTTATTCTTGCTTGGAAGGTTTGTGTCAGAACCAGGCTTGTTTGGTCCAGGTTTTCCAGGTGGCTTGATGATCATATCATTGACCCTGCTCTTCTTAAGCAGCCTTTTCTCAAGTTCCCCCTCCTTAACCTTGCAAAATGAATCAGCAAGGTTCTTAATAACTTTATTACTGAGACAAGGTGGTGCAGCATTGCAAGAGAGACAATTAGGATCAGAACAATTCACATGGCTTTTAAATCCCCCATTAAGTTCCACAATTCTGGGGCTCCTTCTCACCTCAGAGTCCACCAATGGTTCTTTACCCCTCCTCTTTTTTGCAGGAGAATTTGGCACCATCAAGTTTGATGGAGATTCATTCATGCAGTGAGGAGGCATCTGTCCAACACATTCATCAGGGATAATGAAAGTGAAAGTATTTGCTTCTGCAATTGGCTCCTTAATAATATCCCAAAGGGGAGAAGTAAGAAAGTGTCTTGCCCAACTGAATTTTTCAGGAGTGATGAGCATGAGGGTGATAAAGTTAAACCAACTTACAGGGATATCACATTGCAGTTTGCCTTTGTCAGGTGAGGGGTTGATGTGTGGAGCAAAGAATATGTCCCAGAGTTCCAGTCCTTGCTGGGAGAAGGACTGCCTAGCAGATAGCACTTCAGAGGAATTGACAAAAGGAGTGATGGCCATCCCAACTTGCAGGTGTGCCTCATTGGGGGAGAGAAGGTTTGTCTTTAATCATCCAGTCTTCCTGTTGATTTCCTTCATTAGCATGGTGGTTCTCCTCCTCATCATCCTAGTAATTCTGCAGAATATTAAGCAGTCCCTCTCCCATGCCCACAACCTGGTTGGCATCAGCAATCAGTTGTTCCACTTCAATATCATCAGCTCCATGGACAGATGCCTTGTCACTGTCAGAAGAAACATTGGCAACAGGAATGGAACCAGTAACAACACTGTCAGCCTCCTGAGGTGGCAAATCTAGGTTATCAATAGGCATGTCAACACCCTCAGGAAACACAGGTCCTTGAACTGCATTCCAATTACCCCAACCAGCATTATTTTGTTGAGGAGCAGGCTCAACCCATTGGTCCCATCCACCAATGTCCCCTTCAGGTTGTGGAGGAGGTGGTGGAGGAGGGGGGCCAAATATGGGTCCCACCACAGGCAAGGGACGAGGGTCAGCATCATCATCAGGTAGTGGGTCCTCATCAGGTGGGCCCCCTCCTAGGAGGTTGCTGTTTAAAAGTTCTACAGAGAAAGTCCATGATTCTGTTTCCACAAGGTCCCCAATGGTGAATCTAACACTTTTAGGCACATCTAAAAGATCAGTGACTCTGAGTTTAGCAATGATCCTACCCTTGTGCTCAGGGTCCCTTTCCCAAAGTAGCACCTTACCAATATCAGAGAAGACTGCATTCAGATCCTTAGTATGCCAATGATCAAGTGGAGGACCCAGGAGCATAACCCAACATTCATTGTTAAATTGAGTCCTATGCTAGTTAATGCCCTCATTGTGCCTAGCAAAAGAGATTGCAACATCCTGGAAGGGGATTGGACCCGCAGCAATTAAACGGTCTCGGTCACTGACATTGGTAAATTGAACATATACAGAGCCAAATGGACAATCTTGAATATCACGGAAATCAACACGAGCCTCATTGAAAAAGAAATCTTGCAACACATCTCTGATATTATCAAATGGAACTGGACCAGGGGAAGGGGATGAATCTGCGCAATAGCATACTGTTCATGTGCCCTTGGTCAATGAGGAACCACCACTTTCTTGACCCGATTCCGGCCAGCCACCTGCAGAATCTCAAAGCCATGGGGTAGGAAAGGCAGAGGGTCAAGTGGAATGTTTGCCATTGCGTCGGCGGTTGTCACCGGCGACGAGCAGAGCAAGGAAGTTGGGGTTTCTGCAGGCGTGGGAGTTGAGGAGGCAGGGGGTTCGGGCGCATTCTTTTTTGGGCAAGAGCAAAATCTTTAAGACAATCAAACACCCTGGGTCGCGATACTTGCAGCGTGACATGGGCCTTGAACCAATACAGGTAAGATTTGTCGGGCCAGGGACAAGAAGGGAAAGTTGGGAATTTCAAAAATGGTAAAAGACCAGGCAAATTAATTGAGGTTGATTTGTTGTCTGCAGGAGATTTCGCACCCTCAATAACTTTACCATTAATCACTATTTCCGCAAATGATGTACCCGGTACAACTCGTTTAATATCACCTTTGATTTGACCGTTATTGCATGGGGCCGTTGATGTCGGCGAACCAATACAATCAAAGACTGAATTCTTATTTTTCTTTTTGTATGAAACAAAAGTCCAATCCTTGTCCAATTCTTTGTAATATTCTTTCTCTTCAAATTTCCAATTTGGACCTCCATCACCCCAAAGGTTGATCTTCAAGATAAATGATTCATCTGAGAAAGAACCAGAATTATATATTTCAAAACCCAACGCACGTGATGCAACAGAGAACCTAAATGTTCTATCTTGGAGGATCTTGACTTGAAATTTTGATGCTTGTCCCCCAAAACATGCTTGGAGTACAATGCTAATAGTATGAACATCAATCTTAAAATTTGCACGACCAAATGAGCCAACCAGGAAGAAAGGCCTTCTGCGTAATCCTCTAGAGAAATTGATGTGATGGCCAAATTTTTTGAACGTATTTGTCTCAAAAAACTTCCCTTTAGAGAAATCCAATGAGGTGCATTTGTTGATCTTGTCCAATGATGCAAGAGGCACGTCGACAATTTGAGCACCCACCACCACCCTTTTGATAACAAGATCCAAAGTCACCAGAGAAGATCTTCTCATTTTGAAGAAGGAATCTAGCATCAATCACCACCTTGTCATGATTTAGGAACACAACACGCTTTACAAGAGAATAAAGGACCAAAAAACCAGGAGCTTTGTCCAAATCATCAGATGGCAAGGAAGAACTAGTAACGTGCCACATAAGTTTCAAATCTTCAACCTTGTTTTAAATAACATGAGAAATCCCAAGAAAACCAGAAGATGGTGCCAAAATATCACTGATTCTTGCAAGATGAGAGGGGAACCTCACCACTGAACCAATCATGAGTACCTCCCCATTTTCCATGCTTCTACCCTCAAGTGGAGAACCGTTGGCATTGAGAATGACCAGCCAGCGATTAGCCGAGAGAACCAGAGATCCAACAAGGAACTTACCATCGGTGGAACTCCCGGAATAGGTGATTTTCCAATCACCACCAGAAGAATCAAGTGAATAGGAGCCCATGATTTTTTGTGCGACGATGCCGGAGTGGCACTGGCAAGAGCCGGTGGGAGGGGCCTTAGAGAGGCATGCCTCGTAATTCGTGCGGGTTATTGTTGTATGTGCTTATCGGCAAATCCCTGGTTTGTAACTTTATCTTATTTCAATCTCATACTAGGGTTTCTCCATCTCCCCGAGAACTAATGATCTACTCAGACATGGAGGCAATCAACATCATGGCAATAACGATGGAATCTATCATAGATGAATAGTACTTGTATAATTGCACAACGAGTATGGAAAATACAACAAGATGTGGATGGGATGGATGGAGATGGTGGTGATGCAGCGGTGGATGATGAAGATCGATGCCTTAGCCTCCCGGATATGTGCAGGGTGAAGATGGATCCCTGGTGGACGAGTTCCTCCTCCAGATGCCTTATGGAGGTGAGGTTTCTGCGATTTCTATGTGTTCTGTATGTCGTCTCTCTGATCTAGTTGCACGGGGTGAAACTATTTGAGGAGGCGGTGGCGGCGCCAACTATATGGCCGGAAAGTTTATTCCCGCTGTATAGTTGCTCGTTAAGCCACCTATCTCCCTTAATTGGTTCGGGTTTTCTTCTGGTATTATTAATATTTCACAAATAAGCGATTAACTTTGTTTTTCACTCCTTTTCTCCTCAGTACAACTGCTTCAAGAATTGTGTCCATTGTATCCATCATTTGTCCTGCTCCTGGTGAAAACAGACATAGAATGTGCGCGGGAGCACCGTAAAATACCAAGATCTTACAGCTACAATGCAAAATAACAATATAAAACATGATGCAAATATGCACTCATCAACTTCCCCAATCTTAGACTCTTGCTTGTTTCGAGCAAGTTTAGCTTAATGGATGTGATCCTCATATTCATGAAGCTGAGTCGATAAAATAAATGAGGCGGTTGCAGCATGTGTTTATCATATACGATAAATAGTAATAAGTTCATGAATAGTACCTTACTCGAACCATCTGAATAGTATTAGCAGGCTTCCTCACCTGAGTGATCAATAGTTCAAGAAAGATGAATCTCAACATAATGTAAAAGTATCCGGTTCAAACTAATGAGTTAGCGAGGTAGTCCCAAGTGTTTTAGGATTAATATATTCACATGGGATTCAAAATCTCAAAACTGTCTCTTTGTCATACTACAATATAGTGGTGTATACCTATTTTCTCTTTGCACATTCGCTCCTTTTCTTCTTTCTTTTCTTCTCTTTTGTTTATATGCTCACACTTTTTTAATTGTTGTGCAAAGGAGCTAGCCATACATTCCACTTCATGTAGGAATTCAAAGTTTAACAATCTCAATTATCAAATTCCAATTGTATATGAAGCATTCTTATGACTTGAATATTCTACCTCGACTTGTTCTCACTCTATTTTGATAGCACTTTTATTTTCCTTGGTTCAAGGTTTTGTTTTTCAACTCAACAGGTTAGATAATTTTTCTTTCTTTGTAAATCAAACCATGTACCTACAACATATTCACCAAATTATCTTTGTATGTTCCATTAATACCAATGGTGTGGAAGACTCCTATTGCTATCATCAAGTGCAAGTAAAATCATACTCAAGCCATTCATATATCCAATAAGACAAACACAAATTCAAAATTGCTCCATATATAATAATAAACTCAGAATTTCATAAAAGGGATCGACTATTCCTGAAGGGAATTCTAATGATGCAAAATTTATTTCTAGTTTGAACTAATGCGAAAATAGTAATAAAAACTTATAAGATAGATTACAAGGTCTTAAAGATCTCCCCAAGCTTGGAATCAAGCCAGACATGATCAAATAATCCCTTGCGATTATTTGATACCGTGATTATTGTAGATCACTATCGCGCCATGGCATGTAACACCACGGTGTGTAGCTTCTTGTTGGTATCCTCCAGAGCGGTGATGCGGCTGTAGCAACTGCGCAAATCAGATTGCAGTGTATCCACTCTATCTGCAAGCTCAATCACTAATGGGAGGAGATCATCCTTCTTCTCTATCTTCTTCAGACGGTGGCGGACTTCAACGCGATGAAGTAGTTCCTGCTTCTCATATATCTCTAGTGCTCGCACGCGATCCTTTGTCTTGGGAACAACTTCCTCTTCCTCATACATGATCGAAGAATCGGGGAAGTGGAAACCATTCTTCCACTCTTCTTGAGGCTTCACCCTCATACGAGCAAGGTTTCAAGAGTGGCGTTGTTGCTCCATTGCTATCACCTGCACCCGTATTAAGAATTTCCTTACGCTTATGCGGCCTGGGGTCCGTGGTGATGAACTTGACTGTCTCCACACGCCCTTTTCCATGTGGCTTGCGACCTTCTCTCTCTGCTTGAGCTCTCTTCATTACCGCCCAATTGATCTCAGGTGGATGATAGACATCACGGCCGAGTTAGATGCCACTCCAATCTTTGTCGGAATCGTTGTTGTAGATGCTTGGCTCGATGTACTCCTTGTACCTTGCGATAAACCTGTCCACTTCCTCATTGTCGTCCTCCATGGATGGGCTGCTAAGTGGTCCCTAAAAGGAGCGATGTGACCCAAGGAGGAAGGAGCGATGAGACCCATGGGTTTTCCACGGCCTGGGGCAAGATAGCGCATTGATAGATTAGTTCCTGGAGATTATGTTAAAGAGAGACAATGGCAATATATAAGTGGGTCAGAGGTCGGTATAACTCGCGAGAAACACCAAATTGTCGCCTAAGAAAAGAATCTTAACAAAACAGGGAAAGAAATCACGGATTTGTAAAAGTCCTACCGTGTAACGACCAACTATACGGGCCAACCCGTATAGCTCCGGCCGTATAGTTGGTTCCGGGCAGTTATTTCCAAATATCTCGAGTCCATGTCAATTAAGTTACGAATCAGAACCGACAATAACTTTTATTTTATTTGTAAAAATGATAAGGCAAACGAAAAACGTCTGGTAGTTTAACCACCAACTATACGGCTAGAATATTGGCTCTGGTCGTATAGTTCCGCCTGTATAGTTGGTAAAAACCCTAAAAAACTTCAAAAAAACACAAGAAATTCAAAGGGAGGAAATTTAGGAGTAAAATCTGTGAAAATAAATCACTTATTGGAGTAAGAACACTTACCTTGATCTTACCGTTTACTTATTCGGGGATGAAAAACTCCTCCAATTGTTGGAAATATGCTCTAGAGACAAATAATAATAAGAATTGTTATCATATTTCATAAAGTTTATGATTAAGTTTTATATCATGATATAACTGTATTGAGAGGAAACATCAATACACGTGTGATATATAAACAACCAGGGGTTCCCAGTGAAACTCTAGTCACTGGTTCATTGATCAACAGATGATCAAGTTTCCTAATCATGTGGCATTTATGCCAGTTGGAAATGGAGTTAACTCATTCTGAAAATAAATCGTTGTAGTGCAGATGTAGAAACCATTAGTTAGAAACCATTAGTTCGAAAATATAGTGAACCATTTGGATTCCTGAGATCGGCTCCAAATCAAGTATGGATCATCGTGGAAGTTTTGGGATTATTTGATATAACCAAAACAATAGCGAATAAGTCCTTGTAGAGTATTCATCGCAAACTTTGAATACAAAATTCATAGCTAAAAAAAAAGAGAAGCAAAACAAGTATTTCTTGGATTTTAGTGCATTCTTGAGAAAGTTCGTTGATACATTGCAAATGTATCTATAATTTTTGATATTCCATGCTTGGTTTTATCCACTTTCTTGGACTAACCTATTAACAAGAGCCAAAGTGCTAGTTGCCTGTTTTCTGCTGTTTTTGGTTCCAGGAAAGTCAAAAAATGAATATTCTCGAATTGACGGGACAAAAGCCAAAGTGCCTATTTTTCCGAAGTCATCAGATGCCAGAATATGAGACGGAGAAGAGCTGGGGGTCGGCCACACACCACGGCAGCGGCTAGGCTCGCCTGGCCGTGCCGGGGGTGGTCCTGCCAACCCCAAACCCTCGGCCTCTCCTTCCGCCTATATATTGCCCTCGGGACGAAAACCCTAAGGGCCCGATCAAAAAATCCACGAAAGAGTCTGTAGCCGCCGTCATCTCCATCCCTAGATCGGGAGGGATCTGAAGCTCTTCCCGGCACCCTGCCGGAGAGGGGAATTCAACCCTCAGGCCTTCTTCATCACCATGCAAGCCTCCAGTGTGATGCGTGAGTAGTCCATCCTTGGACTACGGATCCATGTAGTAGCTAGATGGCTGGTTCTCCTCCTTTGTGCTTTCATGTCTAGATCTTGTGAGCTCCGTTCATGATCAAGATCATCTATTTGTAATTCTGCATGTTGTGTTTGTGGGGATCCGATGGATATTGAGATGCTATTTTAGATTGATTATTGATTCTATCATGTCTTTGTTATTTGTGATCTTGCATGCTTTCCGTTGTTAGTAGCTATCTTGGCCAAGTAGATGCTAGCAACTCCAAGAGTTAGTATTTATGCTCGATAGTGGGTTCATGCCTCTGGTAATCTAGGGAAGTGCCAGAAATCTCTAAGGTACTAGATGTGCTGTTGCTACTAGGGAGAAAACAACAATCCTTTGTTCATACAACAATCGTATTGTTTACTTTACACGCAGTTGGTAAAGCAATAATCTGTTGCTTGCAACTTAATACTGGAGGGGGTTCGGATGATAACCTGAAGGTGGATTATTAGTCATAGATGCAGTTGGATGGCGGTCTATGTATAATGTTGTAATGCCTAATCAAGTCTCAGAGGAGTCAAGATGATTAGTATATGCATGTATTGCTTTCTCGGTGTTTGTCAATTGCCCCGCTATAATTTGTTCACCCAGTATGTTATCTATCTTAAGGAGAGCCACCTCTAGTGAAATATGGATCCCGGTCCTTTTCTTTACATACAATCTACAAACTATTTACTGCTTTGTGTTTACTTTCTGCAAACTTTTACTTCTTTCCATTCGATACGTTAATGCTTTGTTTTCAGCAAAACACGGTGAGATTGACAACCTGATCGCAAGTCAGGGACAAAGTTCTGTGGTTGTGTTGTGCAGGTCTCCACGTTGCTACTAGCACCGGTAGTGCGCCCTGCCAAGGCTCAGCTAGCAACAACTTTGGGGTGTTTCCTTGCTCCTACTAGTTCGATTAAACCTTGGTTTCATAACTGAGGGAAACTTGCTGATGTGCTCATCATACCTTCCTCTTGGGGTTCCCAACGAGCTCTACATCAACACCGTACCAGCATTTTCCTGGCGCCGACACTGAGCCATCATTCACATTCAGTGATATTTCTTGATTATGGAGCAAATGTAAGATAGTGAAAAACACGATGAGGATTGAAAACCCTGCATTAGAGTGTTGAGAAGCGCAATAGAAACATTCCAGAATGATTCTCTTCACAAAGGAAAGAGTCAATGATAATGATCATTGTGTTTTCCCCACTAGTGTTTTCACTATATGAAGTAGGATTCAAAATGTAATTAATATCTTGTATGGAGACATTTGTGAATCATTTGTCATGATTCTCGGAATATGACATACCTACGAACTACTAAGGAAATAATGGTAAACTAGAATTATGAGAAATCCTAGAAGCAAAATTCACTTGAGATTAGAAAGCAATTTGTTGTTGAATCTCACAAGTAAAAGGGGTTACTTGAATTTTCCCAAATGATTGCAAAGCCATAGTGGAAAAAGGGGGTGAATGACAAAAGCACAATTTGTCAAGTATTAGATGAATTCAGATGAATTTTATTCAAGTGTGCTTTATGTCTAGTGGATTTAAAACTAGTAATAGTACTAGTATCTCATATCAAATCTCCAAGTGTGATATTTGATCAAAGGATTTTGAAATTGTTCAAAATAGTGAGTGGATATGCAATTTGCATGAAATTGAGTGGGAGATATAAAAGTATTCCTAAAACAATATTTGAATGACATATTTTTGAGTGGGAGCAATACAAGTCTCAAATTCAAATACGTAGGAACATAGTTTGAGTAACAGTAGTGACTCATGCCCAAATATGTTGGGAACATATTTTGAGTGGGAGATTATAGGAGTGATTCTTAAGTGTGTTAAGAATAAAAGCGCAAGTACCAGTAAATAATGATTTATAAGAAGTAGAAGTTGATATTAAGTGTATTATGATATTGTGTAGTATTTTTTAAGGGATTCTAAAAAGGGTTTCAGAATAGAAGTTAATTAAGGAACTGGTCCTTAATAACTCAAATTAGGAATAGTATTAAGTTTAACATCAATGGTTGAAAAAAAGAAAAGGATGATCATCATCCACTATGTTGAGACATAGGTTCTATCTTAGAAAACCATGATGATAACTTAACATAATATATGATCCAAGAAGAAACGTTTGAAAAGTGATTAAGTTCAAATCACAGAATGTTGAGCTAAGTTTGTCCGCAGTGTCTAATAGAGAATTGCAGACATGTTTTCCAGATCCATAAAGGATGGCATATCTTAAAGAATAAAGAGTTAAGTTATAAGGGAATATGTTGAAACTCCTGTAAATACCGACTAAAGTCAAATAGGAAGCGAGGTGAACAAAACATCGAAAGTTGCACAGAGTGCACTCGTGTTTCGATGAATACATTTGTAATAATAGTTAAGGGTACCATCTAAAGTGTTGTATAATGTTATGGCGGGGCTAGTTCGCTTTTAACGTAGAATGATGTGTCACAGGGCACAGTTGTTGGGTTCGCAGCATAGAAAACAAAACAAAAATCTACGATGGGAACTATACGCCAAGATCTATCTACTAGATACAAGCAACGGGTGGATATACATCCATAGAGAACTTACCCTCGAAGACAACAAAGCTTTGTTAACGAGTTGGAACTCGTGGATGATGTAGTCGTACACTTGCCGATCTCAAGATCGTGATGAAGTCCAGCAGGTCTGGCTCCAGCACGTCCATCAGATCCAGCTCCAGCAAGTCCAGCACCACCAAGTCTAGCACCGCAAAGCAGCGGTGCCTCCGTGATCGCACACACGTCCGGTACCCCGACAACCTCCATCCCTCTCTCCAACAAAGCAGCGGAAGCAGCAACTCCTTTCCAGATAAAGCCACAGGGAACATGTATCTCGCTAATCCGAGACCATGGGGAAATAATACTAGAGGTGGAGAGAGATCCTTCACGAGGAGGTGTGAGGAAGAAGGAGTGAGAGGGGGGCCTTTTATAGGAGGAGGGGAGGATGTCCCTTCACCTCCCCCATTCATGTGGTGGTAACCCCCTCCACATTAAAATGCCCCTTCACATTCTCTTTTAAAGTCTCCACTTTAAATGCATTAAAATTCTCCAAATTTAATGCTCTCTCATTTAATAAAAATCTTTTATTAATTTTATTCAGAATTTTGTTAATTACTTTAATTAACAAACATTCACATAAAACCCCCTGCAACATTTCAATATTACATGCATAACCAATTTCACCCAAAACAGTTTCGGTGTTTATTGAAATAATTCCAGTGCTTTCTTAATCTTTATCTAAAACATATTTGCTCCTAAATGGTGTCGGTATCCCTTAAGTGTGTCACCCTACGGTTCGCGAATAATGCAGACATGATCGAGACCCCTCACTGATCAATAATCAGTAGCGGGACCTGGAGATCCGTACTAACTCCCACATATTCAACAATGACCCTTGTGATCATGTGAACCTTTAACGTCGTAAATAAATCCCTTTGTCTCGCGATATATTACATGTCCGAGATTCGATCATTGGCATCCAAATAGCTAGTTTGATATCGTTACCGACATGCACTCTTTTCTCGTTTCCGTGATATAACATTATAGTGATCACATCACTTGCTTGCAAGCTATCTTAATGTGATATCACCGAGAGGGCCCAGAGTACATATATCCGTCATCGATGGACAAATCCCACTCTTGATCCATGAGCCTCAACATAACACCTTCGTAGCACTGAACCCACCTTAATAGTCACCCTGTTACAGTGTGACGTTTGATCTTATCAAGATACTATTCTGGTGTTAGCAATTAACATGATCTCATGGTCTAAGGACTAAGATTACTTCGTATGATGTTATAGAAATATGAAAATAATGACTCTGATCGTAATGCTATACTCCGGATGAATGTTCATCACATCATTCCACCAATGTTGTGACCTCATTATTAACGACATCCAATGTCCATGATCAGGAAACCTTGATCATCTTGTTAATCAACGAGCTAGTTTATAACAGAGGCATAACTAGGAACTTTCCTTCTGTTTATTAAACACACGTGTATTAACGTTTCCAAATTAATAAAATTATAGCATGCAAAATAAACATTTATCATAAACAAGGAATAAGATAATAACCACTTTATTATTGCCTCTCGGGCATATTCCCTTCAGTCTCCCACTTGCACTAGAGTCAATAATCTAGTTTGAATAACTTTGCGTATTGAACACCTATGGCTTTCTGGTGTTGCATATACGCGATTTCTAGTGGTTAACATTATCTTCGGCTCTGACCGTTTTAGGTCCGTGTGTATTTGCATGTCTGTGTCTCTACGCCTCACTCATTCTCAAATGAGATGGCATTGTATAAATTTGGTCCTTTGGTGAGACCTTTAGTTCGTTTGAGTTAAAATATGTTGATATTATTGTCATACAATATATCTTCATAGTATTAGCCCACTTTGAACCACACCTAGTTTGATAAAAAACTACTTAACATAAATACCCTCCTTTGCTACTACTATACAGTCATATACTTAGCCTTTTGTTGTAGTATCCATCACAATGTCTTAACTTTGGAACTTATCTAAATCCATCAAGGACCATCCTTTCCATTACATTGTGCCACCCATAGTCTAAATTGAGATAAATTTTAATTTGTATCTTGTGACAAAACTAGTATCAATGTAACACTTTACAATGAACTACCTTTTAACTATTTGTCACTTATACATGATATATTCTTAGTTCTTCCAAAGCTCATAAGAATATCTTTACTATCGTCCAATGATCATCTTATGAATCATTTTGGTATGTGCTCATAACATTTAGAGCATAGGAAATTCTGGACATATACATATCACGGTATAATCGATCAAAATCTTCATGTGATTTTACTCACCAAGTGTTGAAACGCTTGAATCTTGATACAATCCTTTCCATGCAGCAAGAACCTTTCTTGTTGTTTCCATATTAAACCCTTTCAATATCTCATATATGTATGTCTGGCATAACCATATTAGCGCCTCAATCTATCCATATAGATATTGATGCCAAATATTCCGGCTTTGCCCAAGTCTTTCATCGAAATCTTATTTTAATGAAATTCTTAACTTGTGTTAATAAAAGATACATCACTTCCAATCAACAATATGTACTCTGCATAATGTATTGGAAATTTGTCTCAGCGCTCCCACTTAATTTCTGGCAAATGCAAGCATCTTCATCATCTCCGATGAAATTAAACTCCTTTAACATTTTAATCATGGTGAAGATTCTAACTCCGCTATGCTCAGTTCAACTATTGAAGTTTGCATGCCCTTTTAGCACCCTTTGAATTAACAAAACCCTTCAAACCATGTCATGTACACATCCTAGGTAACCCTTCTATTAGAAGAACCTTGTTTTGTTTATTCAACTACCACATACCAAATTAAATGTAGTGGTTGCTACATTAATCTGTCAAGACTAAATATCGCTATGAAAGATCAAATCTTATCATAGTCAACTCCTTGAACATTGTTGTAAACTTCTTTCCGACATGTCGACTATTTCATAGATGTTAAACATCCATGTCTATTTCTTTATAGATCCAAACACGAACGATAGGCTTCACGCCTTTCCGGAGGGTCTTCCAAGTTCAGAAACTTGATTTCTCGTGTATGGATACTATCACAGAGTCTATGATTTCTAGTCATTTTATGGAGTCAGGGCCCATCATCGCTTCTTTTCATGTAGTCGGTTCATCATTGTCAAAACAATAACGACTTGCTTATCAAATTACACTATTTGATTCTTACCGACCCACACGGTTCAATAGGAACTCTAATCTCCGAGATCACAACCTTTGTAATCACGGGAGCCATGAGCATTGTGGCCGCCACCGGGACACTTTCCGGCGCTGTGCTACTTAGCACATATAGCTAAGGTTCAACAACCTTATCAAAGTTTTATTGTCGTCCCACTTATTAACTTTTCGCAAAAAATTCCTTCTCAAGAAACTTGACGCTCCAAGTAACAAACTCTTTTGTCCTTGGTGTTATGGACAAATTCCCAAGAAATTCTTTGGGATAACCTACTAAGACGTGCTTATCCGACTTTGGTTGTAAACATTTTTCTTATGCATAGCATACCAAGATCTAAGAAAAGACAATTCGGGTTTTATCCCAAACCATAACTTATATGGTGTCATTTCAACGGATCATGATGGTGCTCTTTTCAGTGTAAAAGCGGTAGTCTATAAAGCTTCAATCCTTCAAACATAATGGTAGTTTTATAAATGACACCTTTGATCTTACCATGTCAAACATAGTTTGATTTCATCTCTCGAATATGCCATACTCCTATGGTCTACCGGGAAACACAAATCATGGAACAATTCCTCAAATCTTAAGTGTTTTGCTAAACATGTAACTCAAATATCTTCCTTTATGATCGAATCATAAACTCTTTATTTTCTTGTTACAATGATTTTTCACTTCATCTTGAAAGTCTTTGAACAATTTTCAAATGTTTCATACTTCTTCCTTATTAAGTAAATATATAGATATATTCACTCAAATTTCTGGAGAAAGCATATTAAGCAAAAAGATCAATCGCATATGGCTACACATAATGGACTATGCACATCAGCATGCACAATTTCCAATAAGCTAGTCATCCGTTACTCTTTGGCCTATGAACGGAGTTTCAATTATCTCGAGGAAAGTCTCTGGCGTCAATTGATCAAAATCAAAGACTCCAAAAATCCATCAGCATGGTTTTTCTTCATGTTTTCTTTCTAATATAATTTAAACAGCGATGTCACTTCATAAGTGATCTTTCAATCATTTGTCTTGCGACATTTTAGCAATAGTGTTTATGGATGTGATTTCTCCCACTAGACATGTAAAAGTTCATCCATCCTTTATGGAATATGGTAATTATTTGAACAACCATTGTTCTCGTAATACCGGAACAAAATAACAATTATTAAAACAAATCTTGAAGGCTAGGTTTGACGACAACAAAAAACAGAATAACACTTTATTTGTTTTCGATGAACATCGTCACTTATTCTCTTGCCAATTACTTTGGCCATTGCAGTTCATGAATTGTGTTGTTCTGTATGAACCTTCATACCAACTAATTCGGTATCCAATACCGGTATCCAATACCTAAGAAACACATTGTTCAACAAGCAAAGAATACAGCCATAACATGTATATCTTCTATATACCTAAGTTGGACATCTCCAACCTTTTATTTTCTGCCAAATATTTTATAGATTCTCTTTCAGCAATTCCTTTTCTTTTAAAAGAATCTATCAACATCAATAGTGGTGTCATTCACATGACACATAGTACAAAGCTTGTATATAGTCAAATACTAATACCTTTGGACTTGCACTTTGAAGTGGATCACCATCATCAAATGTTTGGCATTCTTCCAAAAAATAAATTCTTTAGTAATCTTTTAGTGTAGTAAACATTTTACTTACATCTTCTACTCATCCTTATCATGAAAAATTTCATGATCAAGCTACTATAGCCTATAAGGAAGAATGACGTGTATAATTTTAGTTCCCGAAACCTTTTGGGAGATTCGGATGCCTAGCATCTCCATCCTTCACTAATTCTCATACAATATGAGAACATGTATTTTGCTAAATTATACTCTATCATAATGCAACCAAAAACATTGTTTCAGATATCACAATATCTTCCACACATGATGGTGTCTGAAACAATTATTTCAGCTCCTAGATAACCTCGATATTAAAACAACTTTTGAATATCAAGAATCATGGAAGCAAACATGATACTTTAGATACTAACATTGGAATTCTTACTATTCCTTTAATACTACTTATTAAACTTCATGGAGTAAATAGAGTTTCTGAAAGTTTGCAATAGGACTTCTAAACTTTGAATTGACATTCAAAACAATACAATACCATTTCGTAAAGTAATTATCCAGAATTATATAGTTCTATTATCTCAATTAAAACTATGCATAAGATAGTGAACAAATGCCAATGACTACAACAAATTATGCAAATTCACTTTGATTTAGTTTATGACAAATTGAGTTCAACTAATCCAAATTAGAAATGATCTCCCACTCAAAAATGACATCACTCGTGCCTTTTTGGTGATTACATGAACCAAATCCACTACACCAAGTCCGATCATCACGTGAGTCGGTGTAGCTTCAAAGGCGAGCATCAATATGGCCATCATATTAACTATATGACTCATGCTTAACCTTTTGGTCCATGTTCTGAGGCCATGTCTATACATGCTAGGCTCGCCAAGTAAGAACCTTAGTACTCGCGTGTGTAAAACTGTCTTACACCCGTTGTATGAAAGCGTAGAGTCGAGTACACCCTATCATCACGTGATGTCTCAAAACACGATCCATAGAACGGTGCATACTTAAGGAAGAACACATTTTTATCTTGATATCTAAATGATGGATCATCTTAAAATGCTACTAAAATGCCAAACTAGCAATATAAGATGCAAAGATCTAATGTGTCAAGTGAGATGATATGGTCCATGCATTTGATCTCTATCATATGCATCATGGTATGATCTCTATCATTCCTTTGTGTGTAAGGCCAAGGTCTATGGAACTTACACGTTAGGTGTGCTGTAAGAGTATCTATCATTCATCTACTTACAACATTACCATATCATGACACTAGCCTAGCAGCGATCTAAACTAGACGCCTCTAATTTATCCATTGCAAATTTTACGTGGCTTAGGGCTTTCGGAGATAGAACCGTTCTTACCTACGAACATGGAACCACAGCGAGGATAACCAAGATATTAGCAACTCGTTCTAAATCAGATATTGACTATAGTAGGAGAGACAGACACCCGCCAGCCACTTATGCAAAACTAGTTGCATGTCAGTCGTGGAACCGTTCTCATGTATGATGACATGTAAGGTTGGTCCGGGCCGCTTCATCCCACTATGCCACCAATATCCAAAATACATGAAAGAAGCAATAACATGATCATCATCGCCCACATATAAACATAGATCAGGCTCTGATACCACTATTGGGTTCACAACATAGAAAACAAAAAATCCCTATGATGGGAACTATAAGCCAAGATCTATCTACTAGATACAAGCAATGGGTGGATATACATCCATAGAGAACTTACTGATACATTGCAAATGTATCTATAATTTTTGATGCTCCATGCTTTGTTTTATCCACTTTCTTGTGTTTTGTCCACACTTTGGAGTACTTTTCATATGATTTCTTGGACTAACCTATTAACAAGAGCCACAGTGCCAGCTGCCTATTTTCTGCTCTTTTTGGTTCCAGGAAAGTCAGAAAATGAATATTCTCGGAATTGGACGGGACAAAAGCCAAAGTGCCTATTTTTCCAGAAGAATCCAGGAGCCAAAATACGAGATGGAGGAGGTCCAGGGGCTGGCCACCCCCCCCCCAGGCGTGGGCTGGGCCTGGCCGCGCCAGGGCATAGTGTGGTGGCCCCAGGCACCCCCTCGGTCTCCCTCTTCGCCTATAAGAAGCCTTCTGACCTAAAAACTTCGGGGGGTTCGACGTTTTTCCACGAAAAGTTCCGCTGCGCCGCCGCCACCGAAGGAGAGATTCGGGGGCTAGAAAGTCTCTGTTCCGGCACCCTGCCGGGACGAGGAAGTTCCCCTGGAGCCATCTCCATCGATCTCCACCATCATCTCCATCGACCATCCATGTTTCCCCCATCTATGAGTGAGTAATCCCCCGTTGTAGGCTATGGGGATGGTAGGGATTGGATGAGATTGTTCATGTAATGGCATCAGATTGTTAGGGCATGGTGCCTAGTATCTTTTATTAGTGCTTTATGACTTTGTTGCGACTTGTTATGCTTAATGCTTGTCACTAGGGCCCGAATGCCATGATTTCAGATCTGAACATATTATTGATTCATTATGATAGTATTGTTTTTGGTCTTATCTGCAAGTTGTATACACACGTTGTTGTCCGGAACCTATGGCCCCGAAGTGACAGAAATCGGGATAACCGGAAGGGAATGGCTTTGATGGGAGGATCACATGTGTTCACGGAGTGTTAATGCTTTGCTCCGATGCTCTATTAAAAGGAGCACCTTAATTACCAGTAGTTCCCTACAGGCCCCGCTGCAAACAGGCTGGCAGGACAAAAGATGTTATGCAAGTTCTCATTGCGAGCACGTATGACTATATATGGAACACATGCCTAGGATTGTCTAGTACTTGGATGCTTTATCTTATTTGCCTGCAATTGCCCTATGTTCTGATTGCTATGTGAATTGTCTTGTCCATGCAACCCCGTCCATCCATCCCTATGCCTACCGCACTCGAATCCCACTATTTACTTCTTTTGTTACTACTGTCTTTGCTTTACTACTGCTGTTACTTTACTATTCCTACTACAAAACTGTTGCTACTGATAAACTGCTGTGAGCAAGATTGTTTCTAGGTGTAGCTGAATTGACAAACTCAGTTGTTAAGGCTTATAAATATTCTTTGGCTCCCCTTGTGTCGAATCAATAAATTGGGTTTCACTTCCCTCAAAAATACTGCGATACACCCCTATACTTGTGGGTCATCACTTACCCTCGAAGACAACAAAGCTTTGTTAACGAGTTGGAACTCGTGGATGATGTAGTCGTACACTTGCTGATGTCAAGATCGTGATGAAGTCCAGCAGGTCCGGCTCCAGCACGTCCGTCAGATCCAGCTCCAGCAAGTCTAGCACCACCAAGTCCAGCACCGCAAAGCAGCGGTGCATTCATGATTGCACACACGTCTGGTACCTCGACAACCTCCATCCCTCGCTCCAGCAAAGCAGCGGAAGCAGCAACTCCTTTCCAGATAAAGCCACCGGGAACATGTATCTCCCTAATCTGAGACCATGGGGGAACCAATTTCAGCAATTTCACCCAAAACAGTTTCGGTGTCTATTGAAATAATTCCAGTGTTTTCTTAATCTTTATCTGAAACATATTTTCTCCTAAATGGTGTCGGTATCCCTTAAGTGTGTCACCCTATGGTTCGCGAATAATGCAGACATGATCGAGACCCTCTCCGATCAATAATCAGCAGCAGGACATAGAGATTCGTACTGACACCCACATATTCAACGATGACCCTTTTGATCGTGTGAACCTTTAACATCGTAACTAAATCCCTTTGTCTCGTGATATATTACATGTCCGAGATCGATCATTGGCATCCAAATACCTAGTTTGATCTCGTTACCAACATGCACTCTTTTCTTGTTCCCGTGATATAACATTCTAGTGATCACATCACTTGCTTGAAAGCTATCTTAATGTGAAATCACCGAGAGGGCCCAGAGTATATCTATCTGTCATCGGGATGGACAAATCCCACTCTTGATCCATGAGCCTCAACATAACATCTTCGTAGCACTGAACCCACCTTTATAGTCACCCTGTTACGGTGTGACGTTTGATGTTATCAAGATACTCTTCTAGTGTTAGCAATTAACCTGATCTCATGGTCTAAGGACTAAGATTACTTCGTATGATGTTATAGCAATATAAACATAATGACTCTGACCGTAATGCTATATTTGGATGAATGTTCATCACATCATTTCACCAATGTTGTGACCTCGTTATTAACAACATCCAATGTCCATGATCAGAAAACCTTGATCATCTTGTTAATCAACGAGCTAGTTTATAAGAGAGGCATAACTAGGAACTTTCCTTTTGTTTATTAAACACACATGTATTAACATTTCCAAATTGATACAATTATAGCATATAAAATAAACATTTATCATAAACAAGGAATAAGATAATAACCACTTTATTATTGCCTCTCGGGCATATTCCCTTCAATAGTGCCCATGAGAAAGCCCTCGAGGTTGATCTAAAGTCACCGTAGGCTCCTGGAATCCGGCCTCATTCTGCTGCCATAGCGACGATGCATACACACAGATGTTATCATGTGATGATATAGTAGTAAAGTCAATCAAGCTTGCATTAGTAAGTTGCAAAGGATTTGGGACTGTAAAAGTACAGACCAAGACTCAACCTCTTCCATGAGCAAGCATGTTCAGGGTACCGGATATATGGTGCCAATGATTAAGAACAAATGAAGCTAGTTTATTTGTACTCTAGTGCAAGTGGGAGACTGTTGGAAATATGCCCTAGAGACAAATAATAAGAAGGATTGTTACCATATATCATAACTTTTGTGATTAATTATATCATGCTATAAATATATTGAGAGGAAACATCAATAAACATGTGATATATAAACAAGCAGGGGTTCCCAGTGAAACTCTAGTCACTAGTTCATTGGTCAATAGATGATCAAGTTTCCTGATCATGTGGCATTTATGCCAGTTGGAAATGGAGTCAACTCATTCTAAAAATGAGATGATGAACCAATACCCAACCTAAATATCATGACCCGATCATGTCACGAACTTCAAGTTACGATGATTAGAAATGGATCCTCAGACTATTCCTTAGACCGTGAGGCTATATCAATCACTGTCTCCCGAGAATGCTTAGATAGCATCAACGTCACTTGGTAATACAGTGACAATAAAGGTGTGTTCAGGTATTCGGAGGAACCGTAGAGGAAATATATGCCAAGAGCAGGATTTTTCCGTCCAAGTGACGGAAAGATACTCAAGGGCACACTCGGAGAAGTTATATCCAATAGCTACGCAGTGTGTGATTTGATCATAGGGATATCACTTGTTGAACGAGTCAAGTAGAATTGTTCGGTAATGAGATTGAACATGACATGGTGATGTCATTTATCAGATCTCAGGGAATGCGAGTGTCGAGAGACAAAGGGAATAAGACACGATTGTCCTGGTTCAAACGACAAAAGATCTTCGTGGAATGCATAGTGGTCACATGGCCATCCAGGTCCCTCTGTCGATCATTGGTCCGGGAGTGTTCCCGGACCATGGGATATCATGCTTAAGGGTTTGATGATTCTTAGAGAGTGCTTATAGGATCGGTAGAATCACCAAAAAATAGAAGAGAGAAAATCGGAAGGGTTTTGGTAAGTCCGGAGGATGTCCAGAGTGGAGGTAGAAGGTGTTCCATAACCACGGAGATTGAATAATATGTGAATGAATGTTAAATATTGATTTAATCATTTATTCATAGTTATTTAATAAAGAGAAAATCAATTTAAAAGGTCAAAGGGCTTAATGGGCTAATTCATGGAGGGGAAAGGGCCCAAGAGGGGACCACACCCCTAGGAGAGGCGTAGGGGGTGGCCGGTGGCCCTAGTGGGATTGCCCCATGTGGGGCCCATGGGTGGGGGCTGGCCGGCACGCCTCCCCACCTCTCCCCCTCCTTTAGTCCCACCCCGAGACTTTGAGGGAGGTAGTACCTCCCCTCCCCCTATATATAGTGGGGGTATTTGTCCAGATAAATACACACAATATTCAATAAAGTTCCTCACTTTTGGGAGACCTCCAATTGTTATTCTCTCTCTCTCTCTCGTGATCGTGATCCCAAGTTCGGACTGCGCGAACGAGAGACATCTTCACCGTGGAGCGCCGTCGCACTGTGGGATTCGGATCCGGGAGCTCTACTTCCACAACTGCTGCTGGAACAGGGAATCGGGAGTCATCGTCAGGCACCAGACGTGTGTAACTCCCCGCGACGTGTGACACTTGAGGCACTCAAGTCGTTGGAACCGCAGGAGCGCAAGGACTTCATCATGAGCTTGAGGTCGGTTTTGGCTCATCTACATCAACCATGCTATCCTGAGCATTGACAATGCTTTTCGGTCTTCAAGGGTAAGTTCGCGAAAAGCCCCTCCCGTTACTACATTACTAATAGATAGGTCCTGGCAACATCAGGGGTTTAGGGGCGTAGGGTAAAATTTTATTTTTTTCATACGCGGAACCCCTACACCAAAAACAAAGACTTCTTCTCTTTTGAAGGAATTAACCTTAGTTCATTGAATAATTCTCGTAAACAAAAATCACCAGGACTAAAGTTCCTCTCAATAAGATTGGTGTCTTGCTGGGCAAACATGGACACTGCATTCAACATCTTTATTTCCTACCTCTGCATAATCTACAAGTCAAATTCTTGAAGTAAAAGAATCAAACGGATCAGTCTTGGCTTATGGTATTTCCTCTCAAGGAGTTCTTTTAAACCATCCGTATGAACTCTCACTTTTGCATCAACTATATAAGAACGAAATTTATCATAAGAGAAAAATACAGTGAAAAGTTCCTTTTCTTCCTTAGGATAATTCTTTTGAGCACCATTAAGAGTTCTACTAGCATGACGTATAACATTAAATCTACGACCAGTGTGTTGTCCTAGACATACTCCTACAACATCATCACTATCTTCACATATTAAGTCAAACGTCATATCCCAGATAGGAGGTTTAATAATGGGAGCACGGGATAAAGCATTATTGAGTTTATCAAAGGCTATAAGACATTTATCATCAAAATTAAATCTTACTCCCTTTTGCAGGAGGTGAGTCATAGCTTTAGATATTCCAGAGAAATTTCTAATGAACCTTCTATAAAAACCAACATGATGAAGGAAATTTCTTATACCCTTAATATCTCTGGGTTGCGGCATTCTCTCTATGTCTTCAACCTTATCTCTATCCACTTCAATTCCCTTACCTGATACCTTATGTCCAAGGACTATACCTTGTTTCACCATAAAATGGCACTTCTCCCAGTTTATAACAAGATTGGTTTCTTCACAACGCTGAAAAACTCTTTTGATATTATCCAATCAACAAGTAAACAAAGTTCCATAGACAGAAAAGTCATCCATAAATACTTCCATTATCAGTTCTAAAAAATCCGCAAAAATAGTAGTCACACATCTTTGAAAAGTAGCTGGAGCATTACCTAAACCAAAATACATACGTCGGTAAGCATGTAAACCATAAGGACTAATGAAAGTTGTTTTAAGTTGGTCATCCGGATGACCAGCTATTTGAGAAAAACCAGAGTATCTGTCCAGGTAGAAAAAATGAGTGTGGTTTGCTAACCTTTCCAAAGTTTGATCTATGAATGGTAAAGGATAGTGATCTTTCCTAGTTTCTTTATTCAATTTCCTGAAGTCTATGCTCATCCTATGCCCAACAATAGTTCTACTGGTATCAAATCATTATTTTCATTAGGAACAATAGTAAAACCACCCTTCTCAGGGACACAATGAATAGGACTTACACATTCACTTTCTTTAACAAGATAGATTATACCTGCGTCCTGTAGGCGTACAATTTCTTTCCTTACCAGTTCTATCATTTCAGGCTTCAATCTTCTATTAAATTTCGCAACTAGTTTAGCACCTACTTCGATGAATATTCGATGGACTATTATCATGGGACTAATTCCCTTCAAATCATCCATTGAGTACCCAAAGGCCTTGCGATGCTCCTTGAGTATTTTCATGAGTTCTTCTTTGTATTCTTATCCTGAAAGGTTAGGCTCTAATAATAACCGAAAAATTATTTTTATCATCTAAAAACCTATATTTAAGATTATTTGGTAGAGTATTCAACTTTGGGGGTGGTAATTCCTTGTCCCCTCTCTTTTCTGGCTCTTCAAAAGCCTCGTCAATTGGAGGCCCTATAATGGGAAGTGAATCGAGTTCATCTTGTAGTTCTTCTAGGGACTTGTCCTCCATAACTATTTCTTCATATTTTATGTCTTCATTTATTTATTCTTCTAGATTACTAAAGAAAAGATCTGCCATTTCCTTGATAGTTTTCTCTTTCTCTTCTTCTTGTATTTGTGGAGGCCTATCTTTAAATTTGGAAAAGTGGAATTCCTTTTCCGCTCCCCCAAGCTTAAGAGACACTATCCCTTTTTAAAATCAACATAGGCACCTATATCACTCAAAAAGTTCCTTTTAAATATAATTGGGAAAAGAGTGTTAGCTGGCATATCAACAACTATAAAAACGATAGGAAAGTTTTAGTTGCCAATTGTGACATTTGCATCTTCAACTACTCCCATTGGAATCCTAAGATTTTTATTGGATAACATAATTGTCATATCAGTATTTTCAATTGTAGCTGGTTCTATTTCTACTTTTATTTCTAAATAGAAATCATAAGATATAACATTAACTTCGGTGCCAAGATCACATAAACCATAATGCGAGGTTTCTTTAAATGTGTAGGGAAGAATATGCTTACCCACATATTTTACCTTTGTCTTACCTTCAACCAATACGGAAGTATCTTCATCAAGTTCAACTATGTTACAATATGCGTACATAGCCATAATTGCTTCCTTGGTTACCTCTTCATCTTTGATTTCTTCTAGATGTTCCATGACTTCTGGCATACTTTCCTCTTCTTTATTTTCCTGTGTTGCTTTGACCTATTCATATTCAAAAATATGCTTTTGCGCAGTGTTAGGGAAAGGTATCTCATATGTTGGTTCTAGGGAGTCCAGTGTTGCTTTCACTTCTCTTTTCTTCTCAGGTACGGGTGGGGTGGTTGATACATTGCAAATGTATCTATAATTTTTGATGTTCCATGCTTGGTTTTATCCACTTTATTGTGTTTTGTTCCAACTTTGGAGTACTTTTCATATGATTTCTTTGACTAACCTATTAACAAGAGCCACAGTGCCAGCTGCCTGTTTTCTGCTGTTTTTGGTTCCCGGAAAGTCTGAAAATGAATATTCTCGAAATTGGACGGGACAAAAGCCAAAGTGCCTATTTTTCCGGAAGGGATCAAGTGCCAGAATACAAGACGGAGAGGGGCTAGGGGCCGGCCACACCACCTGGCCGCGCGGCCAGGCCTGGCCCGCGCCAGGGGGTGGTGTGGTGGCTCCCGGCACCCCCTTGGCCTCTCCTTCCGCCTATATATTGCCCTCCGGATGAAAACCCTAAGTACCCGATCAAAAATCCACGAAAGAGTCTGTAGCCTCCGTCATATCCATCCCTAGATCGGGAGGGATCTGAAGCTCTTCCCAGCACCCTGTCGGAGAGGGGAATTCACCCTGGAGGCCTTCTTCATCACCATGCAAGCCTCAGGTGTGATGCGTGAGTAGTTCATCCTTGGACTACGGATCCATGTAGTAGCTAGATGGCTGGTTTCTCCTCCTTTGTGCTTTCATATTTAGATCTTGTGAGCTCTGTTCATGATCAAGATCATCTTTTTGTAATCCATAGATGTTGTGTTTGCAGGGATCCAATGGATATTGAGATGCTATTTCAAATTGATTATTGATTCTATCATGTCTTTGTTATTTGAGATCTTGCATGCTTTCCGTTGTTAGTAGCTATCTTGGCCAAGTAGATGCTAGCAACTCCAAGAGTTAGTATTTATGCTCGATAGTGGGTTCATGCCTCTGTAACTGGGAAGTGACAAATCTCTAAGGTACTAGATGTGCTATTGCTACTAGGGATAAAAGAATAATCCTTTGTTCATAGAACAATCGTATTATTTACTTTACAGTTAAGTAAAGCAATAATCTGTTGCTTGCAACTTAATCTTGGAGGGGTTCGGATGATAACCTGAAGGTGGATTATTAGTCATAGATGCAGTTGGATGGCGGTCTATGTATTATGTTGTAATGCCCAATCAAGTCTCAAAGGAGTCAAGATGATTAGTATATGCATGTATTGATTTCTCGGTGTTTGTCAATTGCCCCGCTGTAATTTGTTTACCCAGCATGTTATCTATCTTAAGGAAAGCCACCTATAGTGAACTATGGATCCCGGTCCTTGTCTTTTACATACAATCTACAATCTTTTACTGCTTTGTGTTTACTTTCTGCAAACTATTACTTCTTTCCATTCGATACGTTTAATCCTTTGTTTTCCGCAAAACACGGTGAGATTGACAACCTCATCGCAAGTTGGGGACAAAGTTCTGTGGTTCTGTTGTGCGAATTCACTAGCTACCGTAGTGCGCCCTGCCAAAGCTCAGCTAGTAACACCTTTGAGGTGTTTCCTTTCTCCTACTGGTTCGATTAAACCTTGGTTTCATAACTGAGGGAAACTTGCTGCTGTGCTCATCATACCTTCCTCTTGGGGTTCCCAACGAGCTCTACATCAACACCGCCATCAAGCATTTTTCTGGGCGTCGTGCATTGAGCCATCAGTGCCTTGGTAGGATCATGCATTGCTTTAGCATATTAAAGCATAGTATTGTGGTATTCTCCTTTGATGCTTTATTTGGGTTGACTTGGCGCATGCTCACACCATGTTATGACTATCCCAAGTCACCATAGCCTTGATGATCCTTTAGTTTTCAACTTGTAGTATCACTTTATGCTTTGATCAATGATGTTTTGTCGCTCTGCATGATTATGTCCATTATTGCTCTCTTAGTTTGTCGCTCCTAGTCTTTTTCTAGCCTCCACCACCAAGTATGAGTTCCACTCATGCATCCAACTATCTAAACCAAGTTATTCCAAAGAGTCCACCATACCTACCTACTAGCGTATGCTATTCCAAGTATATTCATGCTTTTGTTTACCTTCCACTTGTTATGAGAAAACTAGTGATTAAAGCTCTCACGAACTTGATGGCACACTTTACTTTTGCCTCTAATAAACTTGAACCATTGGGTCCTTCTTTGTTGCGTATATGCATGCGCTTTATAAGTTGAAATTAGCAGAACCATGTTTCATGGGGAACGCTTTCAACATTGCACTTGTACTTTGTACCCCGTTGATATCATGTTCTTTTGCTTACGGATCCCGGTGGTGTGAAATAAAAGTGGAACTTGTAAGATCATGGAGTTTGTATGTGTGTTAGAGAAACGCCTGGGCCGCTAGCCTAAGCCATGCCTAATCATGGTGGAAACTTGCAGCATCACCATAATGAGCACTCTATGAAGCATCCTCAATAAACTAGTGATTAAAGCTGTCACAAACTTGATGCCACACTTTACTTTTCTTGCCCTTAATAAACTTGAACCATTGTGTCGTCTATGTTGTATATGCTTGCACTTATTTGTTGGGGATTAGCAGAACCATGATGTCATGGGAACGCTTTCAACATTGCACTTGTACTTTGTACCTAGTTGATATCATGCTCTTTTGTTTATGGATGTCGTCGGTGTGAAATGAAAGGGGGGCTTCTAACTCCATGGAGTTATGTATATGTGTTAGAGAAACATCTGGGCCGCTGGTCTAATCCATGCTGACATGGTGGAAACCTACAGCGTAACCATAATGAGATATCTATGAAGCATTCTTCTTATAAAAAAAGAGTCAGATATTGAGAAAAAAGGGAAAAAAGAAAAAAAGAGATTATGAAAAGAGGAAAGAGAGAAAAAAGCACCATTTTCCCATGGTAAATAAGAAGATTGCTGAGATGCTCATTGTCTGCTTGCCTTGTCATTTTGATATGGGGATTCTTCCATATCATCGGGCAAGGGGTACCCCGTTGGCGGTTCTCTATGATACACATGTACTTACGACGACAAGAACTTACCGTTGACTATACTTGAGTAGCATGAGCAGTGGCCCTCGTATTCAAGGGACATGAGATTTCCAACTTATACTTCGTCAAGCATATACACCATAGTTTGTTCACTTTAACCTTAATCACTTCAAGATGCTTATGATAGGGGCAATGAGAGCTGAAAGCTATTAAGTACCATAATTTTTGGAAGCTCTTTATGAAACTTGAATCTCTGCTTCCTTCTATGAAGGCCCTTCTTCAACTTATATATTGAGTCTCCACCTTCTATCTTTATGCACCTACTTTGAGAGCATTGTGGCCATTCTTAGTTCTATGTGCATTGTCCCAAGACTTGTTGATTGATGCATAGCTTTGATATTGCTTGTTTTAAACTATTTGTATCTAGTCACTCTTATGAACTTTGAAGGTGTCCTATGCATTTATGTTTGCTACTCTATGAGGGACAAGATGAATGCCACTATGCTGTGTTTTATTTATGTGAAACAAACAAACGTCTTGCAAAGCATTGTTATTCATGAATCTTTTGTTTGTGCCTTTTCATGTTGCAACATAGTTCCTTAGTCTTATTGCTAGAACTTTATCTTTCATGTTTTGATTGAAGTACTATGATCCCAGCTATCAATGTTTTACAAATACATTGATCAAGTTTATGATGGTGCATGTCACCTCAAAAATTATTCTTTCTTTTTATCACTTACCTACTCGAGGACGGGCAGGAGTTAAGCTTGGGGATGTTGATACATTGCAAATGTATCTATAATTTTTGATGTTCCATGCTTGGTTTTATCTACTTTCTTATGTTTTGTCCACACTTTGGAGTACTTTTCATATGATTTCTTGGACTAATCTATTAACAAGATGCCACAGTGCTAGTTGCCTGTTTTCTGCTGTTTTTTGTGCCAGGAAAGTGAGAAAATGAATATTCTCGGAATTGGACCGGACAAAAGCCAAAGTTGTTATTCTCCCGGAAGACTCATGGAGCCAGAAGGAGATACAGAGAGGGGCCACAGGGTGGCCACACCACCCCTAGGCGCGGGTCCAACTAGGCCATGCCAGGGCATGGTGTGGTCCCCCTGGTCGGCCACCGACCTCGCCCCTTCGCCTATATATTCCTCCCGATGCGAAAACCCTAAGTAGTCAAGCCTCCAGCCACGAAAAGTTCCGCAGTGCCGCCACCACCGAAGGGGAGATTCGGGGGACAGAAAGTCTCTGTTCCGGCACCTTGCCAGGACAGGGAAGTGCCCCCGGTGCCATCTCCATCGATCTCCACCACCATCTCCATCGCCATTGCTGATTCCCATGATGATGAGGTAGTAGTTCTTCCTCGAGGCTAAGGGTTCTACCGGTAGCTATGGGTTCATATCACTCTCTATGCATGATCATATTGTGATCATGAGCTTTGTAATCAAGTAGATCTACCTTGCTACTCAAGTGCTTTATTAGATCTCTGCTCTCCCCATGTGTGTGAAAGTGACAGCATGCACACCATGGTGGAACTTAGGCTAGAGATTACAAATACTTGTTATGAGTTATATTTGGAGTTGGATGTCTTTATGAAGTTGTGGTGTTTGTTGGAACCATCTAGTGCTCAAGGTGATAGTGTGGGGTTATCTAGATGGGAAAGATGAACTTTGAGGTGTGTTGTTATATCCCTACCATCGATTAGAGTGTCCAACCGGAGAGTAGTTAAGAGTAGTATCATAAAGAGAAGATATTTATATGAGAGTGTTCACTAGTGAAAGTATGATACCTAGGCCTTGTTTCTAAGCATCGAAACACCGTTTGCAATTAGATATGTTACATGTTTGCTTGCTTCCATCTTTATTTCAGTTTGTCTTTAGTCTCTTTCACGCCATCAAGCTATTTTCTAGCACCGTTACTACTTATAATTATCTATACCACTTGTATTTCACTATCTATTCGCCGAACTAGTGCACCTATACACCTGACAAGTGTATTGGGTGTGTTGGGGATAGAAGAGACTTCTTGTATCTTGATTGTAGTGTTGCTTGAGAGGGGATACCTTTGACCACTTCCTCCCTTAGTTCGATAAACCTTGGGTGATCCACTTAAGGGAAAACTTGCTGTTGTTCTACAAACCTCTGCACTTGGAGGCCCAACAACTATCTACAAGAATATAAGTGCGTAGACATCAGTGGATCATACTTGACCAAACCCTCTTTTGGAGCTTTGATATGTTCTATGAAAGCTTTAACAACTTGCAACACAAGATTTGAATCCACATAAAGTTCTTTAGATAATTCTTTAACATGGCCTTTTTTTATTATAGTCATGAATACAATCATGTTCTATTTCTACGCCTCCTTCACTTCCTAGACCAAAATTCCATGAAACTCTATGATCACGAATTCTATTAAGTAAAGTCCAAGCTTTAGTTATAGGAAGATTCATAAGGGCTCCTGCCGTGAAAGAGTCTAGTTCAATTTTATTAGGTTCAGTTAAACCACCATAAAAGATATGCAATAAATACATTAGGGCAAATCATGTTGAGGACATATGCGAAGTAAATCTTTAAATCTGATATAAGCTCTTACTAGTCCTTCATTAGAACGGGTTTTCCAAGTCATTATAAGATGCCTGATTCCAAAAGATTTTGATAATGGATAATATTTTGCTAGAAATTCACAAGCTAGATTATCCCAAGTAGTAGTGGATTCTGGGGGTAAAGATCTATACCATGAGAGAGATGTACTAGGTAAAGTCTGACTAAAAAGTTTAACCCTTACCTCATCAGCAGTATATCCCGTTAATTGAAAAGTGCCACATATATATTTGAAACATGCAATATGCTCATATGGATCAGGATCTTCTTCATCTCAAGTAAATTGTTTCTTGTGTACATTACCAGGTAATAGAGGATTTATTTCAAACCCCCTTGTCTTCTCATTGGAGTTGTCTCTTTTATAAATATCACAGGGCTTCCCAAACTGGTTGAGTGGGTTAGCACTAGTCATATGCTCAAACTCCATCATGTTGGTGGAAACCTGTAACTCAAAACAAAACTTAGCAAGACAAAAATAAATAAGCAAAAACTAAAAGACCTAAAGCACTTAGCTCCCCGGCAATGGCGCCAGAAAATAGCTTGATGACTGCAAGTGCACAAATCGTTTGTAGCTAGTTTTGAAATAAAGATATTGATCCCACATGGAGCAGGAGTCTGAAGTCTAATAATTCTTGAAATAAATATTACACTAGTAATGCTTAATAAAGTTTTGAGTGACAAGATAAAATGCGAGTATTGCATAAAAAGGTGTTTTGGGTTTTTGGTATAAGAGCAATAATGAGTAAAGTAAAACACCTGAATACAGAAAATAAGTATCACGTATGTAAGAGAAATTGGAATTACAATTGGGAAAAAGTGTTCTGAGGGAGTAGCAGATTCACCAATAGCATTATAAGGAGCTAATGTAAAGATTATTATCATGAACATTCTCAACTATGTATGTTTGAGAGGAACTCCATATTTGGACAAATAGGCAGCAACTGCTGCTCACATCATCCTCATAACCATATCAGTCAGCAATCGAGATCAATTGAATTACTGCGCTATTAAGGGACGTAATCCTGTAGGACGTATCCCATGGCATGGATAGTGTACCGTGAGTTTCCTTAGTTTCCCAAGTTGATAGGGAAGGAGTGCCAACAGCTTTATAGTCACTATAAGTGCTAACACACCTATGTCTACCAACAAGTAGTTCCCTACATCAAGTCCCCATGAGAGGCAAATATTGAGAGGTCGACTTCTCTCAACATCAAGATGAAGACAATCGAACACATGGTCACAGCGATGAATATCATAATAAACTTTATCTTATTTCAATCTCATACTAGGGTTTCTCCATCTCCCCAATAACTAACGATCTACTCAGACATGGAGGCAATCAACATCATGGCAATAACAATGGAATCTATCATAGATGAATAGTACCTGTATAAATCCACAATGAGTATGGAAAATACAACAAGATGTAGATGGGATGGATGGAGATGGTGGTGATGCAGCGGTGGATGATGAAGATCAATGCCTTAGCCTCCTGGATCTACGCAGGGCAAAGATGGATCCCCTGTGGACGAGTTCCCCCTCCAGATTCCTTCTCGAGGTGAGAATTCTGCGATATTTGGGTGTTCTGTATGTTGTCTCTCTGATCCAGTAGCACCGGGTGAAACTATTTGAGGAGGCCGTGGCGGAGCCAACTATACGGCGAGAACTATACGGCCGAAAAATTCATTCCCGCCGTATAGTTGGTCGTTAAACCGTCTGTCTCCCTTGATTGCTTTGGTTTTTCTTCTGGTATTATTAATATTTCACAAATAAGCGATTTACGTTGTTTTTGACTCCTTTTCTCCTCAGTACAACTGCTTCAAGAATTGTTTCCATTGTATCCATCATCTATCCTGATCCTAGTAAAAACAGACATAAAAGGTGCGCGGGAGTACCATACAATACCAAGATCCTACATCTATAATGCAAAATAACAATATAAAACATGATGCAAATATGCACTCATCAGGAACCGGTAGACACTACTATTAAATTGTCTAATTGAACTAATATAGAACCGGAAGGGATTATCAGAAACATCTATGTCTTTATTGGATCACTCATGTACCCCCTTGATTTTCAAATTGTTGACATGCCTCGAGATTCTTTTTGTTCTATTCTTTTAGGAAGGCCTTTTGTTTCCATAACCAAAGCTCGAGTTGATAACAAGAAGCAGACTATTTCACTGATGTTTGGAGAAGAATAAATGACATTCCATTTTGCCAAACTAAAGAAGAGGCAATATGAAGTGGAAGATATCAAGGAACAGAAAACGATTGCCGATCTAGCAGCAATTCATTTCAGTACTCAACAAGATGAATTAGAGAAGAGCCTAATTAATTGGGAGGAAGCAACGGATGATGATGAGAGATAAGACATGGATGATTATCTTGATTCAGTTTTGGAAGCACAAAATCCATATGACTACGAAGAACTGGTAAGAAAAGGAGATGAAGAACCTCCGCCAATTGAATTGAAACAACTTCCAGACGATATGGGGTATGCGTTTTTAGATAATGAAAATAAATGTCCTATTATTATTAGCAAAAATCTATCATAAAATGAAACAAATAAACTCATTTTGGTCTTGGTTAAGCACCATGAAGCCTTTGGATATACTCTAAGTGATATTAAAGGAATAGATCCATCTATTGTAACGCATAATATTACCATGCTTGATGATGCTGAACCTGTAGTTGATACACAAAGAAGGCTTAATCCTAAAATGAAAGAAGTAGTAAGAAAAGAGCTTATACGCTTATTAGATGCAGGCATAATATATTATTTTTGGGATGATCTGTATCTATATCGTCATGGACCTGAAGGAAAGATTCGGAAGTGTGTTCCTAACCATGAAATGAATGCAATTTTGCAAGCTTGTCATGACATACCGTATGGAGGACATCATACAGGCAAACAAACTACAGCAAAGGTACTTCAATCCGAATTCTGTTGGCCCACCTTGCTCAAGGACCCACACAGGTATGTAGAACACTTTGATGCTTGCCAAACAAGGGGTAATATAGGTAGGAGACAAGAGATGGCAATGGATGATAGTCTTATAATTGAACCCTTTGATGTATGGGGAATGGATTACATGGGACCTTTCATAGAATCAAATGGTTATACTCATATTCTTGTTGTTGTCGATTATGTTACTAAATGGGTTGAAGCTATTCCAACAAGCCATGCAGATGCAGCCGCGTCAGTGAATATGATCAAGGATATAATATTCCCCAGGTTTGGAGTTCCTAGATTCCTAATCACTGACGGTGGTACTCATTTTATGAAAGGAACTTTCAGGAAAATCCTTAGCAAATATGGAGTAACTTACCGTGTTGCTTCACCATATCATCCTCAAACGAGTGGTCAAGTGGAACTCTCTAATAGAGAATTAAAGACCATACTCAATAAGACGGTAGAAAAATCAAGAAAAGATTGGTCATATAAGTTAAATGACACTCTATGGGCATACCATATTGAATTTAAAAATCCGATGGGTATGACACCTTATAAGATGGTATATGGTAAGGCATGCCATTTACCTTTAGAATTGGAACACAAAGCTTTCTGGGTAATCAAGAACCTAAACTATGATCTTAAAGCAACAAGAGAAAGATGTTTATTAGATATTCATTCTTTAGACGATTTTAGAAGTGAGGCTGATGAAAATGCTAGATTGTTTAAAGAAAAAGTGAAAAGATGGCATGATAGAAAAATAGAAAATAAGACTTTTAAAAGTGGAGACAAACTGTTGCTCTATAACTCTCGGCTTAAGTTGTTTATAGGGAAGCTTAGATCGAAGTGGGAAGGTACCTATATAGTTGAAGAAGCTTATTCATCGTGTGCAGAGAAGCTCCAGGGGAAAACACCCTCTTTTTCATGGGTGGTAAATGGACAATGCTTGAAGCATTATCGAGTAAAAGAAGATATAATTGCAGTCACCTTATAAGTGATCACCCTAGAAGAGGTGATTAATCAAAGATATACAAGGGATGGCAACTGTAAGAAGAATGGACTCAGGACGAAATGAGCAACACTACGGTTAAGCTATTGACCATACAAGAGTTCTTCATGGGACGCAACCCATGCAAAGTAAAAGTTTGAGTAAGATTTTAAATTTTTAATTAAATTTTAATGAGCTTGTGTTAAATGAGGAACATTTGAAGCTCTAGCAAAGAAAAAGGAAGATTGATAATTCCAATATTGGTCGAAAATTTAAGCTGTCATTTTTCTGTCAAAACTTGATATTTCGTTAAGTTTCAGATTAATAAAGAATCCTTGTAGTAGAAGGAAAATTTTGGTGGACACAGAGGGTTTAACGACCAAATATATGGCGGGAATAAAAATTCTAGTCGTATAGCTGTGGTCATATAGTTGTTTCGACATGACCCCTTCTGTCCACAAAAGGTACTGATAGTTTAACGACCTACTATACGGCGGGAATAAGAATTCCAGCCGTATAGTTACCTTTGTATAGATATCGACCCCTTTGACAAAGCTCTTTTCTGGATACTGATAGTTTAAGGACCAACTATATGGCGGGAATCAAAATTCCGCTCGTATAGGTGTGGTCGTATAGATATGGACCCATCTCCAAAAAAAAATCGGCATACAGAAGGTTTAACGACAAACTCTACGGCGGGAATAAAAATTCCCGCCCGTATAGTTTCGTCCGTATAGTTGATTCCATTGCAGAAGAAATTATATAGTCGGTTCGTAACTATACAACGGGACCTATACGGGCCACGCCCGTATAGTTTGTCGTTATGAAATGCGGCTAGGGTTTTCGACCTCCCCTTTTAAAGCTGATCGCATCTAAACTTTTTAATTAAGTTTTTGCAAAGCTACAACCTCCATCCTACAACAATCCTCGCCATCCCTATACAAACCCCTCTAACAACATCAATGTAGTGAAGCCATGCATCCCTTCCATGTTGACAAGATCTAGAGGAAGAAAGAAGAGAAGCCCGTGAACAGGAGCGAAGAAGTAGAACCTAAAGGAGTATCATCATCATCCAGCCTGGAGATCAAGCCTCTCCCAAATTGGGAGGACATGTTCCCGCAAAGGATGGAGATGATGAGGCAGGCTGAGTGGGGAAAGAACAAGGATGAGTATCTCTCTAATCCCTATCGTCATAACATATGATCCTATTATAAACCTCTTATTGGTCCATCACCTCTTAAACCTAAGAAGGTGCGGCAAGATGAGATTCATGGTAAGATCTATGAGTTGGAAAAAAGGCTTCGAAGGCATGTGTTGAAACAATTGGAGAAGGGATTGACTCCTACTAGATGATGAGCAAATACCCTGAGAAAAAGGTCAATGACATTGGTGGTAGAGTTGGTTTCTTGATTAAAACTGTTTTTGAGCTGACAGATGAGAAGAAAGTCCTCAAGAAGAAAATGTTGAAGCTTCAATACGACATGGCCGAGCTCAAAACCCGCTTTGCAAGCATAGTTAAAGATGGCAACACAAAAGAAGAGGGCAATACTCTTCCTACCAGGAGGAGGAATAGGTACCAACAAGGAGTTATTTTATCCCGCCTGGCTTGATTCCAAGCTTGGGGATATCTTTAAGACCTTGTAATCTATCTTATAAATTTTATATTACTATCTTAGTTTTGCAGTAGTTCGAGTTTAGAAATAAAGTTTGCATCATTTGAATTCCCTTAAGAATAGTCGAGCCCATTTGTCAAATTCCGAGTTTATTATTATATATGGAGCATTATTGAGTTTGTGCTTGTATTATTAGATATATGAATGGCTTGAGTATAATTTTACTTGCACTTGATGATAACAATAGAGTCTTCCACACCATTGGTATTAATGGAACATATCAAGATAATTTAATCAATACATTGTAAGTTCATGGTTTGGTTTACAAAAGTAAAAATAATCTGATTAGTCAGGTTGAAAAAGAAACCTTGAACAAAGGAAAATTAAAAGTACTATCAAAATAGAGTGAGGACAAGTCGAGGTAGGAATCTTCAAGTCGAGATGCTTCATATACAATTGGAATTTGATAATTGAGATCGTTAAACTTTCGATTCCTACATGAAGTGGAATGTATGGCTAGCTTCTTTGCACAACACTTAAACAAAAGTGTGAGCATATATATATATATAAACGAAGAAGAAGAAGAAAAAGAGCGAATGTGTAAATAGAAGTAGGCATACACCACTATATTGTGGTATGACAAAGAAGGGTTTTGAGATCTTGAATACCAAGTTAATATGTTAATCCTAAAACACTTGGGACTACCTCGCTAACTCATTCGGTCAAACCAAATACTTTTACATCATGTTGAGATTCATCCTTTATGGACTGTTGATCACCAAGGTGTGGAATCCTTCTAATATTATTTGGATGGTTCGAGTAAGGTACTATTCATGAAATTATTACTATGTATCATATATGATAAACACATGCTGCAACTGCCTCATTTATTTTATCGACTCAGCTTCATGAATATGAGGATCACATCCATTAAGCTAAACTTGCTCGGGACTAGCAAGAGTCTAAGATTGGAGAAGTTGATGAGTGCATATTTGCATCATGTTTTATATTATTATTTTGCATTGTAGATGTAGGATCTTGGTATTTTATGGTGCTCGCGTGCACATTTTATGGCTATTTTCACCAGGATCAGGACAGATGATGGATACAATGGACAGAATTATTGGAGCAGTTGTATTGGAGAGAAAAGGAGTCAAAAACAACGTAAATCGCTTATTTGGGAAATATCAATAATACTAGAAGAAAACCCGAAGCCATCAAGGCTTACAGACGGTTCAACGACCAACTATACGATCGGAATACTTTTTCGGGCGGTATAGTTCCAGTTGTATAGTTGGCGCTGCCACCGCCTCCTCAAATAGTTTCACCCCGTGCAACTGGATCGGGGAGACGACATACAGAACACCCATAAATCACCGAAAACCTGACCTCTGGAAGGAATCTGAAGGGGGAACTCGCCCAAGGGATCCATCTTCGCCCTACGCAGATCTAGGAGGCCAACGCATCAATCTTCATCTTCGTCAACTGCTGCACCACCATCATCTCCATCCATCCCATCTTCACCCATGTAGATCTTGTTGTAATTTTCGTACTCGTTGTGGATTTATACAAGAACTATTCATTTACAATTGATTCTAATACCATTTCTATGATGTTGATTGCCTCCATGTCTGAGTAGATCTTTAGTTCTTGGGAGATGGCGAAACCCCAACATATGATTGAGATAAGATAGAGATTATTATGTTATACATCATTATGTGTATGAGTTAATTGTTTTCATCTTGATGTTGGGAGTTGTGCACCTCCTTAATATTTGCCTCTTATAGGGGCTTGATGAAGGGGATTATTTGTCGGTAGACGGAGGGATGATAGCACTTACTGTGACTATAAATCTATTGTCATTCTTTACATACTAACTTGCGAAATCAAGGAGAACTCACAAATTCATGTCCATGCTATGGGAGAAATCCCTTAATAGCGGGATAATACGACTGATATCATTTATCTATCGGTTGTGGTTATGAAGGATGATGTGAGCACTGGTTGCTGCCTATTTGTCAATATATGGAGCTCCTCCCAGAAACATACATATCATGAGAATATTCGTTATAATAATCTTGATTGCTTAGTCTAAATTGCTAGTGGTGTATCCACCACTCCTGGAAAATGCATTTTTTCCTATTGCAGTTCTAAGTTCTTTTACACATGTGATTCTTACTTTCTGCATTAAGCTTTACTTCACTTTAATTGTTTTATTCAATCAAAAACCCTAAAATAATTCTATTTTTTGCATCTTAAAGTTATTTCTTAAGTACTACGTTTAGTTTTAGTTAAAAACATTTTAGTCTTTTGCCTACTTCTCCCTGTGGGATCGATATCTTTATTTCGAAACTAGATACAAACGACATGTGCACTTGCAGTCATAAATGACATGCACGGAAAGTTTTTAATGCAACAAAACTATTTAATGCAAATTATTGATTCCATTTAATAGGATTATTCAATTTAGATTAGCCTCTATTGTAAACAGTATTGTTAAATTGTGACAAAAATACTCCTGGATAGATATTTTGATTCAGAGCCAGTAGCAAAAGGATTCATGTCAAAATAGTTTACAAATCATTTTCTAGAATTAAAATACTACAATATGCATTTTAATATGTCAAACATTATATGTATAGTAAACTCATAATTTTATTTCAGCATAATGTTCTACTCAATTTTGTGAATCCAGGGGTATATCATTTGTATTTTCATATCTGCAGTTTATTTGATATGAATTAATTTCTCCAAAAAGGGTATTAAACCATTTAAATAATCACGACAAATTTTAGAGTAAATGTCAGATCCAATTACTTATTAATATTCTACATAAAATTGTGAATCGAACGGTATATTAGTTGCTATTTTTGGACATGTATATCTTTTTATATTAAATTTACAAGTTTAACTCAATTTCTGCAAATTTCTAATGAGTTCAATTATAAGGGAATATTCCGCGTGATGTGGCGCATCCTGGTTCGCCGGTAACCTTTTGGTCCCAGGCTGGATTTTGACTGTCGTATCTTAAGTGAGACGGACGGTTGTGGTTGACCGTGGCGAGCTCACCGACGAGGATGACGTGGTGGCGGCGATGTAATCGACGGGATGCGGAGCGGCACGGTGGTCCTTCTGGTGGTCACGGCACGATCCCTCGCTTCCTCGGGCGACTGCAGGGAGTGGATGGAGCCATGCGGCGGCGGCGGTGTGCTGGTGAGGCCTCCTAGGCATCATAGTGTTCCTGCGGACGGGGGAAAAGGTGAGCCGATACGGTGCAGAGAGGGGAACATCGTAGAGGGAAAAGGAGGGCTCGGGGTGATGGAATCGACGATTTTCTCAACCTCCAATGGGGGCTCCGGCAAAATCAATTTGAGCACCGTGGCGACGCTGGGGTTCGATATTTGGCAAAACTGAGGGGGTATTTATGCAGTTGTTTCTGTGCTGAGGGGTGATGGCTCAAAATATATTCGAACTCGTTGGGAACCCCAAGAGGAAGGTATGATGAGCACAGCAGCAAGTTTTTCCTCAGTTATGAAACCAAGGTTATCAAACCAGTATGAGCAAGGAAACAACTCCAAGGTGTTGTTTTCAACTTGGAATCCTGCACAACACAACCATAGAACTTTGCCCCAACTTATAGTGAGGTTTTCAATCTCACCGATTTTGCTGAAAGCAAAGGATTAAATGTATTGTGTGGAAGATATTAATTGCTTATAGAAAGTAAATAGTAAACAGTCAATAGATGGTAGATTGATGGTAAAAGAATGGACCAGGGTCCATAGTTCACTAGATGACATATTGGGTGAACAAATTACAGTAGGGCAATTTACAGACACCGAGAAAGCATACCATTCATATGCTAATCATCTTGACTCCTATGAGATTTGATTGGGCATTACAACATTATACATAGACCATAATTCAACTGCATCTATGACTAATAATCCACCTTCAGGTTATCATCTAAACCCCCTCTAGTATTAAGTTGCAAGCAATAGATAATTGCATTAAGCAAAGTGTGTAAAGTAAACAATACGATTGTTCCATGGACAAAGGATTGTTGTTTTCTCCCTAGTAGCAACAACACATATAGTAACTTGGAGATTCCTGTCACTTCCCCAGATTACTAGAGGCATGAACCCACTATCGAGCATAAATACTCCCTCTTGGAGTTGCTAGCATGTACTTGGCCAAGATAGCTCCTAACAACGGAAAGTGTCAACACCCGGATTTTTAATCCCAGATGCCTGTTATGCCATACCTCGCAATCCCAGGATTACCATTTTTGTGAGACATAACAGATTGGATATCACGGTACATCATCCATTACAAACCATACATAAGGTCTTACACAAATAAGGATCTCATGATCTAGTCTTAATACAACAAGCAGCGGAATAATAAGCGTAGCGGTGGGGTCCATCTTCAGGGGCACAGGCAATGCTGACGAAGGTAGATAGTCCTAGTTATCATAGTCGTCCTGCTGGCCATCATCTTGGTAGTCTCCTTCATAGTCTGGCCATAGGAATAGCAAGGGACAAAGCTATGAGTACTCTTTAAGTACTCACAAACTACCACTAACATGTAGGATAGTACTAAAGTAAAGTGCTAACTCTAAGTTTACTTGTAAAGTTAAGTTTGAAACCTAAACTAAGTTTAGAAGCAAAGAAAGATAAAATAAAATTCTAGAATCACCTAAGTTGGGAAGCTAGTGTCATTGTCGCAACCCTGTTGTGATCAAGTCAAGTTCATCATTCATTTCATAAGTCATTTTGAAAACATCTGACAATGAAACAGTATGGCCACTCCAACTGTCCATTACCGTGGACGCGGCTATTCGAATAGTTTGACACTCTGAAGAGGTGGTACACTTTCACCACAAGATTCGATACATATGTCAGGGATAACCCAGAATCATCATACTTAGTATCCAGATAATCAAACATAACCTTTCCTTTACACACCCCAGTATAAGAACCTCTCCTATGAGCATGGCCTCCCAACCACAACCATCTATCATCTTGGGCACTGCATAGGTGGACAACATTGAGAGGTAGCCTCACCTCAAACCTCTCCCGCGGGGGAACTAAAACTCATCATTCCAAGGTTTTCATAAATAATTTTCACCAAGTGTTCCCATCTAAAGTGACTCAAGTTTCTATCTACGCTAAACTACTAAGTTAAGAGTGTTCACTAAGGTGGAAAGATGGGATCAATCTCATGCCATAGAATGACATCTAAGGTTATCTAAATAGGTCAAGTTTTATACTGTTTATGCTACCTTCAAAACAAGTAAAGGACTTTGGTAAATTAAAGAAGTAAAAGCTTGGAAATAAACTTGGAGTAAGTAATAGTCAAGGTGGTATAACCAAAGCATGCCTAGTGCATCTTGCTCAGATTATCTAGCTTACTTCTAGCTGGCTAAGCATTATACTTGCAAGTGTTAGCTTGCCTTGGGTAGTGCAGTGGTTGATGTTTTCCTCCTCCCCCTCTTGGTAGAACTCCTCCTCCTCGAAAGCTTGGTCAGTACTATCGTCTAAAAATACATACGGGGTACACAATCACCAAAAAATACTTAACTAGTCTACTTAGCACTCTAAGGCACACATTTGATGATCTATTACCATCACAAGCATCACGAGGTTTTATTAACTAGTTTCGTCCTTTTTATTTAAGAAAAGTAATTTCTACTCATTGAAAATAACTAAGATTTAATATTCACCACTTAAAATATGGGATCATGTGGACACAAGTCCTCACCACATATTCTCACATGTGGGAATGTGATTTAAGGGTTGGATCACATTTACTTAAGTTTAAGTTTATTATGGTTAAATGTGATTTTTGAGAGTTGGAATCAACTCAAAAGCTATTTTGGTTGATTTTATAAAAATGTTGCAAGGTGCAAATGCTTGTGTTTTGTTATTTTTACTAGGAGAGCTCTCTAACTCTAACTGAATTAATTCCAACGGGCTTGGATAGATCTTTTAAGAATCTTTCCAACACAATTGGAATCACTCCATTTGGATTTTTAAATCTCTCTTAATTGATTTTTAAATTAAGGGATAGAACTAGGTTCAAACTAAATTAGAAAAACCTAGATTTGATTTACTGGGCTAACGCATGAAAGAAAATGGGCCAGCCTAGTGGCGTTCCATGGCGCAGAGAACAACTGACAGGGGGGTCCACCTGTCATTGGCTCTTTACACGCGAAGCGGTACGGCGCGATGTGGGCCGTTAGACTAGAACCTAGATCGACGGCTGGGGCTCGTCGTCGATGACGGACATGTCGTCGGTGAGGGCTAACCCTAGCGGCTCGGTGGGCATGCACAGGGCGCATACCAGGGATCCAGCTACTGCGGCGAGGCAGGCAAACGAACTGGTAGATGAAAGCGGTCCTCCTGGTACCGACGGCGTCCCGAGAGGTGGCCTTGATCAACGACGCCCTTCTCCTTCCTCCGCGGCAGACTCCGGCAAAATTTCGGCGCTGCGGACGGCGGCTTGCTCTGGCTAGAGGTGGGGAAGGATCAATGAAGAGGGGAGTGGAGTGGTGTGAGGAAACGATGCTGGGGTGGCCTCCTTTTATAGGCGCGGATAAGCTAGAGGTGTGGGCGGTGCGCTAGGACGGTGCGCGGTGCCCTGGCGAGTGTCACGGCGGTGAGTGTGCAGTGGTTTGCGGTCGGGGAAAGTGAATGGCGCGGCGCGCACTAAGTCTCTGCCGACAGCGAGTTTCACGGCGGCCGGCGACTACGGGGCACGGTCGGGGGAATGGGCGTGTTCGTTAGCTTCCTTGGCCGGTGGGGATCGTGTAGGCGGGCGGCTGGAGCGAGGCGGGGTCTGGCTGAGCGGGGACCGTGTGCGCTCTGCGGGCGGCGTCGGCATGGCCGACAGTCTCCGGGCACGGCAGTTCCTGGCTGCTCTGGTCGCTGTCCTCAGGCTAGGGCTGGTTGGGCGGTGGAGGTGGACCACATGCCACCTCCTCGACATGGTGGGCGAGGCTGGCGGCGGCTGTGGCGCGCTGTCACCGGTGGGGTGCTCGTTTTGGGCTCGACTTTGATGTCCATGACCGTTTGGTCGTGGCAACCTGCTTGTCTGGGCTAGAGAGGGGTAGGGGAAGCAGTGGAGAGAGTGTTGTGGCAATGTGGGGAACAAGTTTGGCCAGAACACTGCTCAAATAGTGTTTTTGGTTTTTGTTTGAAAATTGCCCACAAGGTGTTTGTAGAAATGGCCGAAAGAGTTCAAGTTTTGAATTTTTGGATGAACTTTTGTGGATTTGCTAGACACATGCTTAAGCCTCTGTGGTTTCTTGGGTTTTGAAAATGGAGCTCATTTGAGTGGTTTTTGAATTAGTGTGATCTTGATACATACACTAGATTCAATTTTCAATTGCCATTTAAAATTAGTGTTTGAAAGTTTTTGGCAGATCAAAAAGTGGGCCTTGGTACATCACTACATGTACTAGCAAGGGGTGCAAAGATCCATATTTATTTCTGTTAAGAATTGAGTCCTAGGAATAGCCAAAGTAGGCGTGTTGATTAAAATGGCACAAATGACCATTTCTTTCTTTTATTCGTTTTGATTTGTTTTTCTTTGGTATTTGTTTGGGAATGATCTAGATGATCTTTATTTCACCTAAGAGTCATTTTACAAGCAATGGATCACTTAATCAACGCAATTCAAATCAACTCCTAATTTAAATGCACACACATATGAATGCTTTAATAACTTTAATTGGAAAAGTTTTTGTTAACCCTAATTTTGATGATTTGGATTTTAATAACCTTGGATTGAAGTTTTGGGATGTTACAAACCTTCCCCCCTTAAACAAAATCTCGTCCCGAGATTTACGAAAGAAAACTAGGAACTAAAGAGATCTAGGAACTCTGTCCTAATGTAATCTTCTCGCTCCCAAGTGGCTTCGTTTTTGATATGGTTGCTCCATTGAATCTTGAGAAACTTGATACTCCTGGTCCTGGTGGTTTTGTAGGCTTCTTCCAAGATAGGGATGGGCACTTCACAAAACTTCAGTCTTCTCTGGCACTTCCAGGCATTTGCGAAGTAACGAGATATGGAACACATTGTGGATGGCTGACATCTCTTCTGGCAGTTCTAGTTGATACGATACTTCTCCTCGACGGTTCAGAATCTTGAAAGGTCCGATATATCTGGGGGCTAACTTTCCTTTCAGACTAAAGTGTTGGCTTCCTTTCAATGGCGAAACTTTGAGATATACAAAATCTCTGACATTGAAAGTCATGTCTCTCCTTCTCTTGTCAGCATAACTCTGCTGTCTGGATTGAGCGGTCTTGAGGTGCTCACGGACTTTGTGAACCTTCTCTTCGGCTTCTCAAAGAATGTCGGGTCCAAAGATCTGACTCTCTCCTACTTGCGACCAATTCAAAGGGGTACGACACTGTCTGACGTATAGGAACTCAAATGGTGCCATCTACAAACTAGCTTGATAAATATTGTTATATGAGAATTCTGCGAAAGGCAGGCAGTCTTCCCATTTTGATCCATACTCCAAAACACAAGCTCTTAACATATCCTCTAGGATTTGGTTGACTCTCTCAGTCTGTCCATCAGTTTGCGGGTGATAAGCGGTGCTGAAGTTCAACCTCGTTCCTAATCCTTCCTGGACTTTCTGCCAAAATCTTGAGGTAAATTGGGTTCCTCGATCTGATACTATGGTCTTGGGGGTTCCATGCAGACTAACAATCCTAGCAATATACAGCGCTGCTAGCTTTGAACTCTGGTAGGTTGTCTTGATAGGGATAAAGTGAGCTACCTTGGACAGTTTATCAACAATGACCCAGATTGAGTCATTTCCCCTACTAGAAGTAGGTAAACCGGTGATAAAGTCCATTCTGACAGAATCCCATTTCCATTCCGGAATCTGCAAAGGTTGCAGCAGTCCTGCGGGTCTCTGATGCTCTGCCTTGACTCTTTGACAGATGTCACACTTGGCGATGTAGCTTCCGATTTCTCTCTTCATCTTGTGCCACCAAAATTGCTCTCTCAAATCATGATACATCTTTGTTCCTCCAGGGTGGATAGAATAAAGAGTATCATGAGCTTCCTACATGATAACTTGCTTCAACTCTGAATCTGCTGGCACACAGATACATCCTTTGTACCACAAAACTCCTTCTTCGTCTTTAGTGAATCCAGGTACCTTTCCTGTACCAATACAACGTTTGATTCCGTCGATACTTCTATTTCCCTTCTAGGCTTCCTTGATTTGGCTGACTAATGTGGGTTGAAGTTCAATGCTAGCTAAGAATCCTGTGCTAACCAGTTCAGTCCTAAACTGCTCCAATTCCTCATACAAACTGGGTTGTTTCTCCTTGATCATGGTGTTTAGTCTACACGGCAATCTGCTAAGAGAATCCGCTACCACATTGGCTTTGTCGGGGTGATAGTGAATGTCAAGGTCATAATCCTTGATTAACTCTATCCATCTCCTTTGCCTCTTATTCAGCTCCTTCTGAGTGAAAATATACTCTAAGCTCTTGTGATCTGAGTAAATCTCACACCGATTACCCATTAGATAGTGACGCCATGTCTTCAATGCCAAAACTAAGGCTGCTAGCTCAAGATCATGGGTCGGATAGTTCTGCTCATGCTGCTTCAGTTGACGAGACAAATAGGCGATGACTTTGCCTCCTTGCATTAATACACATCCGAGACCAATCTTGGATGCATCACAATATACATCAAACGGCTTCTTGATATCTGGCATGATCAATATTGGGGCTGATACCAATCTCTTCTTCATTTCTTGGAAACTGGCTTCACATTTGTCAGTCCATTCAAACTTCTTGTCCTTTTTCAACAATTGGGTCATGGGTCTGGCGATGCTCGAGAATCCTTCTACGAACTTGCGGTAGTATCCGGCTAATCCAAGAAATGCACAGACTTGGGTTTGAGTGGTTGGGGCTTCCCATTCTTCGACATCCTTGATCTTGGCGGGATCAACAGAGACTCCTCCGGCAGACACAATATGTCCTAGGAATCCTACTTGCTTCAGCCAAAACTCACACTTGCTGAACTTGGCATATAACCGATGCTCTCTTAGGGTTTCTAGGATGATTCTCAGATGTTGCTCATGCTCTTCTTCTGACTTGGAGTAGATAAGGATATCATCGATAAACACAACGACGAACTTATCCAGGAAATTCATAAAGATCTTATTCATGAGATTCATGAAATAAGCAGGGGCATTGGTTAATCCAAAAGACATAACCGTGTACTCGTATAAACCATGGCGAGTAATAAAGGCGGTCTTCGGAATCCGTTTCATGAATCTTAAGTTGGTGATAACCAGTCCTAAGATCCATCTTTGAGAATACCTAGGGACCGGTCAACTGATCAAATAGATCCTCTATCTTCGGCAAAGGGTACTTGTTTTTGATGGTGACATCATTCAACTTCCTGTAATCTGTGCACCAACAGTTGCCTCCATCTTTCTTATCGACGAATAACACTGGTGATCTCCATGGCGATGCGCTTGGTTGAATCAAGCCTGTTGCTAACATCGCATCCAACTGCTTCTTCAGTTCCACTAACTCTGAGGGGTTCATGCTATAGGGTCTCTGGGATATGGGTCCAGTTCTGGGGATTAGTTCGATAATGAACTCAATATCCCTATCCGGGGGCATACCTGGCAATTCATCTAGGAATACGTTGGGTTATTCACAGACTACTCTGACTTGGTCTATGGTGGGCAGGGCTAGACTCTTGTTGCACTTAAATTGACGGGGTAAGGTTTTAGATATATGCTCTACTGTGACTCCAGAGCTACTGGTCATGGTGATGGCTTTCTTAGCACAGTCTATCAGTCCTTTATGCCTTGACATCCAGTCCATACCTAGTACTATTTCCAAACCTTTGGTTCCGAGTACAATTAGGTTGGCATAAAAATCTATCCCACGTATTCTGATAGGCACAGCTTTGCAAATTTTTCTAGCTTTTGTAGTTGAACCGGGGATTTGAACTATCATGACATGCTTCAAGTTGGTTGGGTGAATCTTACTAGTGCATGCAAATTCTTAGGTGAAAAATGAATGTGATGCTCTAGAATCAAACAACACTCTTGTTAAACTAAGTTGAGAGAAAACATACCCAGCACTACATCTGGCGCTTCCTGGGCTTCCTCTGTGTTCATGTGGAAGAGACAACCGTCGCGGTTGTGAGGGTTCCCTGGGGCAAATCTTCTCCCTGGTTGAACACGACGCTGCTGTTGAGCTGGGGCATTCACATTGGCAGTGGCGGCAGTCTTCTTGGGACACTCATTGGAATAGTGGCCCTTCACTCCACACTCGAAACAGGTGATCTAGGACTTGTCTTTCGCTGCAACAGGCACACCATTGCTGCCAGTTCTGGGTGCAGTATTGTTGTTGTTATTCTTGGGAGGGGCATAGTTTAAATTGTTGGTGTTGCCGGAGTTGTTGTTGTTTCCATCGGACTTCACATTGCCTCCGCTACGGTTGGGGTAGCTTGGGCGAGACATTGGGGGTCGGTTGTTTCTTGGTGCATATCTTGGTGAGGGGTTGGGACGGTACTTCTGGTGACTGTTGGATCCAGCTTGGTGCATCATATGATGTTTGCGATTGTCGTTCGCCTGGTTAATCTTTCCTTCCATCTGAATGGCAGAGTCGACTAGTTCTTCAAGATCCTCAAAGCGGATGTTGACGAGGACAGTCTGCATCTCATCATGCAGCCCATTCAGGAATCTCTCCTTCTTGGCCTCCGTGTTGATCTCATCAGGGGCGTACCTTGCTAAGGACAGGAATCTGTCACGATACTCCACCACAGTCATTCTGCCCTGTTTCAATTCTCTGAACTCGTCCCTCATTCGGGTGACTAGACCTTGCGGCACGTGGGTGCGACTGAACTTGATCTTGAAGGCTTCCCATGTCATAACTTGACCATGGTTCCACCAGGCTCTTGCGTCTCCTACCAGATAGTGGGTGGCAAAGAGAACTTTCTCGTTATCATCAACCCTGCTACCTCTAAGTTGTTTTCCATCATCTGCAACCAGTCATCAGCATCTAAGGGGTTCTCTGAAGTGCTAAAGATTGGGGGATTAGTATTCTGGAAGTTCTTCATCTTGGATCCTTGATGATCCTGATTTCCATTCCCTTGGTTGTTGAGAGCCATTTGGGCGATGTGTTGCAGTGTTGCTAGATTAGCTTGGCGCTCTGCCCTGCTTGCTTCGCTATCTGCGATGAGATTCTTTAAGATCTACAGCATTGGGTCTTGCGACGAGATGCTCCCTCCTTGGTTTCCACGAGTCATCTGAAGATTGAGGTAGATAAAGGGGGTAAGAGGGAAGGTTCTAGGGTTCATGGTTTTAGTTTCAAAGCTAAAACTTTGAGTTTGACTCAGGATTTTGCAACTAACTTCATTTCATTCATGCAAACAGGCACACGATACAACACACACACATCACAACAAAAAAACCAGATGGTTTTAAGAACCATACTGCAAGCTACGATACAGTGGGACCGATACATCTCCTACTACGACAGTGACCTAGTGCATCTACTCATCGTCGATGAAGTCAGATTCATCAACGTCAGTCTAGAAGTCCACAGCGTCCTCCTCCAAAAAGTCATCATCATTACTGAGGTAAGAATCCATGTCTCCCTGGATGTCTTCACCCTCATCTTCTTCTTCCTTCGTGGCAAGCTGAGCTTCTTGCTCCTTGACGGTCTTCGAGAGGTCGGCCACATTCTTGCGAAGACGAGCGATGATGCGATCCTTCTTCTCGCGCTAGCGGCGAAGAGACTAACGGTCCTTGACAAGTAGTGAGAAAGTCTGGGCCTTCTGGTCGGTGATGGCACGGTTGTGGTTGGCAAACTCCCTAGCATTATCCAATTCCTTCTGACGATCGTATAGCAGGAAGTCGAGGTTCTCCACTTGGCGCTTCAGTTCTGGATGACTTGGCATCTCCATCGGCATTCCCATGAAGTCACGTCTTGCATAGTGAGCAAAATGGGTTCCTTGGATCTGGTTGACACTGAGGGCACATAGACGTGCGAGAGCTTCATGCATTGCCCTGGCTAATCCATCTAGCCAGTTGTTCTCTCTCACGGAGAACTGGATTCTCCCAGACATTGGTGCTTCGATGCTTCGTCGAAGATCAGCGGTGACTAACCATTGCAAATCTCCTCCTGGGGGTCCTGGAAGTTGAGCTCCAAGAAACTCTGGATGCGGGCGTCCCAATAACTCAGACTGTGAATCCAAATCCCTCTCGAAGATCAGCTGACCTACGTTTCCCAACTGGTAAAACTTGCTGAACTGAGACTCCATCTACAAGAATTAAGGATGAGGAAGTTAGTGAAGTGTGTCAAATTTTATGTAGTACTGTAAGAATTGGAGGAACATGAACTTTTGAGAAAGAATGAACTCCCAAGGATAAGAGAGGAAATAGTTTTTCATAAATAGTCACTTTGGTTTTTGGAACTAAGTTTTTGGTTTAGACGTCCATTCTAACTAGGGTCTCCTATGGTCAGGATGGCTCTGATACCAACTTGTCAACACCCGGATTTTTAATCCTAGATGCCTATTATTCCATACCTCGCAATCCCAGGATTACCATTTTTGCGAGACATAACAGATTGGATATCACAGTACATCATCCATTACAAACCATACATAAGGTCTTACACAAATAAGGATCTCATGATCCAGTCTTAATACAACAAGCAGCGGAAGAATAAGCGTAGCGGTGGGGTCCATCTTCGTGGGCACGAGCAATCTTGTGACAAGGAGATAGTCCTAGTTATCATAGCCGTCCTGCTGGCCATCATCTTGGTAGTCTCCTTCATAGTCTGGCCATAGGAATAGCAAGGGACAAAGCTATGAGTACTCTTTAAGTACTCACAAACTACCACTAACATGTAGGATAGTACTAAAGTAAAGTGCTAACTCTAAGTTTACTTGTAAAGTTAAGTTTGAAACCTAAACTGAGTTTAGAAGCAAAGAAAGATAAAATAAAATTCTAGAATCACCTAAGTTGGGAAGCTAGTGTCATTGTCGCAACCCTGTTGTGATCAAGTCAAGTTCATCATTCATTTCATAAGTCATTTTGAAAACATCTGACAACGAAACAGTATGGCCACTCCAACTGTCCATTACCGTGGACGCGGCTATTCGAATAGTTTGACACTCTGAAGAGGTGGTACACTTTCACCACAAGATTCGATACATATGTCAGGGATAACCCAGAATCATCATACTTAGTATCCAGATAATCAAACATAACCTTTCCTTTACACACCCCAGTATAAGAACCTCTCCTATGAGCATGGCCTCCCAACCATGACCATCTGTCATCTTGGGCACTGCATAGGTGGACAACATTGAGAGGTAGCCTCAGCTCAAACCTCTCCCGCGAGGGAACTAATACTAATGCATATAAACTTCTGGGTAAGCCTTACCCAATTGTCGTGGTGGTGTCACGGCAGATGCCATGGATAGGCTAAAGGTGGGGACTAATACACGCTAGGGGAATCCAGGGAGGGATAGTGGAGTGATTCTCCACGCAGAAACTTTGTATTGATGTTCTATCTCCAATATTACAAGTGCTCCTAGAGCTGTCTTGGCGAGAGGAGGAAGAATGAACACTCTTACTCTTGCCTACCCTCTTTTCCTAGAACCCTAGATCAACTAGAGCTCAAACTGTCTCCCAGAAAATCCAACCCCTTCTTCAGGAACCCTAGCCCCCCTTATATAGGGGTGGCTCGGTCCTTGCCTAGGGCATACGTGGAGGCATATTCCTAAGAATATGCCCCCTCCCAAAGTGGTAACCCGACTAGGGGTGCTTTTGCCCCCGTCATACATGCTTTAGCTACGTAAGCCTCTGCGGCGCCTGCGTCAGCCGACGTGAGTGTCGTCACCCTTGTTGGCCATGATCCGGTGGTCCTGCCTTCGCTTTCTTCGCTCATGCAGTGCGTACCGGACCTCCTTTTTTGACCAGAGAGATTCCTTCCTTCTCCTAGAAGCTAAGCGAAGATCCGGATCATAGCATATCCGGCCACACCTGTTCCTGCACACAAGTTAGACAAGCACTTCCGACTTATTCCTTAAGTCGGATGAGACAATGTTAGGTGACCCCCCCTGGTACGGGTTACTCCGTGATCCGGCTTGCCTTGAGGTGACCCGGCCAGCATACGCTTTGCCTCTGCCAAACCTTGGCTAACTCGGCCCTTATACCCCGGAGTGACCCTACCCGGGGGTATCCCCCCAACATTAGTCCCCGAAGCTGGTGCGGTCTTAGCAACCTTGGTCGCTAAGGCCACATCAGGTTCATTCATGGTCGAGCCTCGGACGTTTAGTTCCGGGTTACCTTCTCATCTCGGATTATATGGATTTACGTTCCCTTCGCACGTTCCAAGTTTTCACTTGCCAGCCGGGTCACCAATTTGGCTCGGATCCTATGGTTTTACTTTCCCTCTGCACATTTCAAGTTTTCACTTGCCGGCCGGGCTACCAATGCGGCTCGGATCCGGGCCTTGCTTCCTTCTCTCATACGCCAACCCACGTGGACACTAATCATTACGTTGCCTCATTTTAAGGGCCTGCACAGTAACCGCCGCAGTAACCGTCAATTATTACTGTGCGAGGGTTACGTCACGCCTGTCTCCTCGTTTACCGCACTAGCGTGTCACGTCACGGGGTCACTTCCATCCTGTGGCCCTCCGTGTGGCTCCTCGGTGATTGGCTGATGCAAGTAATACACGGCCACATCGTGTGGCTTGTGCGCACAACGCGATCCCACTCACCCATCTTTGGGGCAGTTAAATAGGGGAGGGGCGCGTCCCTTGGCATTTTTCACCTTTGCGCCCCTCTGCCCGTTCCTCTTCTTCTCCTTCGTCTTCCTCGCCCTTGATTACTGCCAGCGCCAAGCGCCGCACCTTCTCCGTGCCTCCGCACTTGCAGCCCCCGCATTGCAGCTTCTCCACGGGTCCATGCCAATCTAGGCCAGATCCCGCCGCTAGCCCCAAGTGAGGAGGATAGCGGATACGAGATGATCAAGAAGAGCTTGTCGTCGCCGAAAGGTGAGATGGAGGAGGACGCTGTCGTCGGATAGTGGACGCGTGGACTGGTCATGGGTTTGTCAAGATGATCTTGATGGCTCTACGGACCAGGCGCATTCCTACGGCGCCGCGCCGTCTCCCCTCCTCGGAATTGGCCCCCTCACCCAATCCGGGTGAGTTCGTTGTTTTCCTATCCCATTTCCAATGGGGATTTGGTCTTCCAGTGAGCGATTTCTTCCGGGACTGGGTCCGGATCTATCACTTGCAACCACATCATCTCCCGGCGAACGCCATCACCTCTCTGTCCGCCTTTGCCTCTACAATCGAAGGTTACACCGGACTATGGCCCACGAAGGAGTTGTGGATTCGGTTCTTCGGCCTCCGTCGCAACGTCGTCCCCAACATCCACGTTGAGTCGGAGGACAAGCAGCTCACCCAGTTCGGAGCTGCCTCCATCTCGCCCTGGAGATTCTCCATATTTCCCCGGGTCACCGGGCTTGATTCCTGCAAGGGATGGGCCCGGACCTTCTTCTACGTCCGGAACGAGGGCACCGAAGATTTGATTCGGTTGCTGCCCTACGCTCCGGGTCCACCTGACACGGATTTCTGGGAGGAGGTCCCCAAGAAACCTACCGCTCTGGCCAACCAAGTTAACAAGAGGTTCGCGGAGCTGAAGAAACTCGGATTGTGCAACGAGGATGCCATGATCATGTTCGTGCGCAACTGAATCTCTCCCTTCCAGAAGCGCACCCACAAGTTGTGCCATATGAGCTTCAGCCGCGACCCCAACCGAACCTCCTCGTTCGAGTTGAGCAACACGGAGATCTTCCGCCGGGTCAAGGATCTTTTCACCACCCATAAGGATTTCTCCGCCGAATGGACATGGGGAATTGAGCACTTCTGCCGTGACAGGCTCCCTCCCACGGTAAGCTTCACGGGGCAAATTCATTTCGGATCAAGTATACGTCGGTTTTTGCCGTATTTTTGACTCTGTTTCTCATGCTTTTTCTCAGCTGTTCCTTCAGCAAACTCTCGAGGATGGTACGGATCCGACCCTTAAGTGGGCCCCGGACCAAGAAATCCCGGATGAGGAGCCAGACCAGGAGATGTTCCTCCCCATGACCGACGCCACCAAACGACCCAGTGGTAAATTCTCTTCTCTTAGAGATTGGCCCGATGATGAGGATGACTCGGATATCGACATGATTGAACCCGTTGAGGCTGTCCCTCTTTCTTTTGCCTTTCTGGCATCAGCTAACCCCGGTGGGCATATCCACGAGGATCCCCCACTTGCTACGAGCGAGCCTGTTCCGGTGGCATCGAAGAAGAAGCGTGGAGCCGCGTCAAGTTCTTCCTCCGAACCTTCTCAGCCCCCCAAGAGGCAAAAGAAGGCCAGAGACAAGACTGCCTCCAAGCGGGCAGGCAAAGCCCTGGCACGGAGGGCTCGGAAACCCAAGGAGGCCGAAACCTCGGATGCGTAAGTCATTTTTCACTGCGTGATTTTTCCTTGCATCACGATAATTTTTCTTCTGACATTATTCTCTTCTTCAGGGCTCCTGTGGAGGTCCCTCAGAGCGGATCCAGCATCTCCTCACCTCTTTGGCTTGACCCTTCTCCTCCTCATGACGACGAGTCACGCCCGCTGAGCCCTATTCCTGAGGGTTCTGCGGCTGCTCCGGGTTCCGCCGTGCCTCGCCGAGAGGAACGCGACCTTGGAGCGGGAGGGGTTGGTCCAGCCGAGGTGACGGCGTCCACCACTTCAGCATCACCGCAACCAGCAACAACCGAGTCTACCACAACGCCAGCACCAGCAGCAGCTCCAGTACCAGCCACCGAACCAGCGCCTGTCCCGGCTCTGAAGAAACCAACAGCAGCTCCCGATCCTGCTACCAAAGCTCCCGTACCAAGTTCGTCTGCCTCGTCCGAGTCATCCCAAGCTCGGAGAGGAACCACTCCAGCATCTTCAAAGGGCAAATCCACTATGGTCACATCTTCCCAGCAAGTTAAAGGCAAGAAGGCTCCGGATGCCACCAAGCCCGCGGCCGTCGAGGCCGGGCAGCGAACCCTTTCGTCGATGCTTCCGAAGAAATCACCAGCAGCGAAGGATGTTCCTGCCGAGCCAGCTGACGCGCAGCAGATGGTTCTACACACCAGCCCAGCTCTTGCCCTAGTTGAGAGGAAAGAAGCTCACGCAAAGGGTTTAGTGGCACCCCATATGCCTACTGGCGAGCGTTACCCTCCGAGCCTTATCGAGTTCATCATGAACTGGAATAAGGCGGAGTTCGTCCACAACGACGATCTCCCAGAGAAGTTCGGCCCCGCAGAATTTTCCGCCTAGATGAACACTGCCGCTAAGGCAATTAACCTGGCGAGGCGAATGATGGAGGTATGTCGTTTCTCCTTTACATGCTGTAGATAATAGCCATTAGTCCCCGAGCCTCCGGCGGAGTAACTTGTTACTTGGCCAGATGCTCATTAGAAAACTAACGTAGCTGCATGTAAACATCAAATATGCACACACCTAGAGCCGGGTTAAGTTCCACTTGGCCCGGATCTTGTACGCTTTGAATATGCACACACCTAGAGCCGGGTTAAGTTCCACTTGGCCCAGATCTTGTACGCTTCGAGTATGCACACACCTAGAGCCGGGTTAAGTTCCACTTGGCCCGGATCTTGTACGCTTCGAATATGCACACACCTAGAGCCGGGTTAAGTTCCACTTGGCCTGGATCTTGTACGCTTTGAATATGCACACACCTAGAGACGGGTTAAGTTCCACTTGGCCCGGATCTTGTACACTTCGAATATGCACACACCTAGAGCCGGGTTAAGTTCCACTTGGCCCGGATCTTGTACACTTCGAATATGCACATACCTAGAGCCGGGTTAAGTTCCACTTGGCCCGGATCTTGAACACTTTGAATATGCCCCAAGCTAATTTTACACTTCTGTACTTTTTTCAGGTAACCACTAACCGCTGGAGCGCTGAATTCCAACGCTTGCTTGATACCCACAAGATGTTACGCGCCAAGCATGCTGCACTTGGTGCAGAACATGAAAAGAGGGGTAATTTTCTCCCTTGGCACCTCTCTGTTTTTCTTCACCTTCTATCGTCGAACTAATTTCCTCATTCGGTTTCTGCAGCTGGGGTGGAGGCGGAAAACAAAATTATGCGGAAGAACTTGGAGGAAATCCGGGGTATGTTCTCTTTTGTTCGACCTCGTAACGTTTTCCATTTCTTCTTTTCCTTGGCTCGGCAATCATTCACTCCGCGGCTCTGCCGGGTCAACATACTATTTCAGCGTTGCTTGAGGATAGTGTGCACGTGCCTGATATGATGCTGCATTTTCCCGAACAAGCAGGGCAGCACGAGGCCGAGCTGAAGAAAAAAGATGACGAGCTTGCTCTCCTCCGGACCAAGGACAATGAGATCGCCAAGCTCAAAGCTTAGATGGAGAAGATGAAGGCCCAGCACCGAACCGAACTCCAAAAAGTTGACAAGAACTTCTCGGAAGAGCGTGAGCGCCTTACTCTCCAGATCTCCAAGTACCAGGACCTGCTTAAAGAATCTGAGGTCTAGCTTGGGTCGGTGCTCGCTGAGCTTGAACAACTTCGCCAGAGACGCGACAATTGCATCAAGGAGTTGACCCGGATCCACCGCCATATATCACGTAAGTTTCTTTCCCTTATCTGACATAGTTTTCCGGGTTAGCTCATATGCCTTTGCTTCAGCATCTTCCCTTTCCTTGTTTCCAGATCACTTTCCTGAGGGTACTCCCATTGCCAGTGCCGCTATTGCCAAATTCCGCCGAGAGAGGGGTACTCCCGTCGCTCCTGATGGTGAGAGCATCCCCTTAGACATGGAGGACCTGTTGGTCAGCGTGTCAGCTCGGGTGGAAACCATCAAGAACTATGGGAAAGATCTCCTTGACGTTGCGGTCCGGATCTACAACACCTTATGGCCAAGCGAGGGCGCTCCAAAAAGGATCACACTCCTTGCTGAAAAGCTATTGGAAATCGAGACACAGCTTGACCTCTGGAGAGAATCCGCCGGGCGTGCCGCAGCAGATACCCTCCTCCATCATATCCTTACATGGTACGAGAAGATCGACCTGAGCCTCCTCACACGCCGGCGCACTGGATCCAAATGGACCGATGATCCGAAGTGGGTAGCTCGGCGCCAGCTTGCGCCTATAGCCTCGTCGAATATTCTCCAATCCATGACTGGGTTGAGGGGCCGAGCTTTCTGGAGTCCGGCGGGGACGAGCATATGGAGAACGTGGAGGATGGAGAAGATGCTGCTTCAGATATTGAAGACAGTGATGACGACGCCGAACTTCCTCCTCTTGCCGCTCCTTAGTTGAAAAAACTTGAAAATTTATCAGATCCCCGGTATGCCGGGTGCAATTGTATGCTGGATACATGATATTTTGATACTATGTTTGTATGCCGGATTAACTTGGGCGTAGTCCCCGAGTTTCATTTTCTTGTTCGTCCAATTCTCTGGCTCGATCCGTGTCTACCTTGATTCAATTTTACGACTTACGAATCCGAGCTTCAAGAATCGTTTTAACAATACTTAGAAACTTTGAGGCTTGGCTCAAAGTAATTCAACATAATAACTTGAAAGTAAATATGGGGTTAGTCCGAAAAAACAAACGTTAGCTCGAATAAGTTTGTTTCCTTAGTGGTTTTTCATGTGCTACGCAATTCCAACCTTGTTCCCTTGCTTGCCATGAAGCCAATTCTTGTTGGACAGCAGCAAGTCGAAGGGTTGGGTTTTTGGTGCTCACACATTACTAATCCGGGTTAAGTAAAACGAGGCATTCCAGCTGACGCATAAAAAGTAACAACAACCATTATTAAGGTAGTCCCCGAGTTACTGCTCGAGGCTCTGCTATTTCATTGATAAGCTCATTGCCGACATACATACCGACATATGAGACGACTCGGATACATACACTTCTTAGCTAAGTGTAGAAGGGACGAAGTAGTGCTAAATTCCACGGTCGCTTCGATTCCTCTCCGGACCTGTCCGCCTTGTTCTTTTCCTGTGGCTTTGCATCTATAAGGTAGTAGGAATCATTGTGCAATGCTTTGCTCACAATAAATGGTCCTTCCCATGGGGGGGATAATTTATGCATGCCAGCAGTACGTTGTACCAACCGGAGCACCAGATCGCCTTCCTGGAACACTCGGGGGCACACTTTCCGGCTATGATAGCGTCGGAGATTTTGCTGATATATGGCAGATCCGATGCAGTTCTTCTCGCTTCTTCCAGCAGATCAACATCATTTTGCCGGGCTTCTTGCACTTCGGCTTCTGTGTATTGGGTGACCCTGGGCGAATCATGCTCTATGTCGGCTGGTAATACAGCTTCTACCCCATATACCAAAAAGAATGGCGTTAGCCTGTTGATCGATTCGGAGTTGTTCTTAAACTCCACAATACCGCTGGTAGTTCTTCTATCCAGCACCCCGCTGATCTTTGCAGCGGCTCAATGAGCCGGGGTTTTGTCCCGGATAACACTAATCCGTTGGATCTTTCCACTTGTCTGTTCGATGCGGGGTGGGCTACCGAGGCTACGTCGAGTCGGATCTTCTTGTCTCGGCAAAAGCGCGCAAATGCTCCTTCCGTGAAATTCGTTCCATTATCAGTTATAATGCTGTGTGGATAACCGTATCTCAAGATGATGTCTTTGAGAAATGTCACGGACGTAGCTCCATCACATTTTCTTATAGGCTTCACTTCGATCCATTTTGTAAACTTGTCCACCATGACCAAAATGTGTGTCATGTTTCCTCTCGCTGGTTTGACGGGCCAACCATATCCAAGCACTATACAGCAAATGGCCATGTAATTTGTATGGTCTTGAGTTCCGACATAGGCATATGTGTCTTGGTGGTGTACCTTTGACAACCATTGCATTTTCTTACCAGATCTTCTGCTTGCTCCAAGGCACTTGGCCAGTAGAATCCATGTCGGAACGCCTTTGCCACTAAGGCCCGGGATGAGGCATGATGCTCGCATTCTCCTTGGTGTATATCTCGGAGGATGTTAAGTCCTTCTTCCAGGTCAACACACCGCTGGAGGACGTTGGTTACACTTTGTTTGTATAGCTCGAAATTGATGATTGTGTAAGCTTTGGCTCTCCTCTGAGTTTGCCTAGCTAGCACTTCCTCAGTGGGTAACGTTCCATCTTTCAAGAATTGGTATATAGGTAGTGCCCAAGCTGGTATCGCTCGCGTAGGGAACATCTCCTCATCAATTTCCATTTGATCCACCGGCATAACTTCAGCTGGATCATGCTGAACAGTCCCTGGGTCTAGCGAGGTAGTCCCCGGGTCTACTGACGCAGTCCCCGGGTTCTCCGAGGTAGTCCCCGGGTTTGGCGTGCTACCTCCCATGTCAATGTCCATGGGCTCAGCTCCGGATTCTGTGTTTTCCGGGACATAGATTGAGTCGATTCCTGGGGACGGCCTGATAGATGGTTTTCTGAGGTGCTCCAATGCTGCACCCGGTGGAATTGCCTGTCGGGTCGATCCGAGCTTTGACAGAATGTCGGCAACTTTGTTTTCCACGCAGGGTACATGGTGAAATTCGCATCCCTCAAAGTAACCCGAGATCTTCTGCACATGAAATCTGTATAGTGCCATGTTTGGATCCAGGGCGTCCCACACTCCGGACACTTGCCGTATCACCAGATCCGAGTCGCCAAAGCATATTATCCGACGTATGCTAATCTCCTTTGCCACTTTGAGACCATGCACAAGAGCCTCGTACTCAGCAACATTGTTTGACGCCGCGAAATGGATCTGCAAGATGTACCTCAGCTGGTCCTTCTTTGGTGAGGTAAGCACAACCCCGACGCCTAATCCGGTTTTTGTTTTCGACCCGTCAAAGTGCATCCTCCAGTAGTTCGGATCCGGTGGCGGTGGTTCGTATTGTACCTCGGCCCAATCCACGAAAAAGTCTGCCACAGCCTGAGACTTGATTGCTTCTCTTCTATCATATTGGGGCGCATAAGGTGCTAGCTCAATTGCCCATTTCGCAATTCTGCCATTCGCATCCTTGTTACCCATTATCTCGGATATGGGGGATTTGCATATCACTTTGATGGGATGCTCCTCAAAGTAGTTCTTTAACTTCTTTGCCGCCATATAGACACCGTATGCCACCTTTTGAAAGTGCGGGTAGTTCTGTTTTGAGGCAGACAATACCTCGCTCAAGTAATACACTGGCCTCTGCACCGACTTACCCTCTTCATCGCGCTCCACTACAATCACTGCACTTACAACTCGGTTGGTTGCGGCTTTGTAGAGCAACATTGGCTCCTTTGATAGTGGAGAAGCTAACACTGGTGCAGTGGCCAACATCTTTTTTAAGTGGGCAAAAGCTTCATCGGCCTGTGGCGTCCACACAAACTTATTCGACTTTTTCATGAGCTGGTAGAGGGGCAATGACTTTTCTCCAAACCGACATACAAACCGACTCAACGAGGCCAGGCACCCAGTGAACTTCTGGACATCGTTGAGACACTTCGGCAGCTCATTCGTTCGATGGCTCGGATCTTAGTTGGATTAACTTCGATACCTCGGCTGGAGACGAGAAATCCGAGTAACTTCCCAGCCGGGACACCGAAGGTACATTTCTCCAGATTAAGCTTCATCCGGAATCTCCTCAAGTTCGCGAATGTTTGCCTCATGTCGTCAAGGAGCGTTGCGCTTTCCTTGGTCTTGATAACCACATCATCCACGTAGACTTGTACGTTTTAACCTATCTGATCGTGCAAACATTTTTGCATACATCTTTGGTACGTTGCACCTGCATTTCGTAAACCAAACGACATAGTGCGATAGCAATAAGCCCCGTACGGGGTAATAAACGCAGTTTTTATTTGATCATCCGGGTTCAGAGGTATCTGGTGGAAACCAGAATATGCGTCAATGAATGACAACAGTTCACATCCCGCGGTTGAGTCGATGACCTGATCTATCCTCGGCAGTGGAAATGGATCTTTTGGACACGCCTTGTTCAGGTTCGTGTAATCGATACACATACGCCAAACCACTGCCACGTTCGGATCATCCTTCTTCTTTTCTACCAACACCGGATTAGAGAGCCAATCCGGATACAGCACTTCCATGATAAATCCAGCTGCTAGCAACTGAGCTATCTCGTCACCAATGACTTTTCTCCTATCCTCGGCGAAGCATCGGAGAGGTTGCTTCACCGGCCTTGCTCTGGGTCTTACGTTTAAAGAGTGCTCGGCCAACTCCCTCGGAACACCTTGCAAGTCCTGTGTAGACCAAGCAAAAATATCCCGATTCTCACGGAGGAAGTTGATGAGCTCGCTTTCCTATTTGTTAGTTAACCCGACACCAATTGTTACGGTGTGCTCCGGGAACATGTTATCCACTGGAATCTTCTTGGTGTCCTTTGCGGCTTGAAACGAAACGCTGCCATGCGGGTTACTTATCGCCGGCATATACTGCTACGCGGACTGAGCTAATGCCGCCACCTCTTGGATTTTTCTTTTATCTTGCGCAATTACGAGTGACTCGGCTAGGTTTGACCCGGCCGAAGCGCACTCAATGGAACGTCAGAAATCTCCAGCAATGGTAATCGCCCCATTTGGCCCGGGCAACTTCATCTTCAGATAACTAATGTGGCAGCTTGCCATGAACTTGTTCAGTGCTGGTCTTCCGAGTAACGCGTGATACACGCTTTCCAAGTTCACCACCTCAAACTCCAGATTCTCAGATCGGCAGTTATCCCTCGTGCCGAATAGCACGTCGACCCGGACTTTGCCTATGGGCTCTGTGAGATGCCCGTACAATGCCATGGAAAGTTGTTCTTGTAGCACGAGCATGTTCTCCGAGATGCCCAACTTGCGCATCGTATCCGCATACATGATGTTAATGCTACTGCCATTGTCAATCAGTACCTTGGAGAACCTCACATTAATGTTCGGTCCAATGAACGTCGGATCTAACACTAGCGCATACAAGCCTGGACTCGGCATAAGCTTGGGATGATCTTTGATGCTCCAGGTGATTTCCTGGTCCGACCAAGGCATGTACCTCGTCACTGCAGGCATAACCGCGTTAACCTCCATATGTTGGCGCTGCAAGCTCTTCCTATATGTTTCCTCTGTGTGAACACACAATAGCTGTGGTGATGTTCCCTGTACTCATTCTTTCCCTCGTTTCTGGAGTATCTCTGATCCAGTTGTTGTTGGTTTTCCACCTGATGCACTGCATCCCTTCTCTCATTGTTGTCATACCTCGGCGGAGGGGGAGGCAACATTAGCTCTTGCGTGTTTGCTCCGGAGAGCAATTGCTGCCGGGGTAACTCCTGCCGAGGTTGATCATTCCGGGGTGCCTGAGCATTCCCCGAACCACCTTGTTCTATCTTACGCATCCACTCACATTGCCTCGTTGTGTGACCCGCCAGGCTGTTCGGATTTGGCGTGTGAAACTTACACGGCTGGTCCAACATTGACTCATAGGTATACCTCGGACGGTCTTTCTTCTCTTGCCATTGCTTCTTCTGCTCCGGAGTCCACGTTTTCTTTCCATCATTTCGAGGAGTCCATTGCCCTCCCGTTTTCTGGTGTTGGTTGCTCCCTGCTCCGGGTTGATCTTGATTCACAGCTGCAACTTGTTGTGAACTGTACCGATGATCCGGTCTATCGTCTCTCCTTTTTCCCCTGTAATCTATCCTCCGGGATGACCTGGCTCCGTCCCTTTGATAGTATTCCTCATTTGACTCGTTTGATGCGATCCTGGGTTGAGTCGGATCACCCAAAGCATATGAATTCGCAATCCGGATCATCTCTGCCAACGTAATTGGCATTTTCCTTTGCATCTTCATCCACAACTCGCTTCCATATCTGCACCCTTGTGCGAACCATGCTATGGCCTGTGACTCTATGACTCCCTCACACGAGTTTCTCACGGTACACCATCGGGTCAAGAACTCACGATCCGTTTCGTTAGATCTCTGCTTACACATCGCCAGGGTCTGCGGTCTATTCGGTCTATGATATGTACTTGAGAAGTTGCTGATAAACATTTCTTCAAAATCTATCCAGCAATTGATGCTTCCGGGTGGTAAATTATTCAGCCATACCCTAGCCGGACCTTCCAACATCTGGGGTACGTATCGTACATCCCATCTCAAGTTGCCAATGGCAATTTTCACAGCTGTAGCATAGTTTATCAGCCAATCCTCTGGCTTGGTACTGCCTTCATACGTCTTCGTGCCTCTGGGCAGCTGGAAATTGGGTACTGGTGGCTCTTTCATGATCCGGGGTCCAAAGCATGCTGGACCTAGGGGACCTTGACATTCGATTTGTTCCGACCTATACAGGCGATCCAGCTTTAACCTGGCGTCATCCGGCATCAAATCCCTGCTTCCCAATCTCGACCCTATCACATGATAGTCCGGTCTTGCGTATCCCGCGTTCATCATCTCCGAATCTCCGTCATTATATCGGTTTTGCTCTTGTTGTCCTCCTCTCAGTTGCATACCTCGACCGGCACTTTGCTCTTGCCTTGGTATATTCCGCTTCTGCGGTTGACCTGCTCCTGCCGAGTTTCACTGTCCGGCATTGCCGTTGGCAGCATTCCCTTGACCGGCATTGCCTTGGTCGTGATTACCTCGGCCAGCTTCACCTCGGCTCACACTTCGTCGATCGTCATTTTTCCGCATCTCTTTTTCTTTTCCTGCACGCGTTGGGTTGTACGGGACGATCTGCTTGTTCCGTCTGGCCGAGGTTACTACCTCTTCTCTCCTTGGGCCACCATGAGGCGACGATGCGGCTCCATGATTTCTCCAGTTACCCATCGCCGAATGGACGATTTTGAAGCTCCAACTCTCTCCGTTACCTCGAGCAGCTCTCTTCGTTACATTTCGCGATCCGAACCATCTCGTTAACCCTATCTCTTTGTCTTTGGCGGGCCTCACCCGTGCCCTCTAACTCGGACGCAGCCGCATCTGCTCCGAGGTTCTTCGCCGGGTACTATACTGGCAACCCCACGAGATAATTTTCACCCTTCCGTCCATCATCACCTTCTCTGTCCATCTCGCTTATGAGATTTCTCCTTTACTTTTACCGTGTCAACTTTGTTTGCCTTTTGCGTATTCACATAGCGTCATGTTCAGCGACTCATCGAGCCGCTATTTTCTTTTGCGCCCTCCAAAGATCTTTTGCCGAAGTTTCCTCTAGCTCGCCTGTGTACGAGCCGGATCTACCACCGCCGCCACCGGGTTTGCTAAGCTATCCATAGCTTCCTCAAAGACGTTCTCAGGCCTCTCTAGTGGAGGACCCCTAGCTTTCCTCGGTGCCTTAGGTGTTACCTCCGGGTCTGGCGCTGGATCCTTGCTCGCAGCCGTGCCTGGCGCAGTCATCATCACCTCTGCATGGTACGGGGAGCGAGCGATACGCGCCCCACGAGCCACAGTGAGGGGTGGTTCCCCTGCATCAACGACGCGACGAGGATGAACGCAAGACACGTCCACAACAACGTAGACCTTGTGCGCACCGAGCTTGACGTAAGTCCAGTGCTCCAAAGTGCCGAACGAGCCCGAAACGGCGCGTCACGGTGCCGATGAGGTTTCCCGTCCGGATCTTCACCTGCTAGCCGCTAGCCCCACGGTGGCGCCAATCGCCGTGGTGGTGTCACGACAGATGCCATGGATAGGCTAAAGGTGGGGACTAATACACGCTAGGGGAATCCAGGGAGGGATAGTGGAGTGATTCTCCATGCAGAAACTTTGTATTGATGTTCTATCTCAAAGATTTCAAGTGCTCCTAGAGCTGTCTTGGCGAGAGGAGGAAGAATGAACACTCTTACTCTTGCCTACCCTCTTTTCCTAGAACCCTAGATCAACTAGAGCTCAAACTGTCTCCCAGAAAATCCAACCCCTTCTTCAGGAACCCTAGCCCCCCTTATATAGGGGTGGCTCGGTCCTTGCCTAGGGCATACGTGGAGGCATATTCCTAAGAATATGCCCCCTCCCAAAGTGGTAACCCGACCGGGGTGCTTTTGCCCCGGTCATACATGCTTTAGCTACGTAAGCCTCTGTGGCGCCTGCGTCAGCCGACGTGAGCATCGTCACCCTTGTCAGCCACGATCCGGTGGTCCTGCCTTCGCTTTCTTCGCTCATGCAGTGCGTACCGGACCTCCTTTTTTGACCAGAGAGATTCCTTCCTCCTCCTAGAAGCTAAGCGAAGATCCGGATCATAGCAGATCCGGCCACACCTGTTCCTGCACACAAGTTAGACAAGCACTTCCGACTTATTCCTTAAGTCGGATGAGACAATGTTAGGTGACCCCGCCCTGGTCCGGGTTACTCCATGATCCGGCCTGCCTTGAGGTGACCCAGCCAGCATACGCTTTGCCTCTGCCGAACCTTGGCTAACTCGACCCTTATACCCTGGAGTGACCCTACCCAGGGGTATCCCCCCAACATTAGTCCCCGAAGCTGGTGCGGTCTTAGCGACCTTGGTCGCTAAGGCCACATCAGGTTCATTCACGGTCGAGCCTCGGACGTTTAGTTCCGGGTTAGCTTCTTATCTCGGATTATATGGATTTACGTTCCCTTCGCACGTTCCAAGTTTTCACTTGCCAGCCGGGTCACCAATTTGGCTCGGATCCTATGGTTTTACTTTCCCTCTGCACATTTCAAGTTTTCACTTGCCGGCCGGGCTACCATTGCGGCTCGGATCCGGGCCTTGCTTCCTTCTCTCATACGCCAACCCACGTGGACACTAATCATTACATTGCCTCATTTTAAGGACTTGCAAGTGTTAGCTTGCCTTGGGTAGTGCAGTGGTTGAAGTTTTCCTCCTCCTCCTCGAAAGCTTGGTCGGTACTATCGTCTAAAAATACATACGGGGTACACAATCACCAAACAATACTTAACTAGTCTACTTAGCACTCTAAGGCACACATTTGATGATCTATTACCATCACAAGCATCACAAAGTTTTATTAACTAGTTTCATCCTTTTTATTTAAGAGAAGTAATTTCTACTCATTGAAAATAACTAAGATTTAATATTCACCATAAAATATGGGATCATGTGGACACATGTCCTCACCACATATTCTCACATGTGGGAATGTGATTTAAGGGTTGGATCACATTTACTTAAGTTTAAGTTTATTATTTAATGATTTAAAGTGACTAGAAATGCCTATATAGCATTATTTTGGTACTAGTCCAAAGTCACTGCATGTAAACCTTAATATTATTTCATATTCAGATAGGTATGGTTAAATGTGATTTTTGAGAGTTGGAATCAACTCAAAAGCTATTTTGGTTGATTTTATAAAAATGTTGCAAGGTGCAACTAACTCTAATTGAATTAATTCCAACGGGCTTGGATAGATCTTTTCAGAAGCTTTCCAACACAATTGGAATCACTCCATTTGGATTTGTAGATGACGGCAATCCTCCTGGTACCGACGGTGTCCCGAGAGGTGGCCTTGATCAACGCCTTCTCCTTCCTCCGCAGCATCTGCGAAATTCGCGGCCAACATGGACGGGCTTGCTCTGGCTAGAGGTGGGGAAGGATCAATGAAGAGAGGGGAGTGGAGTGGTGTGAGGAAACGATGCTGGGGTGGCCTCCTTTTATAGGCGCGGCTAAGCGGCAGAGGAGTATGGGTGCTCGCCGATGACGACGGCACCGCGAGCTAGAGGTGTGGGCGGTGCGCTAGGACGGTGGGCAGTGCCCTGGCGAGTGTCACGGCGGTGAGTGTGCAGTGGTTTGCGGTCGGGGGAAGTGAATGGCGCGGCGCGCACTAAGTCTCTGCCGACAACGAGTTTCACGGCGGCCGGCGACTACGGGGCACGGCCGGGGGAATGGGCGTGTCCGTTAGCTTCCTAGGCCGGTGGGGATCGTGTAGGCGGCTGGAGCGAGGCGGGGTCTGGCTGAGCGGGACTGCAGGCGCTGCAGGCGTGTCGGCATGGCCGATCTCCGCACGACGGTTCTCTGCTCTGGTCACTGCCCCTCGGGCTGGTTGGCGGTGGTGAGGGACCACATGCCACCTCCTAGACATGGTGGGCGAGGCTGGCGGCGGCTGTGGCGCGCTGTCGCCGGTGGGGTGCTCGTTTTGGGCTCGACTTTGATGTCCATAACCGTTTGGTCGTGGCAACGTGCTTGGCCGGGCTAGAGAGGGGTAGGGGAAGAAGTGGAGAGAGTGTTGTGGCAATGTGGGGAAAAAGTTTGGCCAGAACACTGCTCAAATAGTGTTTTTGGTTTTTGTTTGAAAATTGCCCACAAGGTGTTTGTAGAAATTGCCGAAAGAGTTCAGTTTTGAATTTTTGGATGAATTTTGGTGGATTTGATAGACACATGCTTATGCCTCTATGGTTGCTTGGGTTTTGAAAATGGAGCTCATTTGAGTGGTTTTTGAATTAGTGTGATCTTGATACATACACTAGATTCAATTTTCAATTGCCATTTAAAATTAGTGTTTGAAAGTTTTTGGCAGATCACAAAGTGGGCCTTAGTACATCACTACATGTACTAGCAAGGGGTGCAAAGATCCATATTTATTTCTGTTAAGAATTGAGTCCTAGGAATAGCCAAAGTAGGCATGTTGATTAAAATGGCACAAATGACCATTTCTTTCTTTTATTCATTTTGATTTCTTTTTCTTTGGGATTTGTTTGGGAATGATCTAGATGATGTTTATTTCACCTAAGAGTCATTTTACAAGCAATGGATCACTTAATCAAGGTTATTCAAATCAACTCCTAATTTAAATGCACACACATATGAATGCTTTAATAATTTTAATTGGAGAAGTTTTTGTTAACCCTAATTTTGATGATTTGGATCTTAATAACCTTGGATTGAAGTTTTGGGATGTTACAGAAAGCATGCAAGATCAAAAATAACATAGACATGATAGAATCAATAATCAATCTGAAATAGCATCTCAATATCCATCGGATCCCTGCAAACACAACATGTAAGATTACAAATAGATGATCCTGATTATGAACGGAGCTCACAAGATCTAAACATGATAGCACAAAGGAGGAGAACCAACCATCTAGCTACTACATGGACCCGTAGTTCAGGGATGAACTACTCACGCATCACACCGGAGGCAGTCATGGTGATGAAGAAGGCCTCTAGGGTGATCTCTCCCCTCCGGCAAGGTGCCAGGAAGAGCTCAGATCACCCCGATCTAGGGATGGAGATGACGACGGCTACAGACTCTTTCGTGGAGTTTTGATTGGGTACCTAGGGTTTTTGTCCCAGAGGCTTTTATAGGTGGAAGGGCAAGGTCGGTGGAGCACCAGGGGGCCCACACCCCCTGGTGGCGCACCCCCCCAGGCGGCGCCTCCACCAGGTGTGGTCGCCCAGGTGCACCACTTCGTCTCTCATCCGGACTCCGTGTTGCTTCGGGTAAAATATTGACTTTGGCTTTTGTCCGGTCCAATTTCGAGAATATTTCCTTACTAGCTTTTCTGAAACCAAAAACAGCAGAAAACAGGCAACTGGCACTATGACATCTTGTTAATAGGTTAGTTCCAGAAATTGTGTAAAAGTACTCCAAAGTATGGACAAAACATAAGAAAGTAGATATTAAACAAGCATGGAACATCAAAAATTATAGATACGTTTGCAACGTATCAACATCCCCGAGCTTAACTCCTTCTCGTCCTCTAGTAGGTAAGTGATAAAAAAGAATAATTTTTGAGGTGACATGTGAAAAAACATTTCATGTTTTCCTATGTTTTGCGTGTTAGATAACAATACTGTGGAGATTATTCATGTGCGCTAAGTGTGCAGTAAGCTTTGAGGGGGCCCGATGGGGCGGATAATCCGTCCTACCTCATTACTCAAAGGGAGCCAATACGCTGCCGAGATCCTGGCCGGATTTTCCTAAGAAAATCCGAATCGGGTTTTCGTCCCAGTAGGATAATCCGGCCTTCACATAGGACCCATAATCCGGCCCCCAGAAATTGATCAAGGCCAAACTCGGCGCGACGCTCTGATACACTACAAGAAATGTGCTAACTAGTGACCTTTTCTTAATGACCATGGTTTTTTTGGTTATAGATCTACGACCATTTCTAACCAATTGGTCGTAGGCCATTTGGAAGGGTCCAAACCCTAAAAAACTACAATCATTTTTATTAGGAAGGTCATAACTTGCTTACATCAATTGGTCATAACATAGACATCACGGGTCAATGACCTTAATTTTAGACGATTACGACCAATTTAAATGGTCATGACTGCTATTCATGATTATTTAAAAAAACCTATCGGCCACCTCAGCAAGTTGATCCACGTGTTGTGTCTATGTGTTGATTTTCGCTGATGTGTCTGCATATGTGTACACATATGTCAATTTCTGCTTAGTGTCCACATGTTAGCCCGTTGACCTTGTTAATAAAATACGTTGACTGTGTCATATACACAATGCGGATGTTTTCTATTTTTAAGTTTTTTTAATTTATTATACCGATTTTAAGATGCGATCGGACCAGCAGGCATGATCGTTCTTGTTTGAATCAGGAGAAACTCTTAGTCAACCCCTATTTTTTGGTGTTGAGTCAATGCATCCATATAGATTTAATATATAAGAATACAAAACCGTTCTGACAACTTATTAGGACTACAATTCAACCTGATGCCTAGAGTAAGTTTATAGATTATAGGAAAAAAACAAATTGTGCCAAACAACGCTATACCCAGCTGCAAAATGGGGACTGCCACGTGGTACCTCGAAGCTTGGGCCCCGGTGGCGAAACTCGCGAGCTTGGTCGAAATTGGATGCGCGCCAGCCCGCCCTTATCCGCACCCTCGTTGCGAAACAAAATTTGTTTTAAGCCCACGCTCACGGAAATGACCCGTCGCTCCCACGCCCTAACGCTAACCCCTCTCTCCCTCGCCACCAACATTTTCCTCTTTTTCGATTCAATCCCCATCGACCCCTAAACCTAGAGTGCGTCTAGCACCGCGGAAGAGGTGGTCGTCGCCTTCCTCTCCTTCGGAAGGCGACGCGAGTTCGAAATAATACGAGCCGCCACAGACTGTGCTCCCTTCAGATGACGACGTGTCACGGATTCGACCTTCAACCACCAAGGTAGGAACCCGATGCCACCCGATGCCACCCATCCTCCCTCTTCCTCACCCTCCTCTAATGTGTTGCATGTGTGAAGGGAATCTGATGTCGAACTCCTCCTCGCGCAGATGCAACAGGAACTGATGAAGACGACCTCCCTCCTTGAGAAGAATGGCCTCCACCTCGACCGGACGGGCGGCACCGCCGTCCAGGACACTAGCCACGCCAAAGGCAACCAGGATGCGTAGTTCCTTCTCAACATTTAGATTCACTGGGTGATATCCATTTTCTTCTATCCCGCCCCCTTGCTTCTCTGATTTCTTTCTATTGCTTGTTGACGTGTCCGTACTAGCAGCTGGCTAGTTGATTTTATTGGTTCTAGTCTCATGGCTAGATGCACTCTAGCTTCCCTGATTGGATCCTAGTCAATTTTGCTGGTCTTAGTCTCGCTGGATGCGCTCTAGTTTCTTGGATTTGTCGGTAGGATTGTATGTGCTTTTGTTGTTCTTAAATGTAGCAGATCTACTGCTTCGTTAGCCGTAGCAGATGTTCTACTGCGAGCAGTAGTGGGGTAGTTGGGATTTTGGGATATATGTGCTTCTGAATAGAAAATCCATGTTCGTCTAGTATAGTTTTGCAGCTACTAGAATATCTGTAACATAGCTCTTAGCCTAGATGTCTCCCATACCAGTCGTGTAGAGGAAGTCACAAAGCTAGCCTACAATAAAATTAGTGAATATTATTTTAGTAGATCTGTTGTTTGTTTAAGGAAACTCTAAATGCTAGTGGGTGTCAAAATCTAGTATGCATTTTCACAGACTTCTTTAGTTAGGCAATGTCTATTCCGTCATCAAATAATTTAGCACTGAACAAGATTTTGATGGCACTGATATGGAAGTATCCATCACATATGGTGATTTTTTATCAAATGTAACCACTACGAAGTGTTTCCAGCTTGCTATCTAGCATTTGTAGCAATTATTGAAGTGAGAACTCACATTTTCCCCCATCCTTTCTTTCCAGTACTGCCAGGTCGTGCAAAGTCTAGTCTCAGAGCGAATCGTATGCCACATCATCCTATGCCACTACGAAGACTTCTTTAGTTAGGCAATGTAATCCTATGGTTGAGGGCACCAGAGCAGATGTTCCCGCGGGAACAGCGGATCCATGCATTTTACAAGAAGGATGCCAACTTCTATGGCGGCCACTGGATCGTCGACGACTAGGTGCCCCTTGGATGCGGCCTCGCCTTTGCGCAGAAGTACATGAAGGAGGATAGCGTCTCCTTTACGCTCTATGGTGATGGCGCCACCACCCAACCAGGGCCAGCTCTTCGAGGCGCTCAATATTTCCGCCCTTTGGAAGATGCCTACCATACTGGTCTGTGAGAAGAACCATTTGTAAGTTCGTCCGCCAATTGTAGAGAATTGGGATTGCATCGTGGTACCTGTTTTTGATGTGATGCGATCTGGTTTGCGATGTGCAGATGGGATGGGAACCGCTGAGTGGAGGGAGGCCAAGAGCCCCTCGTACTAAAAGCGTAGTGACTATGTGCCTGGATTGAAGGTAATTTCAAACTTCTGTTGTTGATTTTGCTCATAATCGTGCATGGATTGATGAGGGTTGACTAGCATCATGAATTTTATTTCTCTGCAGTATGTTTGTTTGCTTTTCGTGTGGAGGGTTTGTCCTCTCTATGCCTGTTTTGTAAGTTGTAGAAGAGGTTGTTACTTGATTGAATGATATAAAGTGTTCAGTATGGTAATTTAGATCAGGATTAGCTGCTAAAACATGTACATTAAGAAGAGGGCATTATTTGATTGAAGGATAGAAAACTGTTTAGTATGGGGTATATTATCAGATGGTTAGCTGTTCCAACATGTATACGAAGAAATGTCTTTAATAATGGCTACCTAAAGGAAACTTTGATTTATCCTAAGGTAATAGGTTTGCAAATAGAAACTTTTAGGAGTAGCATTTCATCTCCTCTAGATTATTGTCCATGATGATTTAGGCTATATTCTGAAGTATGTTGTCTTTTCCTGCCATTTTTGTATTGTGTGATGTTTTCTGCTTTGAGTGCAAGGTGATAACATAAGCTTGTGTGCCATGCCTATTACCTACCTTAAATTTCTACTGACATCGTAAAATATGACTGATGTAGGTCGATTGAATGGATGTTCTTGCTGTTAAGCTTGTCTTTATCAGCCAGTTCTCGATCTCCTATCCAGCCGGCGTCTGCACAGCAGCAGCAACTCCATCGTCGGCCCGGAGTGCCCCACTGACCCGACTCCTCCATCCTGTGCTTCACTCCTGGCCAGTCTGTTTTGTATTACACTGCTTCCCTCGCCTTGACCTTGGGTCCTCTAGTGTTGTCAGCCTGCGCTCGCGTGCCATCGCAAGCTTCGCCTTATTCTTCCTGCTCTAGCCTGGGATCCTGCAGCGTACGTGCACTGGCTTTCCGTATCTCACCGACTGTTGGCCCTATGCTGAACGGATGACGTTGTTCCATATTGGAAACCACTGACGAAGCAGCCATGGGCAGAGCGGATTTAGTACACAAGGAAAGAAGCCGCTCACTGAGAAGCCATTGCCAACCACCTGGTAACTGCTTTGTTCGACTCCTCTTTGTTCTATTTTTCTAGCACTGAAGCTGCTACGATCTGCTCCTATATAATTTCTTACATCGAGTCCGTTAGTTGTTTGCTGCTATTGATTTGGTATACAAGAAGCTGACGGGGAGAGAGATAAAGTGATGTGCGATGGGGAAAGAGAATGGCCTACAGCTATGAGTATTCTTTGCTATTTATGTTTAAAGAAATGGTTAGATCCATCATTAGATTAAGGTTCAATTTAATTTTTTAAATAAATCCAGTTAAATTTCTATATCTTTTACTATTTGATTAAACTGGAGTTCGTGTGGATTATTTATTGTTTAACAAAATATTGCAGAGAAGTACATAAAAGTGAACATTAGCAATACACTTGTTCCAGGCTTTAACAAACATGTTCTTATAGTGAGGTACACATACTTCAGATGTTTACGCACTGATGGTTATGCTGCCTCCATTGACCTCGGTGTTCTGTAGGCATGAGATTTGTATTCAGTGGTATCGTCGTCTTCTGGTCGTGTTTTGCTAGTGGTGTTCTTTGTTCCTCCCGCGAGGTGAGAGCGGATATTGGTTATTTTTTATTGTTTTAGACTGCTAAATTGTGCAAGTGTAACAAATTGCTATAATTTAAACATGCTGTGTGATATCAATACAGTAGGATGGGCATCATCATAATTCTTACTGCTGGTAAGTATAGAGAAATTAGTTTTAACAACCTGTAGTTTGGAAACCTACAGGTTACTTCTCTGCACTGTAAAAGTTATACTATTAGTGATCTTTCTTGTGTTTGACTTTTCTTTTGGTATGGCTAAACTTGCCTGATTGTGGTACATTGTTACATCAGTAATGTGTAGTAAGCATGTCTCATTGTGCGTGTGGCAGCTCCAATCTATGCATCTGTGGTTTTCGTATCTAATGTTCTCATGCTGACTTTAGGCTATAGCCTTGTTTATTTTGGTTAGGAAATATATCAGTGACTTCTGTTCTACTACAAACGTTCATGTGACTTTTAGTTTCTTCCTCTTTCCGTTTTACTGTTTTTTAGTTTTATTTGCCCGTGGTGGCTCTCTGTCAAAAAAATACATTATTGCACTTATCTGGTTGTGTGAATCTACAATGCTCTCTATATATCATAATAGTCTTGACCACATATATAATAACTGAACCACGAATTGGGCAATTGGCTAGTGGCTTTACGCGCATATATAGTTTATGGATTCTGGAACTAAATAGTTTGAGTCATAGATTGAAAATACAGGTCTAAACTAGTATAGTTGAGTCAAGTGATCATCTGATCATGCATTTGTTGTTTCCTGTTTGTCAGTTGTTCAAGCTTAGTGAATAATGTTCTAGTCTCCTCTTTGTCAGTTGTCCAAGCTTGTGTGTGTGTGTGTTTTCTGCCTTATTATTTATGACACTGAGCTTAGTTCTTATCGCCATGGTGCTGATAATTTTTCGAGTATTGTCTCTTCATCATTTATTTTAATGACTATAGTCTACTGATTTGAGTGGCCATTTTCTACTACCTCTCTTTGACATATTGTTTTTTTCTTTGTATGCGTTGTCGATGAGATGCGGGGAGGGCTGCAACATCGAGGATCCTGGCCGGGGCGGCAGCAATGTTCGTGTAGACCCGAGGCTGCTGGTCGTCTGTTATTCTCTTCAAAGGTACCCATCCCCTCTTCTCCTCTGCTCAGTGCGAACTTGGTCGTCTATTCCCCGGTGTTGAAGCTAGGGACATAAGAGGGTGCTTCAGTTATTCGTGTCTAAGAACATTGACTGAGATGGTGCTGTTGTAAACATCCTGCTTATGTGTTCTTTCTACTTCATGCTATACTAGCAGTTCCTTGGCTTGAATTAAGATAGTTTTTGTATTTGTCCTCACTTTCTTTTACTGTACATGTATATGAATGCAGTGTGTAACTAAAGCATGATACCCTGTTTATATCTATTCCCTTCATTAAGCTTTAAATGTGTGTTGTTGTCTATCTGTTACAGGATCTCCATGCCGAAGAAATTTGAAGCCTGAAGCTTGATAAAGCAAAGTAGATAGCTATTTATAATTTGTACTAGTCATCATGTCTAGCTGTATGAGCACTGTAAAGACTGTAATAGGCTAATTTTGAGTATTATTTCAAGAATTTCATAGGCTCATTTTGTCTATAGAAGAATTCCATGTGTTATCTTCCTGTTTCATTTGAAATATATGTCATTTGTATTACTATAAAAACATCATAATAGGAACCTGACAAGTGGGACCAACCCATTGCTACAGCAAGTACTAAAAAGAAATACCAAAAAAAAGGTGAGAGACAAACAATGTAATTGAGCTTAAAAGGACAAAGCCCGTCAATGCAATTGAGTGTAAAAGGCCAAGGCCCATAAAGTAATGCATGATAAAAGTCCATGATCTAGATAAAAAAGTTCTAGAATTATTGGGTTTGGCCCATTTAGAGGTTAAACTGGACTGGGCTGAATTTAAACCACGACCAATTGATTTGGTCACAAAAATCTGCCATGTAAGATTCGTTGACGTGGACAGGGCAGATTGTCCTTGACCAAAATTTTGGTCATAGAGTATATGACCAACTATATTGGTCATAGCAGTCCATGACCAATTCAAAAAAAAGTCGTTAGCTGTCTATAGTGACCCTCGCTATGTGACCTACTGCTTTTGGTTATAAAAAGGTCATAGATGAATTACTATGACCTTTCTATGACCAATATTTGGGGTCACTAGTTAGCAAATTCCTTGTAGTGATAGGGGGCGGATTATCTGCCGGATATTCCGAGTCTGGGGCGGTGTTTTTCCCAGGCCAGATAATCCGGCCCCCAAAGTGTCCAACGGCTTGATCTTTGTCTCCGCGTATTTCACTACGGTATCAGGTCACACTGCGGTTAGGTAAAACGCTATGTTTTACCGCAGTTCCTTCCTTGTTAAGGGAAATACGTCTGCGATTAGGTCACATAGCGAGGCAAAGAAATCAGTGTGTTAGGTCACACTGCGGTTAGGTAAAACAAATCCTGTGTCTCCGCGTGTTTCACTACGGTTTACCCGTTCCTCTTCCACTCGCTCTTTACTCGCTAGTAGATAGGTTTGCATATAGGGAAGTTCCACCTAATAGTTTATTTAGAGAATTTACCCTTTGTGCTAAGCCTAAATTTGAAAAAGTATTAAAATTTTGGTGTAGCACCTATTCACCCCCCCCCTCTAGGTGCCCATACGATCCATTTCAATTGGTATCAGAGCCCCAGCTCTTAATTCGGGCTTAACCGCCTAAGAGTAGTATGGGTACTAAGGATGATGGGAATGAGGCTGTGGAGAAGGTCACAATGGATGATCTCAGGTCGTTGGAAACAACCTTGTTGAAATCCTTTGAGGCCAAGATGGAGGAGATGAATCAAATGATTGCTCGCCTCACATCACCCATATCCCCATCTCCATCCTCCTCTGAAGCTGCCACACCATCATCTAAGGAAAAGGGTAACACCGGATCCAAGGATGATGATATGGAAGGTGAAAAACTTAATGGTTCCACCTCCAAGAAGGGAAGTGGTAAGGAGGAATATAGTGAGGTTCGCCACGTATATTCCCCCGACCCACCTATCCCTCATCCTCATATAAACAATAGGGGTGATCCACCCAAGCTCACTGCATCCTCTTTCAATCAATGGCAATTCTTAATGAAATCTCATGTTTGCAGCTCCTCTATTGAACTTTGGAGGATTATTGAAGAGGGTCTTCATATTGGAGATCAAACCAACCTAACAAGAAGAGAAGTTGTGGACAGCCAGTTGAATGCCACCGCTCTCCACATGATACAGCTGGGTGTGGGTCCCAAAGACATGCCACACATTGAACATCTCAACACAGCTAAAGAAGCTTGGGATACTCTTACAGATCTCTTTGTTGGGAATGAAAGCATGAGAAGGAACAAGTATGATGCCCTTAGTAATGAAGCTGAGGGATTCAACATGTTGGATGGTGAAAACCATGAGGACATGTATAGAAGACTCAAGGGCATCGCAACAACATTTAGAAAGCATGGGGCCACTCACATTGACGATGCATGGATAAAAAGGAAATATGTGAGTGCCTTAATGCCTTTCGAGCCAACGGACTTGAAGAGCCTGCAAGGTAGACATAACTACCATCAAATGACATCCAATGAAGTCATGCAAGAAATGGCGTCATTCAAAGTGGCAGCAAAGAATGCTGAAGATGCCCGTGCTCGGGCCATTGGAATGCAAAAGGGTGTCAATGTGGCTCAAAAAGCCAATGCTGTTGAGCAAGAGGAAGATGAAAGAGTTTTTGAGGGGGCCTCCATGGACTGCCCCGATGAAGTCAAACGTGCTCATGGTGAGTACATGGCGTTTTATGCAAGGAACTTTTGGAAGGACCCTGCCAAAGCCAAGTCGGAACTTGAGCGCAAGAATGGGTCAAATGGAAGAAGGGAAAGTGGCCCAAGATTGAGAACTTGCTACAACTGTGGAGATAGAATGCACTTTGTACCCGAGTGTCCGTATCAAAATAGAGAAGACAATGCTGGCAGGCTCATTCTTAAAGAGAAATCTAAAGCACCTAAGAAGAAGCCATTTATTAAGAAGAATGGCCCCTTCAAGTAACAACCCAAGATCGTCTTAGTTGCACAAGAAGAATACTCCTCTGCAAGTGAAGATGAAGAGGATGATGATAGTTCCCGCGAGGTGGCTGCTATAGCCACCACATCGACTCCTTCATCTCTCTTCGACTCGCCAAACGAGAACGTCATCAACAACAACGCCACTTGCCTAATGGCAAGAGGATCCGAGGTATCAACTTCTAGCTCTTCATTTCCTAAGACTAACATAATCTTGGATATGGATGATCATGACAGTCTTAAAATGAAAGAAGAAGTTATTGCTTTGGATACTTTTTTCACTAACCTACAAGGTGAGCACAAACTCCATTTTGATGCTCTTATGAGTCAACTTGCTCAAGCCGAAGATATTCTTGAAGAAAAGGGCAGAATTGAAAGAGAAGATGCCTTGGAGATAGCTTCTTTGAAGAATGCCTTGGAAGAGGAAGAGGAAGCTCGAGTATCTTTGGAAGAGAGACTCGAATCCATTGAGGAGTCACAGGAAGAAGCTATAGCTCATCTCATCAAAGAACGTGACCTTGCTCTTGCAAGGGTAAAGAACTCAAGAAAGAAAAGATTGATTTTGGGGCTGTTCATGCTAGACTTTTGGAGAAGTTTGATAATCTTGAAAGTGCTCACAAGGCATTGAAGAGTGATCATTCTACTTTAAATGAGTCTCATGACCAGCTCCAAACTCAATTGAAACGGTATGATGTGCCAAGTACCTCCACTTCATCCTCTGGAAAAGAAGGTCTTGCAAGAAGTTCTCAACACAAAGGTAAAGAAGTTATTGATGAGATACTGAGCAAGCAAAGGACAAACAATAGTAAACAAGGTCTTGGTTACATTCCCAAGACAAAGAGCAAGAAAAACAACAACAAGAAGAAGAAGAGCAAGACTGCTCAACCAAAGACTAGCAACATTACCAATGACAAGACTAATTATGATGGTTTTGCAGGGGTCAACAATCCTAACTTTGAACTATATTACGATTATTATGGTGATGTTTACGCTAGTTATGTAGGTCCTTATGATTGTTATATTCCTTGGTCTATTTGGGTTCCCAAGACCCTTGTTACTAACATGAGAGGACCCATTGAAAAATGGGTACCTAAAACCAAGAAGTAATTTTCTTGCAGGGCTATGCTTCCGGTGGTTCTACATGGGTAATCGATAGCGGTTGCACGAGTCATATGACCCTACCCGGGGGTATCCCCCCAACACCAATTTAGGTATTGTGGTTGTACGATAAAATTGGAATGGTATCGCATCCGAATCCAACCATCAGTTTTGTAAAAGGGTTAAGGCTCATGCCTCAACATTTTCATCATCATAAACCATTTGTGTTTCTCAACACATGTCAAAACCTCTCAATATAATGACTCATCATTCCAAGGTTTTCATAAATCATTTTCACCAAGTGTTCCCATCTAAAGTGACTCAAGTTTTTATCTACTCTAAACTACTAAGTTAAGAGTGTTCACTAAGGTGGAAAGATGGGATCAATCTCATGCCATAGAATGACATCTAAGGTTATCTAAATAGGTCAAGTTTTATACTCTTTATGCTACCTTCAAAACAAGTAAAGGACTTTGGTAAAGTAAAGAAGTAAAAGCTTGGAAATAAACTTGGAGTAAGTAATAGTCAAGGTGGTATAACCAAAGCATGCCCAGTGTATCTTGCTCAGATTATCTAGCTTAATTCTAGCTGGCTAAGCATTATACTTGCAAGTGTTAGCTCAAATAGTGTTTTTGGTTTTTGTTTGAAAATTGCCCACAAGGTGTTTGTAGAAATGGCCGAAAGAGTTCAAGTTTTGAATTTTTGGATGAATTTTGGTGGATTTGATAGACACATGCTTATGCCTCTGTGGTTGCTTGGGTTTTGAAAATGGAGCTAATTTGAGTGGTTTTTGAATTAGTGTGATCTTGATACATACACTAGATTCAATTTTCAATTGCCATTTAAAATTAGTGTTTGAAAGTTTTTGGCAGATCACAAAGTGGGCCTTAGTACATCACTACATGTACTAGCAAGGGTGCAAAGATCCATATTTATTTCTGTTAAGAATTGAGTCCTAGGAATAGCCAAAGTAGGCATGTTGATTAAAATGGCACAAATGACCATTTCTTTCTTTTATTCATTTTGATTTCTTTTTCTTTGGGATTTGTTTGGGAATGATCTAGATGATGTTTATTTCACCTAAGAGTCATTTTACAAGCAATGGCTCAATTAATCAAAGCAATTCAAATCAACTCCTAATTTTGGGAATGATCTAGGTTCCCTCCTCTGTTATTCCCCATCGCCGCCCCTCCTCTGTCCCCGTCCCCGTCGCCGCCTCCTCCTCCATCCCATCGAAATCCACCCTCCCTGTACTCGTTGCCCTCCACCCAGTCTCCTCCTTCACCGAAATGCGGGCTCCCCTACTCGTTCCCCGCCTTCCCCTTGACACGGCCGCTGTTGGAGATATGCCCAAGAGGTAATAATAAAAGTGGTTATTATTATATCTTTGTGTTTATGATGAATGTTTGCATCCCATGCTGTAATTGTATTATAAGGAAACACTAATACATGTGTGTTTTGTAAACATAAAAGGGTCCCTAGTAAGCCTCTTGTTAAACTAGCTTGTTGGTTAATTGATGATCATGGTTTCCTGATCATGGACATTGGATGTCATTAATAACAAGGTTGTATCATTAGGAGAATGATGTAATGGACACACACACACCCATAGTAAGCGTAGCATTAGATCAAGTCATTAAGTTCACATTGCTATAAGCTTTCGATACATAGTAACCTAATCCTTCGACCATGAGGTTGTGTTAATCACCATCACCGGATGAGTACTTTGATGACATCAAACACCACTTCAGAATCGGGTGGTTATAAAGGTGTCATTAGGTATTCTGAAAGTATGTGTTGAAGCGCATGGACCAAGATTGGGATTTGTCCATCCATATGACGGATAGATATACTCTGGGCCCTCTCGGTGGAATGTCATCTAGTTAGCTTGCAAGCATGTGACTAGGTCACAAGGGATGGCATAACACGGAACGAGTAAAGAGTACTTATCAGTAAAAAGGTAGAACTAGGTATGGAGATACCAACGATCAAACCTCGGATAAGTAGAGTATCACGTGACAAAGGGAATTGGTTTCGTATGTTAATGGTTCTATCGATCACGAAGTCATCGTTGAGTATGTGGGAGCCGTTATGGATCTCCAGATCCCGGTGATGGTTATTGATCGGAGAGGTGTCTTCATCATGTCCACTTATTCACGAACCGTAGGGTGACACACTTAAGGTTCGAAGTTATTTTAAGTAGATATTGAATGTGCGTTGGAGACCGAATGTTGTTCGGAGTCTCGGATTGGATCCGGGACATCACGAGGAGATCCGGAACTGTCCGGAGAATAAGATCCATATAATGGGGATCATTTTCTAAGTTAGGAAATGTTCCACAGTGTTTGTATGGGGATTCTAGAAGGTTTCGGAATGTTTTGGAAGGTTCTAGAAGATATCTTGGAGTTTATTTGAAAACCGAGATAAGATAAGATAAGATAAGGGGAGTTTAAAGGGGAAACTTGGGGGGGAAGGACTCTCCCCCAAGCTCCCTAGTGCGCTGCCCTAAGGGGTGGGCCTAGGGGTGGGAACCCTAGGCCACACCCTCCTCTATATATAGAGGGGTGGGCGCCACCCTCCTGCCCCTTCCTACTCCAAACCCTAGCCGCCTCTCTCTTCCTCCTTCCATCTGCTCCCGGCTTAGGCGGCCTGCAGAATTCTCCACCACCACCACCACGCCTGCGTGTCGATGGGATTGCGGAGAAGATCTACTACCTCCGCCGTCACTGAACAGGAGAGGAAGGTCTGCCGACCAAGACGCAGGACTGCTCATGAAGCGCCACGCTGAAGGATCATCTACTCGATCTTGAGATCGGCAAGTGATCGACTACATCAACCACGAGATCTGATCTCGAACAAGGCTTTGGAAACTACAAGGGTTAGTATAGATCTATCTAGTTGCACTTGTCTAATAGATTAGATCTTGGCTTTTATCTAGATTAGATCTGGGTTTTGTTCGTTCTTGCGGTAGAAATTTTTGTTTTCCATGCTACGAACCCATCAGTGGTATCAGAGCCTTGTCTATGCGTAGATCTGTTGCACGAGTAGAACACAATGGTGTTGTGGGCGTTGGTGCTCGTGCCGTCTTTGTCTGTGTACTTTGCATCTTGCGGTATGGTGGGATGAAGCGGCTCGGGCTAACATTACATGTCATCGCACATGAGACTTGCTCCACGCTTGACGTGCAACTTGCTTGGCACAAGTGGCTTTGCGGGTGTCTGTCTCTCCCATCATAGTATAGATCAAATCTACACTTTGCACTTGATAGCACTTGTATCAACGTTGTGGTTCAGTTTCGTAGGTAATATCCGTTCTTATTTGAAAGCCCCAAACCACGTAAAACTTGCAAAGAAAATTAGAGGCGTCTAACTTGTTTTTGCAGGGGTTTTGTGATGTGATATGGCCATCATGTGATTGTGATTATATTTGATGTATGCAATGATCCTTGTTGTAATATGACAACCGCGAGCCTAATGGTTGTCTTTAATTCTGTTAAGACCTGCGTGTCTATTCATCTTGTAATAGCTTTATTCCAAGTAGTTGTAATAGTTGCTTATGATGATGGACAACCATGAAGCGACGCCACTGAACTTGACGCAATGCTGGTAATGATGGAGATCATGTCCGTGCTTTGGAGATGGAGATCGAAGGCACAAGAAGAAAGGGCCATATCATATCACACTAATTATGAATTGCCTGTGATGTTAATCCTTTATGCATCTTGTATTGCTTAGATCGCGACGGTAGCATTATAAGATGATCCCTCTCACTAAATATCAAGTAATAAAAGTGTTCGTCCTTAGTTGGCACCGTGGCTAAGACTCGTCGTTTCGAAGCATCTCGTGATGATCGGGTGTGATAGATTCTACGTGTGCATACAACGGGTGCAAGCCAGATTTGCACATGCGGAAACTAAGGTTAATCTTGATGAGCCTAGCATGTACAGACATGGTCTCGGAACACGGAATACCGAAAGGTAGAGCACGAGTCATATGAATGATATGATGAACATGAAGACTGTTCGCCGATGAAACTACATCTTCTCTCGTGAAGATCGGACCTGTTGTAGTGGACTTGGTTCGTGTAATCACTAAGACAATGTGAGGGATGTTGTTTTGAGTGGGAGTTCACCTAGTTAGTTTAAGAATTAAAATTGAACTCAATTTATCATAAACTTAGTCTAAACTACTTGCAAATTTGTTGTAGATTATGGCGAACCTCTCCATCAATTTCAATGCGTTCCTAGAGAAAGAAAAACTTAAGAACAATGGAAGCAACTTCAAAGATTGTCCTCAGGGCTGGTCAGATGACCTATGTGCTCGATGCACCGCTAGGTGACCCACCTGCAGAAGATGCCACCGATGACGTAAAAAATGTTTACGCCACTTGGACTCCACAGCCGGTGCCATCCTGACGGTCTGAAACGGAGCTTGAGCGCTTTGAGCACCACGACCGCTCGAGATCATTAAGGAGCTCAAGCTCATTTTTGAGACTCACGCCGTGGAGAGCTATGAGGCCTCCAAAAGTTCTTTACCGCAAGATGGAAGAGGGAAGTCTCGTTAGCGAGCACGTGCTCACCATGTCTGGGCACACAAACAAGCTCCAAGAGTTGGGGATAACGATTCCTAATGAGTTAGGGATTCACCGTGTCCTCCAATCACTGCCACCGAGTTATAAGAACTTTGTGATGAACTACAATATGCACTACATGAACAAGACGTTGCCTGAACTATCGTCCATGCTGAAAACTGCTGAAGTGGAGATCAAGAAGGAGCACCAAGTGTTGATGGTCAATAAGACCACCAATTTCAAGAAACAGGGCAAGCCTAAGAACAAGGGCAACTTCAAGAAGGATCGCAAGAAAGTCGCCGCACCTACTAAGAAGCCCAAGGCTGGTCCTAAGCCTGAAATCAATGCTTCTCGCAAGGGTGCTGGTCATCGGAAGCGAATCGCCCCAAGTACCGCAGATTCAAGAACGGCAACATCAAGAAGAAAGGTATATTCGATATACATGTTATTGATGTGTATCTTACTAGTAATCGTAGTAGTGCTGGGTATTTGATACCGGTTCGGTTGCTCATATTTGTAACTCAAACAGAGTCATGGAATAAACGAAGACCCGAGAGACGAGGTTATGATGCGCGTTCGAAATGGCTCCAAGGTTGATGTGATCGCCGTCGGCACGCTCCCTCTACATCTACCTTCGGGATTAGTTTTAAATTTGAATAATTGTTATTTGGTGCCTGCGTTAAGCATGAACATTATATCCGGATCTTGTTTATTGCAAGTAGACTCTTTTAAGTCCGAGAATAAAGGTTGTTCGATTTATATGAGTAATATCTTTTATGGTAATGCACCTGAGATGAATGGTTTATTCTTACTGAATCTCGATAGTAGTGATACACATGTTCACAACATAAATGCTAAACGAACAAAATTGAATGATAATTCTACATACATGTGGCACTGTCGTCTTGATCACATTGGAGTGAAGCGTATAAAGAAACTCCATTCTGATGGACTTCTTGAATCACTTGATTTTGAATCACTTGAAAGATGCGAAGCATGTCTAATGGGAAAAATGACTAAGACTCCATTCTCTGGAATAATGGAGCGAGCTACAGACTTATTGGAAATAATACATACCGATGTGTGCGGTCCAATGAGTGTAGCATCGCGTGGTGGATATCGTTATGTTCTCACTTTCACGGATGACTTAAGTAGATATGAGTATGTCTATTTTATGAAACATAAGTCCGAAACTTTTGAGAAGTTTAAGGAATTTCAAAGTGAAGTGGAAAATCATCGTAACAAGAAGATTAAGTTTCTGCGTTCTGACCGTGGAGGTGAATATCTAAGTTATGAGTTTGGCATGCATTTAAAGAAATGTGGAATACTTTCATGATTGACACCGCCGGAACACCACAACAGAATGGTGTGTCCGAACGTCAGAATCGAACTCTCTTAGATATGGTTCGTCTATGATGTCTCTTACAGATTTACCGCTATCGCTTTTGGGGCTATGCATTAGAGACACCGCATTCACTTTAAATAGGGCACCATCTAAATCCGTTGAAACGACCGCATTTAATTGTGGTTTGGAAAGAAACCTAAGTTGTCGTTCCTTAAAGTTCGGGGTTGCGAAGCGTATGTAAAGAAGTTACAACCTGATAAGCTAGAACCCAAAGTGGAGAAATGCGTCTTCATAGGATACCCTAAAGAAACAATTGGGTATACCTTCTATCAAAGATCCGAATGCAAAGTTTTCGTTGCCAAGAATGGATCCTTTCTTGAAAAGGAGTTTCTCTCGAAAGAAGTGACTGGAAGGAAAGTAGAACTCGACGAGGTTATTGAACCTTCTCTCGGGGTTGAGAATAGCGCAGACCGAAGATGTTTTCGTACCGCACCAACCGGAGAGGAAGCTAATGATGGTGATCATGAAAATTCGAACGGTTACTATCGAACCTCGCAGTCAACGAGGGTTCGTACCACTCTGAGTGGTATGACTGCCTTGAACGCCATGTTGGTGGACAACACCGATGACCGCGACGTATGAAGAAGCTATGGTGAGACCAGATTCGACAAATGGCTAGAAGCCATGAAATCCAAATAGGATCCATGTACGAAAACCAAGTATGGACTTTGGTGGACTTACCGGATGGCCGTAAGAAGGTCGAGAACAAATGGATTTTCAAAAGAAAACAGATCGATGGTAATGTTAATGTCTATAAGCTCGACTTGTCGCGAAGGGTTCCGACAAATTCAAGGTGTCGACTATGATGAGACTTTCTCACCAAAGAAGCTAAAGTCTGTGAGGATTTTGTTAGCAATTGCTGCATATTTCGACTATGAGATATGGCAGATGGATGTCAAAACGGCGTTCCTTAATGGTGACATTGAGGAAGAGTTGTACATGGTAAAACCCAAGGGTTTTGTCGATCCTAGTGATGTCGACAAGGTATGCAAACTTCAGCGCTCCATTTATGGACCAAGCAAGCATCCCGGAGTTGGAATCAACGCTTTGATAAAGTAATCAAATTTTATGGTTTTATACAAACTTATGGAGAAGCTTGTATTTACAAGAAAGTGAGTGGGAGCTCAGCATTCCTAGTACTATATGTAGATGACATATCTGATTGGGAATGATATAGAACTTCTTAATAGCGCCAAAGCCTATTTGAATAATAGTTTTTCAATGAAGGATCTTGGAGCGGCATATATTCTAGGCATCAAGATTTATAGAGATAGATCAAGACGCCGCTAGCGCTTTCACAAAGTACATACCGGACAAAGTTCTAAAGAAGTTTAGAATGGAAGAGATCAAGAAAGGGTTCGTGCCCATGTTGTCGTAAGACCTTGAGTAAGACTCAAAGTCCAGCTACTACAGAAGATAGAGAGAAGATGAATAATGTTCCTATGCCTCAGCCATAGGTTCTATCATGTATGCCATGTTGTGTACAAGACCGGATATAGCACATGTCGTTAGTTTGACTAGCGATATCAAAGTGATCCCGAATGGAGCATCGGACAGCGGTCAAGAATATCCTTAAGCACCGAATAGGACTAAGGATATGGTTCTTTCTTATGGAGGTGATGAACAGCTTGTTGTAAAGCTACACCGATGTTAGTTGGAACACCGATCCGGATGACTCAAGTCATAGTCCGGATACGTATTTATTTTGAATGGTGCTGCGAGTCGAGGAGTGCCAAGCAAAGCGTTGTGGCGAAATCTTCAACTGAATCGTAATACATAGCTGCTTTGAGGTCGCAAGAAGCCATATGGATGAAGGAGTTCATTACTGAACTTGGCGTGGTTCCTAGTGCGTTGGACCCGATGGCCATCTACTGTGACAACACAGGTGCCATAGCTAATGCACAGGATCCAAGGTCACATAGCAAGCTGAAGCACATCAAGCTACGTTTCCATGCTATTCGCGAGTATGTCCGAGATGGTGACATAAAGATTTGCAAAGTACACACTCATCTAAATGTGGCAGATCCGTTGACTAAACCTCTCCCTAGAGCAAAGCATGACCAACACCAGAACGCCATGGGTGTTAGGTATATTACCATGTAATCTAGATTATTGACTCTAGTGCAAGTGGGAGACTGTTGGAGATATGCCCAAGAGGCAATAATAAAAGTGGTTATTATTATATCTTTGTGTTTATGATGAATGTTTGCATCCCATGCTGTAAGAAACACTAATACATGTGTGTTTTGTAAACATAAAAGAGTCCCTAGTAAGCCTCTTGTTAAACTAGCTTGTTGATTAATTGATGATCATGGTTTCCTGATCATGGACATTGGATGTCATTAATAACAAGGTTGTATCATTAGGAGAATGATGTAATGGACACACACACCCATAGTAAGCGTAGCATTAGATCAAGTCATTAAGTTCACATTGCTATAAGCTTTCGATACATAGTAACCTAACCCTTCGACCATGAGGTTGTGTTAATCACCATCACCGGATGAGTACTTTGATGACATCAAACACCACTTCGTAACTGGGTGGTTATAAAGGTGTCATTAGGTATTCTGAAAGTATGTGTTGAAGCGCATGGACCAAGATTGGGATTTGTCCATCCATATGACGGATAGATATACTCTGGGCCCTCTCGGTGGAATGTTATCTAGTTAGCTTGCAAGCATGTGACTAGGTCACAAGGGATGGCATAACACGGAACGAGTAAAGAGTACTTATCAGTAACAAGGTAGAACTAGGTATGGAGATACCAACGATCAAACCTCGGATAAGTAGAGTATCGCGTGACAAGGGAATTGGTTTCGTATGTTAATGGTTCTATCGATCACGAAGTCATCGTTGAGTATGTGGGAGCCGTTATGGATCTCCAGATCCCGGTGATGGTTATTGATCGGAGAGGTGTCTTCATCATGTCCACTTATTCACGAACCGTAGGGTGACACACTTAAGGTTCGAAGTTATTTTAAGTAGATATTGAATGTGCGTTGGAGACCGAATGTTGTTCGGAGTCTCGGATTGGATCCGGGACATCACGAGGAGATCCGGAACTGTCCGGAGAATAAGATTCATATAATGGGGATCATTTTCTAAGTTAGGAAATGTTCCAGAGTGTTTGTATGAGGATTCTAGAAGGTTTCGGAATGTTCCGGAAGGTTCTAGAAGATATCTTGGAGTTTATTTGAAAACCGAGATAAGATAATATAAGATAAGGGGAGTTTAAAGGGGAAACTTGGGGGGGATGGAAGAACTCTCCCCCAAGCTCCCTAGTGCGCCGGCCCTAAGGGGTGGGCCTAGGGGTGGGAACCCTAGGCCACACCCCTCCCTCTATATATAGAGGGGTGGAGGCGCCACCCCTCCTTGCCCCTTCCTACTCCAAACCCTAGCCGCCTCTCTCTTCCTCCTTCCATCTGCTCCGGCTTAGGCGAAGCCCTGCAGAATTCTCTCCACCACCACCACCACGCCGTCGTGCTGATGGGATTGCGTGGAGAAGATCTACTACCTCCGCTGCTCGCTGGAACAGGGAGAGGAAGGTCTGCTTCGACCGACGCAGACCGTCATGAAGCGCTGCCGAACGCGCCGGAAGGATCATCTACTCGATCTTGAGATCGGCAAGTGATCGACTACATCAACCACGAGATCCGATCTCGAACAAGGCTTTGGAAACTACAAGGGTTAGTATAGATCTATCTCGTTGCACTTGTCTAATAGATTAGATCTTGGCTTTTATCTAGATTAGATCTGAGTTTTGTTCGTTCTTGCGGTAGAATTTTTTTGTTTTCCATACTACGAACCCATCAGCCGCGTGCTAGATCGAGGTACGTTCCCCGCCTCCTTTTCTTTACATAAGAAGCGTTACTGTCCTTTGATCGATCAAGCACATGGGAAGATGAGCTGACTGGCTACTTGTTGCTTTTCTGTTTGGTCAGCTCAAGGTGGTGGCGAAGAGCATCACCAAGGTGTACAGGGACAACAGCTCCACCGCGCTCATCATCTTCGGCATTCTCAACGCCGTCTCCGCCGGCCTGCTGCACTACATGGCCCTTGTGGAGCTCCTGGCCGCAGAGTTCATGGGGCCCAAGCTATAGGCCAGCGCCAGGCTCCAGCTCGTCTGCTTCCTCGCCGTCCTCCTCAGCACCGGCGGCATGTACGTCATGGCCAAGTGGGTGCTGCCAATAAACTAGCAGCAGTGTACGTGTCGATGCAGTGTAGTAGTAGTGAAGATGGGTGCTACCAATGAACTAGCAGCAGTGTAGTAGTAGTGAATATGGGTGCTGCCAATGAACTAGTAGTAGTGTAGTAGCATTGTGGAGTTGGTTTCAGTAAGTTGAAGATCAGTTCTGTATTTTGGGATATATATGAACTAGTCTCGCAGTTAGCAGACAAGCTATGTAATCTTGAAACCTTTTGGTATATATGAATGAACAAGTTATGGGAAATGATTGTCTTAATTTATGCTTGAAATTTCACAGCCAAATGCTGTTGTATGTACACTGCATTGTGTTGTATCTATGCCTGAAATGTCACGGCATGTTACATGCTTTTTCTGCACTGAATTTTGACAGCATATTAGGTGCTTCTAGTGCACTGTATTTTGACAGCATTTGGCTTCTTTTAGAGATGTATTCTGAAAGTTATAACTCAAATAATGAATAGCAAACACTATGAGCTAAACTGAAGAGAAGCAACCATTATGCACTAAACTAAAGAGAAGCAAACAAGAACTAAAGTGAAGCAAACTAAAGTGAAGTGTGGTTCAGTACAATGCTTCCTGAACTGAAAGACTTGCAACACAATCAAAAACGTTGTGGTTCAGTACATGATATAGTACATGGTGCAGTTACAATATGTGAAAAATAAAACAAGAATATGGTTTAGTACATGGTTAAAGACCAAATTTTGTCATGTTAACTAATTTTTCTAAAGCAAACTGAATTTACTGTCAAAACCATGCCTTGTTAGTCCAACAAAATCATCCAACTCAACTTGCCACCAAATCAACCCACAAAATCGACAAACAACAGAAATTACTTGCCTACAAACTACTTTCCCTAGCCCTTATGTCAGGTTTCCATCTCAAACTCGCCACCTTATACTGTGAGCATGAAGCTGTCCATACTCCTGCCGCTGTCGGTTAAAGAAAGAGGGAGAAAACGAGATTCCTTTGGGGGAAAACAAGAACGAACATGCAGACCTCGCAGCGCCGCACTCCAATCTTCAAATCCAGCTGCCGATCATCCGCCTAGCAGCTGCCTTCATCGACGGGAAAACAGCGGAGAGGTGAGGAGCATCACGAGTTTCCTCGCGCGAGGAGAGCAGGGGCGGGCTCGAACCAGATGCGTTGGGGTTCGACCAGACCAGGTACACATGTCCCTTAACCGGAGTCAACGGTGGCAAAAACCGGTCTCAATACCGCTCTCAGCACGCTGGGGTGATATGCACGGTTTTGGATAGTTAGGGGGACTAAGTGACCCAGTTATTAGTTAGGGGGTTAATGACCCAAACCCAATACTTGTGGGGTGATCTGGACTTCTTTCCCTCCCGACCTGAACTCTCCCCGACTACGCGACTCCATCGTTTGGACGGCCCACCGCGAACCCTCCTTCCCTGCATCGAGATCACCCAGTGGTGCCTTCCTATCCCTGCATCGAGTTCAGCGGCGGAGCCTTCCCACTGTTGCGTCGATTTCCACCGGATGCACCCTCCCCCCCCCCCCCCCCTGCTCCACAGTAGCGCTTGTCTTCCGCATGGACGGCTGGCGTGAGGAGAAGATGAAAAGTTGAGCAAGCCACCGAAGGCACAGTGGTGGCGCTCGGTGTTGACAATCAAGGAGGTGTGCCCGTGGATTTATACAGAGGTAATAACATCAGATCGTTCTTGCAGAATTACTGCGACTACCTAATTTGATCGTGTCCTTGATCCTGACTTTTTTTCTTCTCTGTACTTGTGGTGGGTGTGATTATGTTGATGTATAATACTCCTATAGCAAAATCCTACATCTACATGACCAAGTATGACCAAACATATAGCAAAAGGTTTTGAAACCTGCATCTGTACGAGTACGAGAGAGAGGGCGAGGCCATGGCGGCAGCCTCCACAAGTACGAGCAGGATACTGTACCGATTGATGGATTTGCCATGACAATGGGGAGGACCACGACGGGTTCTTGAGCAGCGGTGCCAGTGTGGGGAGGAATGGGGGTCAGAGGTGGTGGCGTCTACGGCTCGCTAGCTGCTGGGCGAGGGCGACATGCCGCAGCAGCAGCTCAACGTCCCGCGCATTTTCAGTTCCAGTGAGAAGTTATTTGAATTCAGATGCATTTTACAACTAAACATAGTTGCAACAGAAGAGAGAAATTTGGTTTCATGAATATTGTTCCATTCCTTTCTGCGCTGAAGTTTTCACTTATGGCCCTTTCGATTATGTTGTGCTAATAAAACAAATAAACATCGAAACTGGTTATGCCCGACAAAGTTTCCAAAATATAAAATGTATGCGGGATGCAAGTGTTATGGATTCAGAACTCACTTTTCATTTTTAGTTAAACTTTCTCTTATTTATTTTGTTTCTAGAATACTTTCATTCCAATATGACACTATCTATTGCATTTTAATCTGAACTATTATGTCCTTTTGTAGATGATAACACCGTCAATACAGGCAACAACACTCACATGTTTAGTGCAATTCTATCTTTTTGGAAGAAGTTGTCCGGCAAGCTGAACGAACTATACAAAATGTGTTATCTGTGAATATCCTATTCTTACTGATAGGATTTTATTGTGCCAAGGCATATGCTACCTTCATTGGCCAACTTGGTGATTGGGACATACTAGCGATCAGCCTTGCTGTTGCCATTGTCAAGGTTATCGGTACTCTCATGTACATGGCTTCATTTGCATTTCTTGGTAGAATGAAGAACATAGTAGCCATATTAAATTACTAGAAAGCTGAGGGATCACACTTGGATTGTTCTTGGATTCATTCAAATATGAAGAGGGATTAAATATTTACCAGAATCTGGTAATGGTTTCTGCCAACTTTAATATTACTTCATCTACCAATGCTATTCCATTCCACGGAAGAATCAGGTAGTGCTTAACAGCATATGGTCACGGTGTTACCACATCATGTCACGTAGTCCAGTCCGACAGTCTCTGACCTGGGTGGCGCGCGGGGGTATTCAAGTAAGAAGAAGGTAGGGTGATGCTTGAGAGCAAAAGGAAGAGGAGGGAGGACGTGCCCGACGAGCAGTAAAATGGGGTGGATCCAGGAGTGTGAGCATCTCGTGACACCCATCTCCGAATGCTCAAAATCATCAGGGCCATACTGGCCAACCTGCACAGCAAGGAGGACATGTTCGCCTTTGGGTAGGACATGATGACGGCCAAATACCGCAAGCTGAACACCGTTGTACCGCGTTCCTGCTGGATCTCACTTCATAAGATCCCTCCCCAGTAATGCAATTACTTCGACAAGATCAGAGATCCATCCCCAGGTGAACACGTCGATCTACTGAAGTTAACATTCAAATTTCAATCTGCTTTGTATATTGTTCTCACTGGGTTGAGATCAATCATTCAGATATGGAAGATTCTTTTTAGATAAGTGCAAAGGTCTTTATCGATTTTATAGAACAAATAATTCAACTTTAGGCATGTTATGTTTTTCTACTATATCATCTGGATTCCATGTTTTCATTGAAGCATTCAAAATGTTTGTCTACTCAAGCCTATTTTCTGTTTACCTTTGTACTTTATCCATGCAACTGTAGGTTGAGATGCACCATGTCCAACATATTCGCTCCAATGTATAGTAGTTGATGGCTACTGAATTTCTATATTATTTTCTGTATTTGTGATGATTTGTCCTTTGTCTTCCTGCTAGCTTCGCAGTGGATGGATAATCACATGAAGGAACTATGGCATCAATGGAACATAACAATGATACATACATAAGCCTTGTACTTAGAGCTTGAAAGTGTTAGGAAATTTTAATGGAGATGGATCTTTGCTCCATGATAGTATAATAAACCGGATGTCATCATTTTTTATACAGCTACATGCATTTGCACAGTGTCAATCTAATTGAATTTTAGGTGCAGGCAAGAGCAAAAGGACCAGATGGTTGTTATGTATTATTTTTTTATGGCAAAGCTAGAGAAAGACATCCAGATTCTGTGGGATGGAATTGGCTGCATAGTAGAGAAGAGCCTGTAGCTGCCGTTGGCGAGGAGCTGGTAAGAGTCGAGGTTGTCGGCTATGCAGGACAGGACGGCAGGTCACGACACGTGTGGCGGTAAGCACGCAGAACAGGCTGGGCGGCGCGTGCCATGCAGTGCGGCGACGGTGCATTACAGGGTGCATTAGGACGGCGCAGGCAGGCACGCGTGGAGGTGGCAGCGCAGATCGTGATTGTCCCGTTATTTTTTTCCTGTACTGAACAACTCATGTGCGGAGGAGTATGTTAGGCGCGTAACTTTTCTTCCGCGGGGATAGTGCATTAATTGCTAACTGCATATTTGACGCTGGATTAGATCCATCGTACCTATTAAATTTGTTCAAGTGGAGTTGACGGTGCTGCTGATTTCTTTTGTACGTTTGGTGGGGTGTATGTAAGAAAAAAGTTTGTTGTTCTATTAGTTGTAGAGATGAACTTGCTTTCTTTTGAGATAATATGATCAAGAAATTGATTAATTTTATTGTGTACTACAGGAGTCATCTTGTTGTTGGATGTGGAGGCTGGAGATAAAGCTACCTGGCAGTTGTCGCTGCTATCAAATGCGGAGGGAAGAGTGTTATTATTACGGTATTACCAATACGAAGGTGAGTCGCTTAGTGCTGCACCATTCTATTGGATAACAACATTGGGAACCTTGGCAAAGATTCGGAGAAAGTACTTCTCTTCATAAGGTGGCTATTTTGCACGGTTGAATGACCTTTGCACTGCTATGAAAGCCTTTTAATTTCAGGAACATAATGAAGCATATTTTGTCATGTTTAAGCATGTACTTGCCCATGTAATTATACCACAAAATGATCTGATACAGTTTGCGAACAACCCTTGTCAGAAATGATTTAAATTATGATCTCTGGTCAATTTAGAATAGTTACTCATACTTATTCCCATATGTTGTGCCCAATATTGAAGAAATATATTCCAAGATGGATGAGAATGAAGACCCATCCAAGTAGGCAGCCCATGCAGTTAAAATCTAGGTCTGGCCTGGAGCATGTAGGTGATAGGTTTGGCTCAAAGTGAAGGACTTGCAAATACTCTTCATGGTATTGCAAGGTTCTTTTCTCTGTGTTGATTTCTTAGCAAATACTCTTACATTGAAATGCTCTCCAACTGCTTGTTTGGTTATTTATTTATGTTCTACTGGCCCGATTAATTTTACATTGCAAAACTCTTCATGTTTTCATGCATTTCCATTCTATTTCCTGAAATCCATTGGAGCTAAACTTATTTGATTCTAATTCATGACACAATTGTATCATTTAGAGCAAGCTGTTGGAATGTATTCAGCATTACGGTCCATGTTCCATCTGATAAATTAACTTCTTGTCCGAAACTTCTATTCTCTCGGCATAGTTAGTGCTCATACCGTGATAAATATGTTTTAACACAATTGCTCTTTTTTGACGGGGAACAACAAGCGTTATAGAAGAGGGGAAAACACTTCATGTAAATACAATGGTGTGAAAGAGAAAAAACAAAGGAGCAAAAACCCACAGCAATACATTGCTCTTTGGCAGGTTGCCTTGGAATTCCCTTAAATTCGTTACTGCAGTCACTTGTCTATGGTACAATTTTCTGTAGTTTGGGATAATTTGAGTGGACAACAGTGAAGTCATGTGGTTCTTCTAATATTCTATGGCTCTGTTATTGCTGCCCCATTTTACACGCTATGGAATAAGATTAATGATCCGAGTGACTTCCAGTTTTTAGTTTGGCAGCCTGGATACAACTGATTCCTAGGGTATGCTATTTTAGTGAAGGCCTTGGTGAAGCTCAAAAGAGTTGTTGCTCTGTCTTTTTTTCTACGACATGTCCATGTGCTGGGTGTTGTATTCCATGATGTGGTACTGGCACTACTTGGATTTATTGTTGGTATGGTAGCTTCCAGTGTGTGTTACATGTGGTGCTATGCACTGGAATTTGAATGCTCTGTGCTTATTTGCTATTGTATTTGCATTCGTTCCATAGAAATTGTGCAATCTTCAGAATTTGTGAATAACACATGCCGGTTCTGGTTCAAAGAAGTGAAAGCGATTGTTTAGAATTTGTGATATAGAGAATATCAGATCTATTGTGTATAGCCATTAGCCAAAGATTAAACAATATTTGATATTAACTTCAACAAAGATTGATGTCATGGGTCAGAGAAGGTACGTGTTTATAAATATTTTGTTAAAAGTTACACTTAATATACTTAGGTTTGTTTCTAAGGAATAGTTCGTGTCAATGAGAGACTAGAGTTTTTCTTTACTTTTCTCATTAAAGATACAAGGATGCTAGATATAGATATATTGTAATATGTCCAATATATATATATATATATATAATGTCTATACTTGTAATGTGTCCAATATATATACACGGTCTATACTATAGTAAGAAAACAAATAAGATTAGAAAATAAGTAGTAAGTACCTATTTCTTTTTTGAGACATGAGCAAGGGAACTAATTGTGAATTGAAGCGTGTCATTTTCAAAATGGTATAAATGAGCTGAAAGTGAAACCTAAGTGGTTTGAGCGATACAAACTACAATATTTCTAATAATTTAACACTGTACTATCCAAATTAATTTATTGAAAATATAAACAACTAAAATAAAAAAGAAATATTTCTCGTGTGACCTACCCAACAACCACATCTAAAAATATCTTGAAGTTTCATCATTATATTAGGTTACCTTGATGTCTCGACTCTTAATATTTTGTCCTCTTCTGTCAGAATTTTTATAACGTTAAATAAAGTTCACACTAATCATGTTGATTGAATCATGTATGAGATTTACCTAAATTATAGTGGTGGTGTAGCTTGAAAGCCAAGGGACAAGAAAGGAGCAAGCAGAATTGAACAAGATAATTTTGGTTTTTTTTGTTTGCCAATTTTTCTCCCGTTGCAACGCACGGGCATGTTTCCTAGTCTTGTAAAATGTGTGACATAGCCACAAGAGACTAATCTATATGGATACTACGTTTGCAAGCTCATTTGTGTTATGACTACTGAAGCCCATGGAAACTCTTCGAGTACGTAAACAATATATTCACAATGTATTTCTATTACAATAATTTGTGTTGAGTTCCATTCATATTTTTTTATCATGATTGATCTTATTCATATTGATCGCCTTCTTTATAGTTGGATGCGATGCGGGAAAAGCTCCTACCACATGACCGCCTAATAGCAATCCAAGAGGAATTGGTGAGATTTCTGGTTGATAAGGTCATAGACCCATACGGAGAATACAGTCTAGATAGACCCTAAAGCATCCATCTAATGATCTCCATATGTAATCAAATAGACAGGCTCTGGACCTGGTTGGGACTCGTATACCAAATTATTTATATATATGTATGTATGCTCGTAACAGAAATTATATTATATGCATCAACGTGTACAAGTACTTTGTAGTAGAGTCGTGTATGTATGCGAAAACTTGTTTGAAATGAAAATACATAATAAAAAATAATTAAAAACAAAACGCAAAATGAAAAGAAAAACACAGAACTCTAAAATCCCATCTCCTGTCGCGGCAGCTAGGCCCAAAACACTGCCACAGGTGGGAACCTTTAGTCCCGGTTTATGTTACGAACCGGGAGTAAAAGTCCTCCAGCCCAGTGCACGACGCGAGGCCACGTGGTGGAACTCTAGTTCCGGTTGGTAACAAAACCGTGACTAAAGATTGGACCTCTAGTCCCAACACCGCAGTCTCGGTTTGGCAACCGAGAATAAGGCCGACTTCTTTTCAGCTTTTGAACAGATTCTAGGCCAAAATCACAAAAGCCCAAAAGAAGGGGTTCGATTCTAGCCAGCTTTTTTTCACCGCGAATCTCATTTCCTTCACAAAATGAGAATCGGGTCGGGAATCGATTCTGGACAGGGGAATCCCCGCGAGAAATCGAACCGGTATCCACCGGTGCCCCTTCAGCTACGTTTATTTACAGGAAATGCCACCGAAGGAAAATAGGGTAAGGAAAAGAGGAAAAGGCATCGCCTCTCTGTCTCCCTCGCCCAGCCGCTACCCAGTCCGCCGCGCCGCTGCGACGCCGTCGCCAGCCTCCGCCACCACGGCCTACAGCTGTGATGTTGATGCCCAGCCGCCAGCTCGTGCGCCGCGCCGCCGCCTAGCCCAGCCGCCAACTCACCCATTGCGTCGCCAACCGCCCTAGCCGCCACCTCGTCGCCGCGCCGCCGCTCGCCCCAGCCGCGCCTGACGCGACCGTCGCCAAACGCAACTCCGCGGCGTCGAACGCCCAACGCGCTGCTGATACTGAAGATGAGCTTCCTGGAGGCCAAGTACGTATACGCCCGGGAGGATCTGTCCAGCATCAGCGACAACTGTTTGTCAGATCAATCCGGAGTACTAGTACTTCATTCGTGAGATTTTTTTTAATTTTAATTGCTCAATCACTAAATTACCTTTCTTTTATTTCGGACATCTAATGAATTATACAACTTAGGGTATTATCTCATTTCACTTTTTTACAATCTTCTTTATTCATTCTATCTCATTATGTGCTTAAACCTAGCATACGTATGAAATTTAGGAGCATTATAGACATTTCACAACTCAACTCATCAAACAAGCCAAATGTCTCCAAGCCAAAAAGAATGGAAAGAACCTGATTCTGTGAGCTTCTCCCCACCACAGCTTCTCCTCACAATCTCCTAAAATCTAGCTTCTCTAGAATCACAAGCTGAAAAGAAGTCAGCCTAAAGGCCTTACGAACCAGCACTAGAGGCATGTTTTCTACTAGTGGTAGCTTGTGAAGCAACTACTACGGTTTAACCAAATGCGTAGTGTACTACCCATCAGTCCGCAAATAAATGATTTAGATCGTTGATATCTGGACGTGTTTTATTAATATAAATATGTACAATCTAGATAATTCAAATTATTTATTCAGACAGGGGAGTAGTTAATCAGCAGCCCTGCTGATGTTGCACTTTAACAATCCAATAGCGACGAAAAGTAACTCTAGATTAGTATGTAGACTAATGGGGGAAGTAGTTAATCAGACAGCCGTGCTGCTGTTGCACTTTAATAATCCTATGGCGACGTAAAGTAGTAACTCTAGAATATTAATGAGCAAGCGACATAAAGTAACTATTAATAACTCTTATGTATGTTTTAACTTTGTGAAAGAAGTGTATTTAAACCTTTTTCGTGTAGGTTCACGAAGCTAAAACAGTCCTTTCATAAGCTAAAACATCTTATATTTTGAAACGGATGGAGTACTATTGAGCATGTGGTTGAGAAGGATTTAGCGTTTTCCCATCTTGTATTTACAAGTTAAGAAGGCACTCTGAACGAAGACAATAGAGAACAAACAAGGACGCAGTGTTTCCACCACCCGTTGGAGGTCTCTGTCTTATCCAACAGTTGTGAGTGTTTTAAGATTCGTCCCGGTATATTTTGCACTTTCAACTTGTACCGTATCTTGTATGGAAAAAACCGCGAAGAAATCACAGAATAACCTGCTTTTTCGAAGATATTAGGATCTAACCTGCTCACCATGGTCCCTTTAGCGCCTGGTGAAAAACGCCATGGTCTCGTCTGACGTGGCGGTCAACCTCGGCCGCGGACCCACTCTTTGATGTTTGGCGCTTTTCAAGGGCGCACCATGCCTACAGCCATGGCGTTTTTGAGGGGGGCGACATGCCCCTTGACTAAGAAAACCAACACGAGCACCCCTGACCCCTCCTAGTTTCCCCTCCCCACCCTCTTACCTCCCCGACCCGAGAAACAGAGGCAATGGCGGTGGCTCCCGTCCCATCCCATCCTCCCTTAAATCCCCACTCTAAAACACACAGATCCGAGACGATTTCTGGTGGATTTTCTTCCGCTCCCCCACTTAAGGTATTCTCATTTGATTCTCTTTCTTATATTTGTTAAAATCATCACATTGCCCTCATCTTTTTAACCCTAGTTCATCCAAGAATTTTGAATTTCTTTGGAGATTTGGCATGTATATGGTAGAATGACAGTTTGTTAATGTTAGTAAATTAGTGTGGTTGCTTGGTTAGGGTTAGTAAAATTAAGTGTGGTAGAATTTCAAATTAGTTTGGAGATTTGACATGTATATGGTAGAATGATAGTTTAGAAAATTAGTGGGTTTGCTAATTTGCTTAGTATGCAATTCAAGTTTCTTATATATGACATGTGTCTTGTTGCTAATTTTGAACTTCTCTATTTGCTCACATTTGTGGACATACTAATGCCTCCAGTTCTAATCCTCCATTGCTACTCCTCCATGCTAAAGCCCAAATTGCTAGATGTCAATTTGTGAACATATATGTAGTATTTAGATATCAGTTTGTTTGATTTAGTTAGATTCTTTATCTACTGTGGACATACTGATGCCTTCATGCATGCTCAACTGTTGGAGCTAAACAATGCAAACATATGTGTTTAAATCTAAGTAATGGTATTGATTGTTATCCGCTCACATATGTACGATGGAAGGTGAATCAGTCTCTCATAGAACATAAGTGTGGTGGTTTAGAGAATTTCCATACGTAGGACATATATTGGAACATAAGTCTAGTTTCTGTTAACACTGATTCTTTGTACGAAAATATCCACTTCTCTTTTTTGCTCACATATGTAGGATGGAAAGAGAATCTATTTTGAATGGACGTTACGATCAACGCCACTATGGGAGGTACATTGTGGAGAAGAGAGAGGTCTTCAAGTGGTTGCACCCGAGGTCCAATGAGGTGCGTAGCAAGAAGATGTTGTATGACGAGCGCTACACGAAGTATGTTGAGCGGGCTAGACTTCTCCATTTCGTCCAGCGTGTCTCGTGTTCGACGCCACATATGGACCCTTGTTTGATCAGAGCGCTTCTTGATAGATGGAGATCAGAGACGCACAGTTTTCACCTCCCTTATGGTGAAATGACTGTGATTTTGTAGGATGTCTCCATGATCTTTGCGCTTCCCATCAAAGTACACCCGGTGTATATGAGCTCAAATTCCGATAAGTGGCCTCAAGTTATGATTGTCTTAATTGGTAAGGAGCCGATGCAAGAGAAGATGTCTGCCGGTGCTACTTACAAATGGATACAACAAAATTTTAGCAAGTGCCCCAATGGCGCCGATGCGGAGGTGATCCAGATGTATGCCCGTGCATATTTGTGGTATGTCATAAATATGACTCTTTTCTCGGATGGCACGGGAAGGAACGCATCCTTCATTTGTCTCACTCTATTTGCAAAATAGGGCTATAGGGGTTAGGCCACACAGCTGGGGTTCGGCGATACTCGCTTGTTTGTACCAACTGGTAATAAACCATACTTATTGGATGGTACTACTAAATATGTTTGCTCAACTTGATACTTACATATGCTTGCTCCATATGCAGTTGGATGAGGCATCTTGTAGGACCGGAAAAGGAGCAAGTATTGGTGGACCTATGGTTCTACTCAAGATATATTCGTGGTTGCGCATACCAGTTGGGTGCCCCATTTCGATGAAGGAAAACCCGTGGGACGATCATGGCAATATCCGTCTTCACGGGCCTACATGGGCATACTTGTGGGATAATACCAAAGTTTTCCACGGTGAATCTGTGGAATGCTACTTGCAGTACACCAACCAAATCGACTTTCTAACTCCGGATAAGGTAATAGTTTGATTGTTCTCAATGTCACATGTTTTCCTACAAATATACGTCGAATCGACATGCTAATCTTGCGTTCCGCATAGGTGGAATGGGTGCCATACGGAACTCAAGGGAACGTGGGTACATGTGTCTTGTTCCAGGCCGACTTGAACCACATATGTATGGAAGAAGCACATTTCTGATGGATCTGTGCCGCATTAATATGTGCCTACACTATTGAGTTCCACCTTCCACTGCAAGTGATGAGGCAGTTTGGCTTATTCCAGCAGACCCCGCCGCCATACAAGGACACTAGCACAGTTCTTCATGGGTGAGTTATCCGCATAGCCTAACTTGCAACTTTGTTTGGGTGTGTCATGATACTAATAAGGCGATAAATTTCATTGTAGATTGGACAAGATCAAGCTGAAGAGGGAAAAATTGGGCTACATATCATCACATGTACATTCAGAAGTGGTATGCAAAGAATGAGGATATTGAAAACCCAAATGCGGTCTCTCATCCTGAGGTACCCGCATGATGCTGCAACATTTAATCGCTATGTCATGTGGCTTGGTAGAGTGTCTCATTTGACCTACATCTGCCTTATTTTGTCCGAGGAGGCAGGGGTGCAAATTCTGCGGGGGGTATCCGCTTTGTGGAAAGTGTTGCATTATAGACCGATGTTGTGTAAGTAGATAAAAACATGGTGACTCCTTTCTTGTTTTGCTAGCGTGAGGAGATCTCAAAACACGTGTAAGCCACCATGGAAGCACTAAAGCACCCTCCAGGTAAGGAGTCCGAGTCATCCCTTTGAGAGTTCATGGAGGTATGTGTTCGGACCATTCTTCTTGCTCGTGTATTTTTATGTGTGTAGAAATCTTCTAACACATTGGTCAATTTCATAGTGTACCAAGCATTGGGGACGTGGATTAGGTGTTTTTCTTGGTTGCTGGACCTTCGAGGCCTCGTCACCGAGAAGGTCTTCAAGCCTTGAGGTTGAAGGTATAAGTAAAGTATATGCCAGACTAGAGGATGATCTTGAGGATGAACAGGAGGATGAGGGAGAGGATGAGGACAAGGTAACTAATTGCTAAGTTTCTTACTTTTTTGTTATGTTGCCATGGAAATTTCAAGAATGTTCTCACTCTTTCATGTAACTCATAGGAGGGACTCGAGGATGTGGACGAGGATGAGGAGGAGGGACAAGACGAGCAAGAGGATATAGGCATGTATCAATTGATCAATGCCCCACAGTCTAGCCAACGGTCACGGGGTTTCAACCTCAAGCCAAGGCAGATGAGGGGAACTTACACTCCAAGTGAAAGGGAGAAGAGGAAAGCATTGGTCGACGAAAATAAGCATCGGGTGCAGGTGGCACGCAATGCTGCTAGCTATGAGGATGAATAATCCGATCCATCATATAGGAGTAGGAGGACTATGCGGCATAGAAAGAAGAACGAGGACCAGGCGACAAAAAGGGGAATGGGGAGAAAGTGACACCGATCCATCACGGATTAGGAGGATGATGGCTCCCAATTGCAGGAGATAAATTGTAGTACTTTTCAACAAGAAAGGTTGTCGAACCCACGAGGAGCTAAAGGTATTGGTCAGTAAGTTTGACAAGTAAAACAATAAAAGGGTGCTGTCGTTTTGGAGTTTTGGGTTTGTAGGTTGTAGTAAAATGAAGTATTGAAAGTAGATAGAAACAAGTGAATGCTCTCAATGAGAGAAAGCCCAATCCTCTATGCAGAAAGAGGAAAAGCACAAGTGTGTGTGAAGTTATATATGAGAAGCTTTCACTAGGGCATCATGGATTTACTTAGCATTCAGATTTCTACATAACAAGGTGAACATCTAGGTAAGTTTCATTCCTTTAGGGCCAAGCCTAAATTAGGTGCAGCCAGGGATATGAGCAAGTACACCCCTTATGATGGGTCTTAGAGCCATTTCTATGAGTAAGTATAGGAATCATTAAGACATAAATGTCCCATCATAGCATTTAGTTCATTGGTCCATGACAGAAATCCCTCTAATGCAGTTTCTGCCATTTTGTGATTTCCATATGAGCAAGTATTGGAAAACAGTTTCTGCCATTTTGTGATTTCCAACCCTCTTCATTGCATTGAAGTATAGCCCTATTATCCCTATGGGGTGAAGTAATATGTAGTCAACGTTCGCATAAAACCATCATAGAACCACATAAAAGATATGAACTTGACCAAATACTCATTGCATACTATATGGAAATTATAACCAATCCATCCTATGCCGTCGAGTACATGGGGATCTACTCACAAGTGACAAACACGATATAGAACAGTGGCATGTGGATTACAACACAATCTGAAAATATAATCCCTAGACCAAATAAAAACAAGTTTCCAATCACGAACATGCAAATAACACTCAAACAATATCCTGGGTTCAATCAATCATAAACTATGAGGGGAAGAGGTGGATCTTGGAGATGGAGATGGTGATGATGATGGTGTTGATGGACATGGAGATGTTGATGGAGAGGCCTCCCCCTACGGCAAGGAGGAGTGGTGATGATGATGGCATCGATTTCCACCCTCACCGGAGGCTCCAATGCTATAGGATCTATCCTCTCCAGGAGTAAGAGAGGACTTTCGCCTCCTCCGCTGCCTCTGTAAATCGCGAAAAACTATGGCATAGGTTTTCTGGCTAGACGGAGGCATCTATCAGAAGGAGGAGCCAAGGCGATGCTCGAGCATGGGTGGCGTGCCACCTGGGCTCTTTTGGGCCTAGTAGCTCCTCTTGCCTGATTCTTTCGCTCATTGTCCTTCTTGAGGTGAAAAACTGGCCAGGTATTTTTTCTTTTGATTTTTGGGTGTCCAGAATATCCCTGAAACAACAAAATATGAAAAAGGAGGTTTTCTGCCTCCCAGAAATTAAATACCAATGAGAGGGACTTTGTAGGAATGTCCCATAAATCAACTAAAAAGGCATTAATAATGATAGATCATGGAAAATATCATTCAAAACAGATCATATAAGTCACTAAATTGATGATGTAAAATGAACGTATCAACTCCCCCAACCTTAAACCTTTTCTCGTCCTTGAGCAAATAAGCAAATAGATCATATCATGTAGCAATGAGCTTGTGGTTGGTAATATCATGTAGCAATAATCACGGCTCTACGGGTGAACCTTGAGCGTATTTTTGGTCGTTAAGCCTTCTAGAGGATGGGTTTCGACCTTGGTGTGCTTGGCTGTGCAGAAAACCTCATAATCTTCATTAATAGGTCCTAAATTTGCCTTAAAAGTGTGATTTTCTGTGGCGCCCCGCAAAAACCACTACTAGAAAATCGCGTTATTTTTGTGCATTGCATCTTCATGACCGCATGCTCATGTCATCATGCCACATTGCATTTGAGCATCGTCATGTCATCATGCATTTGTTTGCATAAAACTATTTTCAAAAAGTCCAGTTTTGGTTTTCTAAATACCCCGTCTTTAATTCAAATCAAAAACACCGGGCTTGTCCGGAATATTTTGTTTTGTCTATCAACGGTTTGCGAAAGCCTCTTTTTTAATAAATGAAATATTTAAATTATTTTTGGGAGGCAGCCAGCCAGGCCCGAAAGCCCAGCCGGCCACCTCCAGATAAAAATCCTATCTAACCCAGATCCCCCCAAACCCTTTTCTACCTAATCCCAATCTACCCAGCCCCCAGCCACCTCACCCAACCTATCCCACCGTGCCACGTCACCCTGGCCCAATTCCCCACCCACTCACCCGCAGCCACCTCGGCCCCACCGACACACACCAACCTGCACGCACTCCCTGGCTGACAGCTCCCTAGGCCCCACTCGCCTGCTAGCCCCGACCCTCCCGCACACCCAGACGCGCGTGGCCCACCTTGTCCCCACCACCTCGTCATCTCCCCGCCCCCTCGGCTCGCCCGCCCTGTATCTCTCCCCTGACCTCGCTCGCTCGCCGCTACCCCGAGCAGGCCGCCGCTGCTCCCGATCTCCCCGGCGACGCGCCTCTGCCCCGACTCCGGCGGCGCTTCCTCCTCATCCGCGGCGACCCCCACCTCCGGCCGACCATCCTCCGCGCGATGGCTTGACCCGCGACCACCTCCTCTGCTTCCCTCCTTCCGCCGCCCGGCCTCGCCCTTGCCACATTGGCCGAGCCCCCGTGAGGTCGCCCACCCCCTGCAGCGCCGCCGTCTCGCTGGCTCCGGCGAGCCGCCACGGGCGCGGTCCCGTCTCCCCGAGTCTCTGCCGGCCGCAGAGCCCGCCCCTCCGCCCTCGACCAGCGTGCGCCACCGCCGGGCCCACAACGCCGACGCTCGACCCGGTCGCCGACCACGCCTCCCCGACCTGCGGCCCCACCCTCTACACCCCGCGCGGCTCTCCGCGTCGGCCTCTAGCTGGCGCCGCCTGCCGACGAGCGATGTCGCCCCGACCACGCCTTTGTACCTTGCCGGCCCTGCATCGAACCGTGGCCTCCCCTGCAGTCAACGAACCAGTTACCCACAAGATGTTGAGAAAATGTCCGTTCGAGACAGGTTGCCTCACAGTGCTTTGTTTTTGTTTTGTGTTTTATCCTTGTGTCATCTGCTTGATGTCTTGATAGTGTGAAGTGCCCATGATGGCATAGTGGCCCTACGACCTGTCTGGTTGATCTACGAGTGGGTTGTGGCGTGGATGACGACCGTGCTAAAATACGCGATGCCACCCGAAGAGTACCGAAGCACGTGAAGATCTCTGCTCCGATTTTTTTTGCCAAGATCCTCCGAAGGCTACTGACCCAGAACTCCAAGTACTCCGTCATGATCTCGAGATCTCCTTCCGGATCCGAAACCGATCCTTCGAACAGCAAGTTCTCCGACCCGAGACCCGAACGACAAGACCCCCGTACCCCAGAGACCACGGATCCGATGCCCGAGAACCCGGACGCCAAGATCTTCTCCTCGGAACACAATGATCTCCTTCACGGATCTGAAGACCCTGAACCCCGGAGTCCGAACCCCGATCTCGCCGAGACCGAACCCGGACCACATCGAACCCCAAGCTCTTCGACCCAGATGTGTGAACCTTTTTTCGAGATCCCTATTTTTATAAATGACATCTATCTTGTTGCATACTAAAATTATTCATGCATACATATTTTGTGGGTCCGGGTGATTTCGACTATTCATCTAATAATTAATATGGAGGCCATATGCAGGATATCTTTTGTCTATTCCGGACTCCATTTAAATTTGTGTAGCGAACCGATGCCCTGTTTTATCTTGCTAAGCCAACATTTAAAATGCGGGGTATCTAAACAACTCAAACCTATTAATTAATTGTCGGGACCCTGGTTCCGCTTAATACTTCCTACTTGCACCGCATCTATGCCATGCCATGCATCATATCATAAGCATGCCGGATCTTCTGCTGTAGTATTAAATATTGCATCCGGTGTTTCTTCTAGTGTTAGCTTCTTCGCGGATTAGGCCGATGAGTTGATGCGAGTATCGTCAAGCTCTCCGGATATGAACCTTCGACAGTGTTTCCCAGGGGAGCATCTCTTCCCCTTCTACCTATTTTGCGTTTATAGTCTTTATTTCTTCCTGTTGATCTATTGCTATCCGTGTCGCGATGCTTTAGTTTCCGTGCACCAGTTATATCCCGTGCAACCTCTATATTGCCTTGGACACCTCCTATTACCCGTGTTTGGTAGATAGCTGGCCTTGCGAGTCGTAGTTGCTTTCTCAGGAGCGATCTCATATTGTCAGGTACCACAGTTGTTGGAATGCTGGCAGATGTTACTGGTGGAGATGCTTATTGGTGGAGATGATCATGTCTTTATACACAACTATTAAAATGCTAGATATAACTAATGCAGAGGCATCGATGGGCAATAGATGTTATTTGGTTCTTCCACGCTCACTTGTGTCCCGTAGGACCACGAGTACTTGATACCTGTTCCTTGATTTTTTGCACTATCCACATCCGGGAGGCCTTATGGACCCCCCTGAGCCAGAGCTTGATTCATTTCTATTTCTTGGGGCCACAATGTAGTTTGGGGCTTTATTACTATCCTGTACTTATGTCATGCTTTACTGCTTTATTTAAGATTGTGCGTGGAGCACCTGTACTATTTAGGATCGCGGAGTGTTTTCGCGGTATCGACAAGCCCAGTCACACTTTCGGGTTCCCAGTCGTTTACAACCATTGACGCAAACCCTGGGCCCGCTTCGGAGCCGGCCAACTTCGTTGCGGGTAGCTTAGTGGGGTGTCCCCCTGAAAGATTTCTGAATCATGTGATCGCTTTGTCGTGAATGCCTCGTTGGGTTCTGAGTTGGTTTTTCCGAGGTTGATCGAGTGTGTGTTGCTATTTGTGCACCCCTGCAGGGTAAAACTTTCTGAAAGCCATGTCCGTGGTTATGGACGACTTGGAGCACAGTATCTCGATCATAGACAAGCATAACTAAAGTAGTGCTATAAATTTGACTTAATATGTGACTAGTAATCAGAGGCAACTATAACGGAATGGATATTAAAAATGCCAACAACTGGTGGATCTAGGTTGTTCTGTGTCATACTATACCTGCCTAGTAAGTATTGCAACTCCAATGGAATGTGATAAAAGTGCCAACAACTGTTGGGTTTTGGGATTCCTCAGGACAATTATATCTGACTAGTAAATGTTTCCACTACAACGGAATGGTGATTAAAACTGCCCACTACTTATGCTATCAGGATGACCCATGCTATCTATATTTGATTAGTAATTGCTGCAACTGTAACGGAATGAGTAAAATTGCTAACTGTGTGAGTTCCTTGGTCCGACTTCCTCGTTCGGTCTCGAGGGGGAGATACCAGGATGGGTTTGTTTGGTGTTAGTATCAGTTTGGATCCGATTAGGTCTTTCTTATCCCTCTCTAAAAGCCGCTAGTTTTTCTGAGTCTCTATAGGTTGTTTAGTGTCGCTGCGCTGCTGCTTCATCCCACCATACCTATGTAGGCGAGAGCCGCTGAATTCTAGCCTTGCCGTGTACTGGCCTCAGTACTGACGCTCCTCTTTTTCCTTTGCCCTTTGTCGGCACCCCTTTTTGTTTAGCAGGTTTGAGATCGACGTCGTTAGCAGGGTTACCCTTCCGGCTTGGCCTGGGCAGGGTTATGGACGCCATTGTTTATTCTTCAGGGCTCTTAGCCCCCTTTGCATCTTGTCCTTAGTCAGACGCTCTATCATTTTCAAGGTGATTTGGATCTTTGTATATTATATCTGTATTCTTGACTCGTTGAGTCACTGTTGTATATCTGCTCTGTGGGTCCCATCGAGGACTGTTGTGTAATGTTATTACTTTGTTTTCCACCCGCACGAAAGTGCCTGGTGGGCGTCCTTGAATCGTTTCTATGTGGGTTTGGCGGAAAGGGCTAAAACTTGAATAGGGCCGATTCGAGGGTGTTACAGAGTGGTATCAGAGCTCAGCAGTTGTGATACTCCACAAGTCTAGCCTGTAGGATAACCTAGCTAACGGACGATCTAGAGTGTCAAAACTATTTTGCAAAATCGGTTGGATAGATCTGATTAGGTCTGTTTTACTCCTTACCCCTCTGCTATTCTCCTCTTACCTCTGCGTGTTTTGAATCTGCTCTGTTATCTTCTTCTAGTCCAAGAATTCTCGTGGTTGGGTTTCCGTCGTACTTTCAGGGTTTCGCTTCCTCCTTTGGCAACGGTGTTTCTACCTCCGGTCTTCATGCTATCTGAGTGATCCTTTATCTGAGGTACCATTCTTTGTTCCTTGTTTGTGCCTTCCGGTGTTTTCTGACGCGACGACATCATCTACGCCAGATCCGATGCAGAGTCTACATCACCCCCTCTTGTTCCAAATATCGCTTGTCGAGATCTTCAATCTGTATTCCGAGAGTTGGTTGCATAATTCTCCTATTCATGTGCAAAGTAATGCTTTGAGTGCGGGATGGAGTAGCTACCATACCACTACTCTTATCATTCGCTTTGTACATTGAATCGGTGGATCTAGCAATTTTACTCCGTCCATGGAAGTTAGAGGTGGCTTTATTTGTTGATACCTCTATCTTCGCCTTTGTTCCCGGAGTGTTCTCTCGATGATCGCGGTCAACGACCTCTTGTTAGTGGTGTCGCCGATTTCAAGATGGAGCAAGGATCTTTGTTAGTGGTGTTGTGAGGATCGACACGAAGCGAGAAGATTCAGATCGCCGACCTTCTTCCTGGTACCATGAGGCGGATCTCGAGGGCGAGATCCTTTGTTAGTGGTGTCGAATTGTGGCGCCCCGCAAAAACCACTACTAGAAAATCACGTTGTTTTTGTGCATTGCATCTTCATGACCGCATGCTCATGTCATCATGCCACATTGCATTTGAGCATCGTCATGTCATCATGCATTTGTTTGCATAAAACTATTTTCAAAAAGTCCAGTTTTGGTTTTCTAAATACCCCGTCTTTAATTCAAATCAAAAACACCGGGCTTGTCCGGAATATTTTGTTTTGTCTATCAACGGTTTGCGAAAGCCTCGTTTTTAATAAATGAAATATTTAAATTATTTTTGGAAGGCAGCTAGCCAGGCCCGAAAGCCCAGCCGGCCACCTCCAGATAAAAATCCTATCTACCCCAGATCCCCCCAAACCCTTTTCTACCTAATCCCAATCTACCCAGCCCCCAGCCACCTCACCCCAACCTATCCCACCGCGCCACGTCACCCTGGCCCAATTCCCCACCCACTCACCCACAGGCACCTCAGCCCCACCGACACACACCAACCTGCACGCACCCCCTGGCTAACAGCTCCCTAGGCCCGACTCGCCTGCTAGCCCCGACCCTCCCGCACACCCAGACACGCGTGGCCCACCTCATCCCCACCACATCGTCATCTCCCCGCCCCCTCGGCTCGCCCGCCCCGTCTCTCTCCCCCAACCTCGCTCGCTCGCCGCTACCCCGAGCGGGCCGCTGTTGGTCCCGATCTCCCCGGTGACGCGCCCCTGCCCCGACTCCGGCGGCGCTTCCTCCTGTCATGGCGACCCCACCTCCGGCCGTCCTCATGCTGACGGCTCGACCCGTGGCCATCTTCTCTGCTTCCCTCCTTCCGCCGCCCGGCCTCGCCCTTGCCACATCGGCCGAGCGCGAGGTCGCCCACCCCCTGCAGCACCGCCATCTCGCTGGCTCCGGCGAGCCGCCACGGGCATGGCCCCGTCTCCCCGAGTCTCTGCGGCCGCAGGGCCCGCCCCTCCGCCCTCGACCAGCACGTGCCACCGTCGGGACCACAACACCGACGCTCGACCCGGTCGCCGACCGCGCCTCCCCGACCTGCGGCCCCACCCTCTGCACCCCGTGTAGCTCTCCACGTCGGCCTCTGCGTCTAGCGCCTGCCTCGCGCCGACGATGCGTCGCCCTGCGCTCCGGCCGCCTGTACCTTGCCCTCCATCGAATCGCCGTGGCCGCCGCCTCAGCGAACGATTACCCACAAGATGTTGAGAAAATGTCCGTTCGAGATAGGTTGCCTCACAGTGCTTTGTTTTTGTTTTGTGTTTTATCCTTGTGTCATCTGCATGATGTCTTGATAGTGTGAAGTGCCCATGATGGCATAGTGGCCCTACGACCTGTCTGGTTGATCTACGAGTGGGTTGTGGCGTGGATGACGACCGTGCGAAAATACGCGATGCCACCCGAAGAGTACCGAAGCACGTGAAGATCTCTGCTCCGATTTTTTTTGCCAAGATCCTCCGAAGGCTGCCGACCCAGAACTCCAAGTACTCCTTCATGAGCTCGAGATCTCCTTCCGGATCCGAAACCGATCCTTCGAATGGAAAGTTCTCCGACCCGAGACCCGAACGACAAGACCCCCGTACCCCAGAGACCATGGATCCGATGCCCGAGAACCCGGACGCCAAGATCTTCTCCTCGGAACGCCATGATATCCTTCACGGATCCGAAGACCCTGAACCCTGGAATCCGAACCCCGATCTCGCCGAGACCAAACCCGGACCACATCGAACCCCAAGCTGTTCGACCCAGATGTGTGAACCTTTTTCCGAGATCCCTATTTTTATAAATGACATCTATCTTGTTGCATACTAAAATTATTCATGCATACATATTTTGTGGGTCCGGGTGATTTCGACTATTCATCTAATAATTAATATGGAGGCCATATGCAGGATATCTTTTGTCTATTCCGGACTCCATTTAAATTTGTGTAGCGAACCGATGCCCTGTTTTGTCTTGCTAAGCCAACATTTAAAATGCGGGGTATCTAAACAACTCAAACCTATTAATTAATTGTCGGGACCCCGGTTCCGCTTATCTTACCTACTTGCACAAGCATACGTGCCATGCCATGCATCATATCATAAGCATGCCGGATCTTCTGCTGTAGTATTAAATATTGCATCCGGTGTTTCTTCTAGTGTTTGCTTCTTCGCGGATTAGGCCGATGAGTTGATGCGAGTATCGTCAAGCTCTCCGGATATGAACCTTCGGCAGTGTTTCCCAGGCGAGCATCTCTTCCCCTTCTACCTATTTTGCGTTTATAGTCTTTATTTCTTCCTGTTGATATATTGCTATCCGTGTCGCGATGCTTTAGTTTCCGTGCACCAGTTATATCCCGTGCAGCCTCTATATTGCCTTGGACACCTCCTATTACCCGTGTTTGGTAGATAGCTGGCCTTGCGAGTCGTAGTTGCTTGCTCAGGAGCGATCTCGTGTTGTCAAGTACCACAGTTGTTGGAATGCTGGCAGATGTTACTGGTGGAGATGCTTATTGGTGGAGATGATCATGTCTTTATACACAACTATTAAAATGCTAGATATAACTAATGCAGAGGCATCGGTGGGCAATAGATGTTATTTGGTTCTTCCACGCTCACTTGTGTCCCATAGGACCCCGAGTACTTGATACCTGTTCCTTGATTTTTCGCACTATCCACATCCAGGAGGCCTTATGGACCCCACAGGCGAGCTTGATTCATTTCTATTTCTTGGGGCCACAAAGTAGTTTGGGGATTTATTACTATCCTGTACTTATGCCATGCTTTACTGCTTTATTTAAGATTGTGCGTGGAGCACCTGTACTGTTTAGGATCGCGGAGTGTTTTTGCGTTATCGCAAGCCCAGTCACACTTTTGGGTTCCCAATCGTTTACAACCATTGACGCAAACCCTGGGTCCGTTTCGGAGCCGGCCACCTTTGTTGCGGGTAGCTTAGTGGGGTGGCCCCCTGAAAGATTTCTGAATCCTGTGATCGCTTTGTCGTGAATGCCTCGTTGGGTTTTGAGTTGGTTTTTCCGAGGTTGATCGAGTGTGTGTTGCTATTTGTGCACCCCTGCAGGGTAAAACTTTCTGAAAGCCGTGTCCACGGTTATGGACGACTTGGAGCACAGTATCTCGATCATAGACAAGCATAACTAAAGTAGTGCTATAAATTTGACTTAATATGTGACTAGTAATCAGAGGCAACTATAACGGAATGGATATTAAAAATGCCAACAACTGGTGGATCTGGGTTGTTCTGTGTCATACTATACCTGCCTAGTAAGTATTGCAACTCCAATGGAATGTGATAAAAGTGCCAACAACTATTGGGTTTTGGGATTCCTCAGGACAATTATATCTGACTAGTAAATGTTTCCACTACAACGGAATGGTGATTAAAACTGCCAACTACTTATGCTATCAGGATGACCCATGCTATCTATATCTGATTAGTAATTGCTACAACTGTAACAGAATGAGTAAAATTGCTAACTGTGTGAGTTCCTTGGTCCGACTTCGTCGTTTGGTCTCGAGGGGGAGATACCAGGATGGGTTTGTTTGGTGTTAGTATCAGGTTGGATCCGATTAGGTCTTTCTTATCCCTCTCTAATAGCCGCCAGTTTTTCTGAGTCTCTATAGGTTGTTTAGTGCCGCTGCGCTGCTGCTTCAGCCCACCATACCTATGTAGGCGAGAGCCGCCGAATTCTAACCTCGCCGTGCATCGGCCTCGATCGACGCCTCCTCTTTTCCTTTGCCCTTTGTCGGCACCCCTTTTTGTTTAGCGGTTTGAGATCGACGTCGTTAGCGGTTACCCTTCGGCTTGGCTCGGGGTTATGGACGCCATTGGTTATTCTTCAGGGCTCTTAGCCCCCTTTGCATCTTGTCCTTAGTCGGACGCTCTATCGTTTTCAAGGTGATTTGGATCTTTGTATATTATATCTGTATTCTTGACTCGTTGAGTCACTGTTGTATATATATATCTGTTCTGTGGGTCCCATCGAGGACTGTTGTGTAATGTTATTACTTTGTTTTCCACCCGCACGAAAGTGCCTGGTGGGCGTCCTTGAATCGTTTGTATGCGGGTTTGGCGGAAAGGGCTAAAACTTGCATAGGGATGATTCGAGGGTGTTACAGAGTGGTATCAGAGCTCAGCAGTTGCGATACCCCACAAGTCCAGCCTGTAGGATAACCTAGCTAACGGACGATCTAGAGTGTCAAAACTATTTTGCAAAATCGGTTGGATAGATCTGATTAGGTCTCTTTTACTCCTTACCCCTCTGCTATTCTCCTCTTACCTCTGCGTGTTTTGAATCTGCTCTCTTATCTTCTTCTAGTCCAGGAATTCTCGTTGTTGGGTTTCCGTCATACTTTTAGGGTTTCGCTTCCTCCTTTGGCAATGGTGTTTCTACATCCGGTCTTCATGCTATCTGAGTGATCCTTTATCTGAGGTACCATTCTTTGTTCCTTGTTTGTGCCTTCCGGTGTTTTCCCATGCGACGACATCATCTACGCCAGATCCGATGCAGAGTCTACATCACCCCCTCTTGTTCCAAATCTCGCTTGTCGAGATCTTCAATCTGTATTCTGAGAGTTGGTTGCATAATTCTCCTATTCATGTGCAAAGTAATGCTTTGAGTGCGGGATGGAGTAGCTACCATACCACTACTCTTATCATTCGCTTTGTACAATGAATCGGTGGATCCAGCAATTTTACTCCGTCCATGGAAGTTAGAGGTGGCTTTATTTGTTGATACCTCTATCTTCGCCTTTGTTCCTGGAGTGTTCTCTCGATGATCGCGGTCAACGACCTCTTTTTAGTGGTGTCGCCGATTTCAAGATGGAGCAAGGATCTTTGTTAGTGGTGTCGTGAGGATCGACACGAAGCGAGAAGATTCAGATCGCCGACCTTCTTCCCGGTACCATGAGGCGGATCTCGAGGGCGAGATCCTTTGTTAGTGGTGTCGAATTGTGGCACCCCGCAAAAACCACTACTAGAAAATCGTGTTGTTTTTGTGCATTGCATCTTCATGACCGCATGCTCATGTCATCATGCCACATTGCATTTGAGCATCGTCATGTCATCATGCATTTGTTTGCATAAAACTATTTTCAAAAAGTCCAGTTTTGGTTTTCTAAATACCCCGTCTTTAATTCAAATCAAAAACACCAGGCTTGTCCGGAATATTTTGTTTTGTCTATCAACGGTTTGCGAAAGCCTCGTTTTTAATAAATCAAATATTTAAATTATTTTTGGGAGGCAGCCAGCCAGGCCCGAAAGCCCAGCCGGCCACCTCCAGATAAAAATCCTATCTACCCCAGATCCCCCCAAACCCTTTTCTACCTAATCCCAATCTACCCAGCCCCCAGCCACCTCACCCAACCTATCCCACCGCGCCACGTCACCCTGGCCCAATTCCCCACCCACTCACCCGCAGCCACCTCAGCCCCACCGACACACACCAACCTGCATGCACCCCCTGGCTGATAGCTCCCCAGGCCCCACTCGCCTGCTAGCCCTGACCTCCCACTTTGAGACGCGTGGCCCACCTCGTCATCTCCTCGCCCCCTCGGCTCGCCCGTCCCGTCTCTCTCCCCCGACCTCGCTCGCTCGCCGCTACCCCGAGCAGGCCGCCGCTGCTCCCGATCTCCCCGGCGACGCGCCTCTGCCCCGACTCCGGCGGCGCTTCCTCCTCGTCCGCGGCGACCCCTACCTCCGGCCGACCGTCCTCCGCGCGACGGCTCGACCCGTGGCCACCTCCTCTGCTTCCCTCCTTCCGCCGCCCGGCCTCGCCCTTGCCACATCGTCCGAGCCCCCGCGAGGTCGCCCACCCCCTGCAGCGCCACCGTCTCGCTGGCTCCAGCGAGCCGCTACGGGCGCGGCCCCGTCTCCCCGAGTCTCTGCCGGCCGCAGGGCCCGCCCCTCCGCCCTCGACCAGCACGTGCCACCGCTGGGCCCACAACGCCGATGCTCGACCTGGTCGCCGACCGCGCCTCCCTGACCTGCGGCCCCACCCTCTGCACCCCGCGCAGCTCTCCGCGTCGGCCTCTGCGTCTAGCGCCTGCCTCGCGCCGACGATGCGTCGCCCTGCGCCCAGCATTGTACCTTGCCCATCAACCGTGGCGCCCTGCGGTCAAACCAGTTACCCACAAGATGTTGAGAAAATGTCCGTTCGAGACAGGTTGCCTCACAGTGCTTTGTTTTTGTTTTGTGTTTTATCCTTGTGTCATCTGCTTGATGTCTTGATAGTGTGAAGTGCCCATGATGGCATAGTGGCCCTACGACCTGTCTGGTTGATCTACGAGTGGGTTGTGGCGTGGATGACGACCGTGCGAAAATACGCGATGCCACCCGAAGAGTACCGAAGCACGTGAAGATCTCTCCTCTGATTTTTTTTGCCAAGATCCTCCGAAGGCTGCCGACCCAGAACTCCAAGTACTCCTTCATGAGCTCGAGATCTCCTTCCGGATCCGAAACCGATCCTTCGAACGACAAGTTCTCCGACCCGAGACCCGAACGACAAGACCCCCGTACCCCAGAGACCACGGATCCGATGCCCGAGAACCCGGACGCCAAGATCTTCTCCTCGGAATGCCATGATCTCCTTCACGGATCCGAAGACCCCGAACCCCGGAGTCCGAACCCCCATCTCGCCGAGACCGAACCCGAACCACATCGAACCCCAAGCTGTTCGACCCAGATGTGTGAACCTTTTTCCGAGATCCCTATTTTTATAAATGACATCTATCTTGTTGCATACTAAAATTATTCATGCATACATATTTTGTGGGTCCGGGTGATTTCGACTATTCATCTAATAATTAATATGGAGGCCATATGCAGGATATCTTTTGTCTATTCCGGACTCCATTTAAATTTGTGTAGCGAACCGATGCCCTGTTTTGTCTTGCTAAGCCAACATTTAAAATGTGGGGTATCTAAACAACTCAAACCTATTAATTAATTGGCGAGACCCCGGTTCCGCTTAATACTGCCTACTTGCACCGCATCTGTGCCATGCCATGCATCATATCATAAGCAGGCCGGATCTTCTGCTGTAGTATTAAATATTGCATTCGGTGTTTCTTCTAGTGTTTGCTTCTTCGCGGATTAGGCCGATGAGTTGATGCGAGTATCGTCAAGCTCTCCAGATATGAACCTTCGGCAGTGTTTCCTAGGCGAGCATCTCTTCCCCTTCTACCTATTTTGCATTTATAGTCTTTATTTCTTCCTGTTGATCTATTGCTATCCGTGTCACGATGCTTTAGTTTCCGTGCACCAGTTATATCCCGTGCAGCCTCTATATTGCCTTGGACACCTCCTATTACCCGTGTTTGGTAGATAGCTGGCCTTGCGAGTCGTAGTTGCTTGCTCAGGAGCGATCTCGTGTTGTCAAGTACCACAGTTGTTGGAATGCTGGCAGATGTTACTGGTGGAGATGCTTATTGGTGGAGATGATCATGTCTTTATACACAACTATTAAAATGCTAGATATAACTAATGCAGAGGCATCGGTGGGCAATAGATGTTATTTGGTTCTTCCACGCTCACTTGTGTCCCATAGGACCCCGAGTACTTGATACCTGTTCCTTGATTTTTCGCACTATCCACATCCGGGAGGCCTTATGGACCCTCCTGAGCCAGAGCTTGATTCATTTCTATTTCTTGGGGCCACAAAGTAGTTTGGGGCTTTATTACTATCCTGTACTTATGCCATGCTTTACTGCTTTATTTAAGATTATGCATGGAGCACCTGTACTGTTTAGGATCGCGGAGTGTTTTCGCGGTATCGACAAGCCCAATCACACTTTCGGGTTCCTAGTTGTTTACAACCATTGACGTAAACCCTGGGTCCGTTCCGGAGCCGGCCAACTTCGTTGCGGGTAGCTTAGTGGGGTGGCTCCCTGAAAAATTTCTGAATCCTATGATCGCTTTGTCGTGAATGCCTCGTTGGGTTTTGAGTTGGTTTTTCCGAGGTTGATCGAGTGTGTGTTGCTATTTGTGCACCCCTGCAGGGTAAAACTTTCTGAAAGCCGTGTCCGCGGTTATGGACGACTTGGAGCACAGTATCTCGATCATAGACAAGCATAACTAAAGTAGTGCTATAAATTTGACTTAATATGTGACTAGTAATCAGAGGCAACTATAACGGAATGGATATTAAAAATGCCAACAACTGGTGGATCTGGGTTGTTCTGTGTCATACTATACCTGCCTAGTAAGTATTGCAACTCCAATGGAATGTGATAAAAGTGCCAACAACTGTTGGGTTTTGGGATCCTCAGGACAATTATATCTGACTAGTAAATGTTTCCACTACAACGGAATGGTGATTAAAACTGCCCACTACTTATGCTATCAGGATGACCCATGCTATCTATATCTGATTAGTAATTGCTGCAACTGTAACGGAATGAGTAAAATTGCTAACTGTGTGAGTTCCTTGGTCCGACTTTCTCGTTTGGTCTCGAGGGGGAGATACCAGGATGGGTTTGTTTGGTGTTAGTATCAGGTTGGATACGATTAGGTCTTTCTTATCCCTCTCTAATAGCCGCCAGTTTTTCTGAGTCTCTATAGGTTGTTTAGTGCCGTTGCGCTGCTGCTTCAGCCCACCATACCTATGTAGGCGAGAGCCGCTGAATTCTAGCCTCGCCGTGTACTGGCCTCAGTACTGACGCTCCTCTTTTTCCTCTGCCCTTTGTCGGCACCCCTTTTTGTTTAGCAGGTTTGAGATCGACGTCGTTAGCAGGGTTACCCTTCCGGCTTGGCCTGGGCAGGGTTATGGACGCCATTGGTTATTCTTCAGGGCACTTAGCCCCCTTTGCATCTTGTCCTTAGTCGGGCGCTCTATCGTTTTCAAGGTGATTTGGATCTTTGTATATTATATCTGTATTCTTGACTCGTTGAGTCACTGTTGTATATATATCTGTTCTGTGGGTCCCATCGAGGACTGTTGTGTAATGTTATTACTTTGTTTTCCACCCGCACGAAAGTGCCTGGTGGGCGTCCTTGAATCGTTTGTATGCGGGTTTTGGCGAAAAGGGCTAAAACTTGCATAGGGCCGATTCGAGGGTGTTACATTTCCTAGACAACAACAATTTAAAACAAAGGATTCCACATCTTTCTAATAATTAGTCATTAGTAGAAAGGCTAGAGAGATTCTTGGTCATTTGTTTGAATAAAAATACAATTCAAACATGGAAAAAGATGGCTATTTTCAAAGCCATCAGTAGGGTAGATACTTCTACTAATTTCATTTTGATAACTAGTTTCATCTACTTTGTAGAATGTGCGCATCATACACACTAAATATTATTATCTTTACAAGCCAGGTCTATTAGTTGTTATGCATCTTACTATACTCACCTAACTAGTCTTCTTAGTGTTTACATATTTCGAGAAGGGAGTTAAGTATATATACCATGCGTAATATCAGGATAACAGCCATGTGACAGTGAAGATCTGTTCTATTTTTATTTTCAAGTGATGTCACGGGAAGATGTGTAATATTAAGATATCAGCCATGTGAAAATGATGATTCTTGTTCTCCACTACAGTGGCCCCACAAGAAGACGACCATCTGTTTATATGATATTAGTACGCATACCTATGAACTTGATGAGCAGTAATAATCTGAAAAGTGATATTTTGATCTTCATGTGATGTTTTTCCTTTCTTTGTTAGTTGGACAATTATGCTGCAAATCGGTACTTATAGATGTATTTATGTATTTGTATATGTCGGAGTACTGGTACCCGGGTACTGATGACTGAAATTGCACATATCATTTGTAGCTAGTTTTGAAATAAAGATATCGAACCCACAGGGAGCAGTAGACGAATGACTAAAGTGCTTTTAACTAAAGCTAAACGAAGTACTTAAGGAATAATTTTGAGACGTAAGAAAAGTAGAATTATTTTTGGATTTTTGATTGAACGAAGCAATTAAAGTAAAGTGAAACTTAATGCAGAAAGTAAGAACCACGTATGTAAAAGAGCTTGGAACTACAATGGAGAAAAAGACGTTCTCAGGGAGTGGTCGATATACCGCTAGCAATTTATACTAAGCAATCAAGATTATTATAACAAATATTCTCATGATATGTATGTATGCGGGAGGAGCTCCATATATGGACCAATAGGAAGCAACCACTGCTCACATCATCATTAATAACCATAGATGACAGATAAAAGACATCAATCGTATTATCCCGCTATTAAGGGATTTCTCCCATGGCATGGACATGGCTTTATGAGTTCTCCTTGTTTCCCTAAGTTAGTAATTAAAGAATGACAAAAACTTTATAGTCACAATAAGTGCTATCATCCCTCCGTATACCAACAAGTAATCCCCTTCATCGTGTCCCCATAAGAGGCAAATATTAAGGAGGTGCACAACTCCCAGCATCATGATGAAGACAATTAACTCATACACATGATGATGTATAACATAATAATATCTATCTTAACTCAGTCATATGATAGGGTTTCTCCGTCTCCCTAAGAACTAATGATCTACTCAGACATAGAGGCAATCAACATCATAGCCATGGTAATAGAAATAATTGTAAATGAATAGTTGTATAAATCCACAACGAGTACGGAAATTACAACAAGATCTAGATGGGGTGAAGATGGATGGATGGATATGATGGTGGTGCAGCGTTTGATGAAGATGAAGATCGATGCCTTGGCCTCCCAGATCTGCGTAGGGCAAGGATGGATCCCTTGGACGATTTCCCCCTCTAGATTCCTTCCGGAGGTGAGGTTTTCGGCGATTTCTGGGTATTCTGTATGTCGTCTCCATGATCCAGTTGCACGGGATGAAACTATTTGAGGAGGCGGTGGAGGCACCAACTGTACGATCGGAACTATATGGCCAAAAAATATTCCCGCCGTATAGTTGGTCGCCGAACCCTCTGGATGTCTCGATCGCTTCGGGTTTTCTTCAGGTGTTATTGATATTTCCCAAATAAGCGGTTTACGTTGTTTTTGACTCCTTTTCTCCCCAATACAACTGTTCCAAGAATTGTGTCCATTGTATCCATCATCTATCTCGATCCTGGTGAAAATAGACATAAAATGTGGTTGCGAACGCGGTAAAATACCAAGATCCTACAACTACAGTGCAAAATAATAATATAAATCATGATGCAAATATGCACTCATCAACTTCCCCAAGCTTAGACTCTTGCTCGTCCCGAGCAAGTTTAGCTTAATGGATGTGATCCTCATATTCATGAAGCTGAGTCGATAAAATAAATAAGGCAGTTGCAGCATGTGTTTATCATATATGATATATAGGAATAAGTTCATTAATAGTACCTTACTCGAACCATCCGAATAATATTAGAAGGCTTCCACACCTTAGTGATCAACATTTCACGAAAGATGAATCTCAATATGATGTAAAAGTATTCGGTTTGACCGAATGAGTTAGCGAGGCAGTCCCAAGTGTTTTAAGATTAGTATATTCACTTGGGATTCAAAATCTCAAAACGCTTCTTTGTCATACTACAATTTATAGCTGTGTATGCCTATTTTCTCTTTGCATATTCGCTCTTTCTCTCTCTCTCTCTCTCTCTCTATATATATATATATATGTTCTCACATTTTTGTTTAAGTGTTGTGCAAAGGAGCTAGCCGTACATTCCACTTCATGTAGGAATTCAAAGGTTAACGATCTAAATTAACAAATTCCAATTGTATATGAAGCATCTTCATGACCTGTTGACTCTACCTCGACTTTATCTCACCCTATTTTGATAGCACTTTTAAAAATTGAAGGTTTCTTTTTCAACTTGACTAAACAGATAATTTTTACTTTTGTAAATCAAACCATGAACTTACAACATATCGATTTAAATTATCTTTATGTGTTCCATTGATACCAATGGTGTGGAGGGCTCCTATTGCTATCATCAAGTGCAAGTAAAGTTATACTCAAGCCATTCATATATCCAATAAGAAAAGCACAAACTCAATAATGCTCCATATATTATAATAAACTCAGAATTTCACAAATGGGATCGACTATTCCTTAAGGGAATTCAAATGATGCAAACTTTATTTCTAAGCTCGAACTAATGCAAAACTAAAATAGTAATATAAAACCTATAAGATAGATTACATGGTCCTAAAGATCTCCCCAAGCTTGGAATCAAGCCAGGCGGGATCAAATAACTCCTTGCTGGTACCTATTCCTCCTCTTGGGTAGGAAGAGTATTGCCTTCTTCCCCTGTGTTGCAAACTTTAGCTATGCTTGCGAGGTGAATGCTGAGCTCGGCCATGTTGTATTGAAGCTTCAAAATTTTCTTCTGGAGGAATTTCTTCTCATCTGTCGACTCAAAAACATTTTTATCAAGGTATTTGATCATCATCTGGTAGGAGTCAATCCATTCTCCAATTGTTTCAACACATTCTTTCGAAGCTTTTTCTAATTGATGGATCTTATCATGAATCTCATCTTGCCGCATCTTCTTAGGCTTAAGAGGTGACGGACCGAGAGGAGGTTTATAATAGGATCCTATCTTGCGACGATAGGGATTAGGGATATACTGATCCGTGCTATTTCCCCGCTGTTCTTGCCTCATCATCCCCATCCTTTGCAGGAACATGTCCTCCCAGTTTGGGAGAGGCTTGATCTCTAGGTTGGACGATGATGATGATCCTTTAGGTTCTACTTCTTCGATCCTCTTCACGGGCTGCTCTTCTTTCATCCTCCATATCTTGTTAACATGGAAGGGATGCATGGCTTTGCTGCACGGATATTGTTAGAAGGGGATTGTATAGGGATGGCAAGGATTTTTCGAGGATGGAGGCTGTAGCTCTGCAAAAACTTAATGAAAAAGGTTAGATGCGATCAACTTTAAAAGGGGAGGTCGAAAACCCTAACCACAGTCCGTAACAAGCAACTATACGAGGGCGACCCATATAGGTCCCGCCATATCGTTATAAACCGACTATAGATTTCCTTCTATAGTAGAACCAACTATACAGCCGAAACTATACGGGCGGGAATTTTTATTCCCGCTGTATAGTTGGTCGTTAAACCTTATGTACTCCAAATAATTTTTTTGGAGACGGGTTGATATCTATACAACGGCAACTATACTGGCGGAATTTTTATTTCCGCAGTATAGTTGGTGGTTAAACCTTCAGTACCGTAAACGGAAGGGGTGATTTCGAAACAACTATACGACTGCAACTATACGGCTGGAATTATTATTCCCACCATATAGTTGGTCGTTAAACCTTCTGGATCCACCAAAAATTACCTGCTTCTCCGAGAATTCTTTATTAATCCGAAACTTAAGGAAATATCATGTTTTGACAGAAAAATAGCAGCTTAAATTTTCGACCAATATCCTTTGAACGGGATTTTAGCATTATCAGTCTTCTTTGTCTTCGCTAGAGATTTAAATGTTCCTTTTTTAACACAAACTTAATTGAAAATTTAAAAACTTACTCAAACCTTTATTTCGCATGGGTTGCCTCCCATGAAGCGCTCTTTTGTGGTCAATAGCTTGGCCATAGTGTTGCTCATTTCATCTCGATTCCATCATTCTTGTAGTTGCCATTCCTTGTATATCTTTGTTAAATCACCTCTTTAGAGGTGATCACTTATATGGTGACTGCCCTTATATCTTCTTTTGCTCGATAATGCTTCAAGCGTTGTCCATTTACCACCCATGAAAGAGAGGGTGTTTTTCCCTGGAGCTTCACCACTCCTGATGAATAAGCTTCTTTAACTATATAGGGGCCTTCCCACTCTGAACTGAACTTTCATGGAAAGAACTTAAGATGAGAATTATAGAGCAACACCTTGTCTCCACGTTTAAAGGCCTTATTTTCTATTTTTTTATTATACCATCTTTTCACTTTATCTTTAAACAATCTAGCATTCTCATAAGCCTAACTTCTAAACTCATCTAAAGCATGAATATCTAATAAACGTTTTTCTCCCACTACCTTAAGATCATAGTTTAGGTTCTTGATGCCCCAAAAGCTTTGTGTTCCAATTCTAAAAGTAAATGGCACTCCCTACCGTATACCTTCTTATAAGGTGTCATACCCATTGGATTTTTAAATGCGGTACGGTATGCCCATAGGGTGTCATTTAACTTGTATGACCAATATTTTCTTGATTTGTCCATTGTATTCTCCAGCATAGTCTTTAATGCTCTATTGGAGAGTTCCACTTGACCACTCGTTTGAGGATGATATGGTGAAGCAATGCAGTGAGTTACTCCATATTTGCTGAGGATTTTCCTGAAAGTTCCTTTTATCAAATGAGAACCACCGCCAGTGATTAAACATCTAGGAACTCCAAACCTAGGGAATATAACATCCTTGATCATCTTCTGAGGCAGCTGCATCTGCATGGCTTGTTGGAATAGCTTCAACCCATTTAGTAACATAATCGACAGCAACAAGAATATGGTTGTAACCATTTGATTCTATAAAAGGTCCCATGTAATCCATTCCCAGTACATCAAAGGGCTCGATTATAAGACTATAATTCATTGTCATCTCTTGTCTCCTACCTATATGACCCCTTGTTTGGCAAGCATCAAAGTGTTCTACATACCTGTGTGGGTCCTTGAGCAAGGTGGGCCAACAGAATTCGGATTGAAGTACCTTTGCTGTAGTTTGTTTACCTGTATGATGTCCTCCATACGGTATGTCATGACAAGCTTGCAAAATTGCATTCATTTCATGGTTAGGAACACACTTCCGAATCTTTCCTTCAGGTCCATGACGATATAGATACAGATCATCCCAAAAATAATATTTAAGATCACTAAAGAATTTCATTCTTTGATTTCTTATCATACCAGGAGGTACAAATCTTATTGTGAGATAGTTAGCATAATCCGCAAACCAAGTATCAACAATTTCAACGTTTGCTAAATATTCTCCTGGAAATGACTCATTTATAGGTACGAGGTTAGTAATTATTGCCTCCATTTTAGAGAGATGATCTGCTACCGGATTATACTTACCCCTCCTATCTACTATTTGCAAATCATATTCTTGCAGCAATAAAACCCACATAATCAACCTGGGCTTCGCATCCTTTTTCGCAAGGAGGAGACGCAAAGCTTGGTGATCCATATGAGCTATTACCTTAGAATTAATGATGTAAGATATAAATTTGTCACAAGCAAAAATTATAGCTAGGAACTCTTTTTCTGTAGTAGCATAATTTTCCGAATCTTATTAAGAGTTCTACTAGCATAATAAAAAACATTTAAATTCTTTCCGTCTCACTGCCCTAACACAGCCCCTAAAGCATAGTCACTAGCATCACACAAGATTTCGAAATGTTCATCCCAATTTGAAGATTGCATGATGGGTGCTGAAACTAATTTGGTTTTAAGGTTCTCAAAAGCCGCAATGAAGTCATGATCTAACTAGAATGGAGTTTCTTTGTCAAGAAGGTTGGTGAGAGGCATAGCTATTTTAGCAAAATATTTTATAAAATGCTTAAAAAAACCTGCATGCCCAGAAATCTTTTTAATTTTTTATGTCCTGAGGTATTGGAAAATTTTCTATAGCATTTATATTAGTTTAATCTATTTCTATACCCTTCTCCGAAACCGTATGCCTAAACACTTTACATTCTCTTTCCATTAAACGACATCGTTCCCAATTCAAAACCAAATTTGATTGCTTGGATCTCTGCAAAACTTTGGTTACATTGTAGAGGCAATTATCGAATGTAGTTCCACAAACAACAAAATCATTTGTTAGAACTTCCATAGTTTTCTCACCAAAATCATCAAATATTTTTAAAACACATTCTTGAAAAGGTGCAGCTGCATTACATAAGCCAAACGGAATTAATCTATAAGCATATGTGCCATATGGGCAAGTGAAAGTTGTTTTCTCTTGATCTTCCAGTTGTATGGCAATTTGAGAATATCTAGAATACCCGTTATGAAAACAAAAATAAGAATTATTACTAAGTATTTCTAGAATTTTATCCATGAAAGGTATAGGTTTATGATTTTTTCGTGTCTCATGGTTTAGTTTCCTAAAATCAATGCACATGCGATGTCCAACAATAGGTTTTACAGGAACTAGATCACCATCCCCATTCATAGCAGCATCAAGACCCCCTGTCTTGGTATGCAATGAGCTGGCCTAACCCACTTACTGTCAGAAATAGGATATATTATGCTAGCATCTAATAAGTGTATAACCTCTTTTCTTACTACTTCCTTCATTTTCGGATTAAGCCTTCTTTGTGTATACCCTACAAGTTCAGCATCATCAAGCATGGTAATCTTATGTGTTACAATAGATGGATCTATTCCTTTAATATCACTTAGAGTATATCCAAAAGCTTCACGATGCTTAGTCAAGACCGAAATGAGTTTATTTGTTTAATTTTCTGATAGATTTTTACTAATAATAACATGACATCTATTTTCATTATCTAAAAACTCATACCTCATATCGGCTGGAAGTTGTTTCAGTTCAACTAGCAGAGGTTCTTCATCTCCTTTTCTTACCAGCTCTTCATAGTCATGTGGATTATGTGCTTCCAGAACTGAATCAAGGTAATCATCCATGTCTTCTCTCTCCTCATCATCTGGTGCTTCCTCCCAATTAATTAGGCTCCTCTCTAATTCATCTTGTGGAGTACTGAAATGAATTGCGGCCATCTCAACAATTGTTTTCTCTTCCTTGATATCTTCCACTTCATATGGCCTCTTCTTTTGTTTGGCGAAGATGAATTTCATTTCCTATTCTCCAAACATCAATGAAATAGTCTCCTTCTTATTATCAATTCGATCTTTGGTTATGGAAACAAAAGTCCTACCTAAAAGAATAGGACAAAAAGAATCTCGAGGCATATCTACAATATGAAAATCAAGGGGGTACATTAGTGATCCCATAAATACATAGATATTTTTGATAACACCTTCCGGTTTTATATTAGTTCTATTAGACAATTTAATAGTAGTGTCTACTGGTTCCACATCTAGATTAATTAAATTGTAGCAAAGTTCCTCATAAAGTGATGAAGGCATAATGTTTATAGTGCAAATCGGATCACAAATTCCGTATAAGAAAATTTCTGCACAATATATAGGAGTCATAGGTTTAGAAGTTTCGTTACCTCGTACCTTACCTTCGATGAATCCAGAGGTTTCAAGTCTAGCATAACCACTTCATTATCCACTGTTCGTTCTTCCATAAGATACTTCAATATATCATTATTTACATTGGTAGCTTCGGGGTTCTTTTCTGGTTTAATTAATCTTCTCTTTGTTTGTTCTGCCTATTTTTGCTTTTTCTTGATATTCTCTTGAATAGGTGCATAGGAGAACTCTTCCATTAGCGCACTTTCTCTTGGATGCTTCTTTTATTCGAGGGGTTTATGGGGTTCCCATTCTGTAGGTACCTGTAAATGCCTTGCATAATTCTCAATAATTTTCTTTATTGAGTAAGAATCAATACCAAGGGTTTTAATCATTTCACAAGTCCCTTCATCTGCAAGGAAATCGTTAACACAAGCATATTCAGAAAAACTATTTGTAATGTTCTCCTCATTTTTAAGATTTTCTGTTGCCTCCCTCATTTTCATTATTAGTTTCCAGGCTTCATCATAGGTATAAGATAGAAAACTACCATTAGAAGCGGTGTCTATTTTCGTTCTATTTTCGTTATTAAGCCCTCCATAAAAAGTGTGAGTGATTAACCAATTAGGCAAACAATAATGGGGGCAATTATCTAGATACCTCTTGTACCTTACATACTCTTCATACAAACCCTCATCAGGAATATTTTTGAAACTGATAATAATACCTCTCATCCTAAGTGCTTTGCTTTCTGAGTAATATTTTGATAGAAATTGGTTGTCAATTCCGTCCAAATCCTTGGTGCTTATGCACAAAAATATCTATACTAGTCGCAAACATTATTATAGATAGTTTGTCTAAACAACTGAGTTTTAACCATATCAAGATTACAGTCATCGAATATAAAGGAACCAAGAACATATTCAAAAAATTGTAAGTTTCCATATGGACGCTCTTCATCGGTTCCTGCAAATTTCTTAGAGTGTGGTAGTTCAAAATAATAAAGGGTGGATCTCAATTCCATCCAGATTTATTCTTTTACTCACAGTTATAAAAGCATCCATGGGTGGACCCATTTTCCTTACTTCCTCAAGCTGGATTAAATGCTGAGTGTTGTCCATTATTGCGGTCCTGCAACTTAAATTAAAAATTAGTACAACGAAAGTAAATAACTAAAAGTAAAGTGACTTATAGCGCTAAGCTCCTCGGCAACGGCGCCAAAAAATAACTTGATGACTGCAAGTGCATAGATCGTTTGTACCTAGTTTTAAAATAAAGATATCGATCCCACATGGAGTAGTAGGCGAAAGACTAAAATGCTTTTAACTAAAACTACACGAAGTACTTAAGGAATAATTTTGAGATGCCGGAAAAGTAGAATTATTTTTTGGTTTTTGATTGAATGAAGCAACTAAACTAAAGTAAAACTTAATGCAAAAAGTAAGAATCGCGTATGTAAAAGAGCTTGGAACTACAATAGGGAAAAAGATCTTCTTAGGGAGTGGCGGATACACCGCTAGCAATTTAGACTAAGCAATCAAGATTATTATAACAAATATTCACATGATATGTATGTATCTGGGAGGAGCTCCATATATGGACAAATAGGCAGCAACCACTGCTCACATCATCCTTCATAACCACATCTGATAGATAAACGACATCAATCGTATTATCCTCCTATTAAGGGTTTTCTCCCATGGCATGGACATGGCTTTATGAGTTCTCCTTGTTTCCCCAAGTTAGTACGTAAAGAATGACAATAGTTTTATAGTCACAGTAAGAGATATCATCCCTCCGTCTACCAACAAGTAATCCCCTTCATCGGGTCCCCATAAGAGGCAAATATTAAGGAGGTGCATAACTCCCAACATCATGATGAAGAGAATTAACACATACACATAATGATGTATACCATAATAATCTCTATCTTATCTTAATCATATGCTAGGGTTTCTCCGTCTCCCCAAGAACTAATGATCTACTCAGACACAGAGGCAATCAACATCATAGCAATTGTAATGGAAATTGATGGGGATATGCCGAAGGGGGTATGCCCAGTAGGACGTTCAGATCGGGCTGAAAGGCCTGCGAGTGTGTCGGAAAGACGACGAATGGACTACGAAGGACGGAAAGGCCCAGCGACTGGCGACTAGAAGCCCAGGAGCATAGCAGAAGCCTAGTCGGACTAGGTCAAAAGTCTTCGGATCCTTATCTTGTTCAGGGATAACTTGTAAACCCTAGCGAGGTGCTTCATATATAAACCTCCCTAGGGTATCCTGGAGACTAACGTTCCATCATACACCCCCTCAAGCCACTCGCTGTCTAGCCGCCGAGCTCGCCACCCCTGTAACTCGCTCTCTCATAATCTAATCTAGCAGGAGTAGATCTTTACCCTCCGGGGGGCCGAACCTGGGTAAACCCATGTGCATCCTCCCCCATCTCTCACCGCAGATGGCCGCCAACTCTTCCTCACGAAACACTCAATTGCTGCCAGTGGCAGCGACTGCCGTGGCCATTTCCATGACAGTGGCGCCCACCGTGGGGCATAGCGGGACTGGCCTGAGTTCTGCAGTGTGACCATATTCGCCGATCGATCGGCCGCTCGCCACCGGCCGCATGATCGCCATCGGCGGGATCTTGCATATCCTGCCCAGCAGCTACATCCCGGCGTCACGTCCAGTCACTCACGCCGCGGTGATGCCGGTCGGATCCATCAACCTCTTCGTCGGCTTCACCGGCGCGGTCGATCCAGCCGTGACGGTAATCGTCGGTGGGTCGCCTCCACACCGCGATCTGCTTTCGGAGGAGCAGGTCCGCTCCATCAGGGGCCTCGTCACCGAGTACGACTCGACCGCTAGCGATGCGGTCGAGACCAACGCCGCCACCAACAACGGCGCCCTAAACAAAGATGCCGACTCTGCGACCCCTGCGTCGGTCGACGGATCCATCACCGCCGCGTCACGGGAGGACTCTATCACGCGAGTCTCCAACCCCGAGGACTTCGAGGACCCCTCCATCCTGGGGAGCTTCGACTCCGATTCCGACTCGGAATCCCCCGAGGATTTTCGCGCCAGATCCAATCGCTTCAACGCGATCTACATGGCGGGTAGCACGGCTGCCCCGCCAGATACGTTCTCCACGCCGATCCCGCCGAACACGACGGCCACGGAGGTGGAGCAAGCCCGACTGCAGCTTGCGGAGGCGCAACGCAATGAACTCGCCGAGCGCGAGAAATACCGCCTCGAGCGAGAGACGGCGCGGGAGCTGTCACTCTATCACCAGCGCCGCACCAGGACCCGCCTGAACCCCAACGTTCAGGGCCGCATCCTGAATTTCAACGACGAGGGCTACCCCACACGCGCCGCCGAGCGCGAATACTACGAGAACGCGCCGCCAGGCGGGGGCAACCCCGCAAGACCACCACCTGGAGCACCAGCGACTGGGGCCCCTCCACCACCCATGGGACGCGCGCCCCCGCCAGACCAACCGCGGATCATCATCTCGCCTCAAGCCCGTGAAGCCAACGGGCTACCACTATACTCCACCCCAATGGACAATGTCGTCGCGGCCGATGCCGCGATCGCCAACCTCGACGTCCAAGGCGACGGCGTGCTACAAATCCAGTACGCCAAGGCCCTACTCGTCAGGGCCGTCGAGCAACAAACCACGGGAGTCGATCCGCGGGGGCGGATGTACTCCCGCTCTTCAACAAGCAGGGCGGCGTCAAGCGGCCACCCCACCGTGGCAAACGCATTAGTTTGCCCACCACCCCAGCCCCTGGCAAACCAACCACGGGCCGCCAATCCTGCGTTGTCAACCAACAAGCCGCGACCGGCGAACGACACGGTCGCTGCCAACGGGCAGCCCCTCGATGCCCGAACGAACATCATCAACAATCAGACGTGGCGGTCGTGCCAGCCCTACGACCTGTGGCACACCCTCACCAACCGCGGCGAACCGGAGCCAAGAGGCTCGCTCAGCCGAGTCGGGCCGCAATGTTTTGGGCCAATGATTCGCGAGGAAAAATACGTCGCCAACTTCAAGGCCCCTAAGGAGATCGAGAAGTACGACCCCGCTGTCTGGTTAGACACATACCTCATGGCAATGGGGATTGCAGGCCACACCGACCTGCTCGCCGCTCGCTACCTCCCCCTGATGATGGAGGGTGCGACCCGGCAGTGGATCAACATGCTCCCCGCCGACAGCATTGATTCTTGGGAAGAAATGCGGGACACCTTCGTCAGGCACTTCGAGGGCTCCTACACCCGCGCCACCACCATAGAGGACCTGGAGCGATGCATCCAGGGACAATGCAAGTCGACCCGCCGGTGGATCCAAAGGTGGCAAGAACTATGGATAAACGCCTGCGGCATCCACCCAGACACGGCGATACACTGCTTGAAGAACGCGTGCGGGTACGAACCCCTGGTCGCCAAGATCAAGAGGGTCTACCGGACGCTCGATAACATCCCCGACCTCCTCGAGATCGCCAAGCGCTACGCGGAGGAGGAACCCAACCAAGACTCCGACGACGAGTCGGGAGGAAGATGTCGCACTAGCATCCACGACAGCAGGCGCCTACGCGACATGCGCTACAGCAACACCCGCATCACCGGCAAGCGTGTAGCATCCCATCTGTCTAACATATGTAATGCTACATGGTCTAGTAATATAATGGCTACTTCCTACATATAATTGTTGCATCATAATTATATCATGCTCATGTCATCATGCCGCCTTGCATTTGAGCATCATATAAAACCCTTTTGATTTGGTTCTTCTCTCAGATGCATTATTAATTGTATTTGGCTCTTGGTATATTGTATTTGAATCTTGATGAATGCTTGATGCCCAAGTTGAGTTGGGGGCATATCTTTTATTCCACTCCACCACCTTTCTTTGTCACCACTTTATCATTCCACCATCCTAATTATCCATGAGCTTTTACATTTTTCTTTTGGCATTTAATCTAGCTCATGTGGGTTGGGATGGACCCCCTTCTATTTTTTGACATGCCCTCACACTAGCTCCTGGTTGATTTCACATGATTGATATGTGGAGCCCCCTTGGCATGCTTGAGTAATACCCCTCATTCTAGCCTCCATATGGATTGTTTTGGAATATATGTTCATGTTGGGATATTTTTGGGCTTACTAAATACCTAGTGGCACATACACACTAGCATGTCCCATTTTTATTCAAATATGGTCATCACCCTCTACTCCACATGGAGCATCCCTTTAATTCTTTTAGCTTGGCTTTACTCCATATTTTGGAATGCATATGTATAAAAGCCAGGATTAATTATTTTTGTTTTCACAAGAGTAAAACATGGCATTTATTACACATGCATGGGCCATGCAACCATCACCCCATTCCATTCTTTTGGATTTTACTTGGATTTTGGGTGGTTTATCTCTTTTGAGCTCTCTCTTATGTCTCAATCCTTTCCACCTCGGTTGGTTTATCCTTGCCATGTGCCCATCTAGCCACCCTCACATGTGTAATGCCATGCATGGTCATGAAAAACCCTCCCCATCAAACCCTACTTCTCCTCCCCTTCATGCTTGATCTTGCTTGGGGCATGAGTAAAACCCTAACCACCATACCATCCCCTACCCTAAACACCTCTCTCCACTTCCCTCCCTAACCCTAATCACCATACCTAGTTAAACCCTAACTACAAAACCCTCCCCATGCCGAGCCCCATCTCCCTAGCTGCTCTCTCACCTCTCTCATGCTACCAGCAGGTCCCCCTAGCCCTCCTCTCTCCCCATGCCAAATCTATCCCCCAACCCTAGCCATCTACTCCCTCCTAACCTAGCTCCACCCGACCCTCTTCATCTCTCTCTACCTCGCTCCCTGCCATGCTGGCCCCACAGCCCGAGCCTGGCCTCCCCCCTCTCTACTGGCCCAGCTGTAGCTGCCTGCCTGGCCTCCCACGATGAGCACGTGAGGGCGGAGCAAAAAGGTGGCCAAAGCCACCGTTTTCCCTTCCCCTCGCCCCCACGGCATCGCCTCCCTCTGGCCTCGCCTTTATCTCCCTCCCACCTTCCTCTGTGCTCCCCCAAGCCCCCTGGCCTCGCGCCGCAACCATCTCTCCTTCCCCGCTACCTTTTCTCCACCGATCGGCGACTCGTCGGCCTTCCCTTCCTCCACGAGAACTACGGCGGTGGGCAGGTGTTTAAGGCGCCGGGGAAGCGGAGGAAGCCCTTGTCGTCAGCCCTGCGCGCCCCAGCAAGGAGGAGACCGCCCCCACAGACGCTGCACGCCGACGCCACCGCAAACCCTAAACACGTCGGCCGTCTGCGTCCTCGACCCTCTGTCGACTCCCGGCCCGATCCACCTCCGTCGTCCACCCTGTGGTAAGCCCAGCTCCCTCCTAGACATCCCCGTTGTCGCCGTCGCGGTCTGTGCTCGCCGGAGTTTTCGCCGAACACCCTATGTGCGCCGGCGGCCGCTGCTTCGGCTCGTCGCTGCGCCTCGCAGCAGCACAACTAGGTCACGTCCGTCCTCTTGTCACCATCCTGTCCTTACCGCGCTGGTTCCTGTCCACAGCGCGCGCGCCACGCGTCGTGGGTTCGAGCCCCCGCGCCACGCTCTGTCGCGGTCGAGCACCGATCTGTCAGCTGTGTTCAGAGAAGATCAACAGTACGGGCAGTTGACGCTTTACAAATAGCCACCTTTTATCTCTCCCTCAACCCGCGGTACTCGCGACCCCACCTGTCAGCGTCCCTGTTCGTTTTACAGAAAACCCCCTAGATTTCCAGGCCCCCAACCCGCACTCCCCTCGCTGCGCCACGTGGTCAACCCACCGCTACCACTGTCACGTGGGCCCCTCTTTCCCATCGGGCCCGCACGTCAGCCTCCTGGGCTAGCCTCTGTGCCGGTGCAAAAATCCTTTTCGCCGCGGCGTGTCACCCAGTCAGGCCAGACCCACTCGTCAGCGACGGGGGCTGGGTCTGACTGAGTAGAAAAAGGTTTTCTGCTTATCTGTTTTGTTTTAATCTTTTAAGAAAATGTTTAAATTCAAATTTAAATCTGTTTTAATAACTTTTGTTTTGTAATTCCAAATAACACAAATAATATATGTTTTGGAATCAGAAAAATGTGAGGAATTCAAATATGCCATTCAAAACTATATTTGAGCACTTTAAATTTTCGAGCTAATTAAAATTACAATAAAATGCCCTTTTCTTAATTAATTAATAACTTTAGTTTTATAACTCCAAATTTGACAAATAATATGTCTAAATCGATCAGCGCGATGAGCCCGTTCTAAATATGCTTTCCATGTTCTGAATTGCAGCATGCATCATATAAATATTAAGTGTACAGCAAGTGTTATGAGAGCAAAACATGACTAAAACTTAATAAAGTGCTTATTTCTTGTACCCCACACCTCACCCATGCCATGCTACTTTATTGCCATGAAAATTGTGCATCATTCATCATGACATGCTTGTTTTCTTGTCGCATTTCAATACATATGCTTGTGCACTTTATTTATATTGGCCCTTGTTTGTTTGGTTCTTCTTCGAATAGACGCTGAGCAGGGGATATATCAGGAATCCCAGGAGCACTACCAAGATCCTTCTCTCGCTTCAACTGGGCTGCCAGGCAAGCACTACCACATGCTTGCATACATATAGTGCCTATTGCCTCTATCTTATTCTTGCATCATTGAGTCGCGATTGCATTAAATTGAATCCCAAGCACTGCATAGCCTTTACTTTTAAACCCCACCGAAGCTTGTTCCTCCATCCCATGAGCCATTACTACAGGAGTTGTTTGAGCCATGCGGGTCGTAGAACAACATGTGTAGGGTATGTGAGTGTCTGATGGATAACGAGGTACCTAAACAACTTGACCTGAGTAGTAATGGGATAACTAATGAAAGTGGCACCGGTGAGCAATATCTGCTATTTGGTTTTTCATGCTCACTTGTGTCCCTTAGGACCCCGAGTACTTGATTCCTGTTCCTTGACTATTCGCACTATCCACATCCGGGAGGCCTTATGGACCCCCCTGGGCCAGAGCTTGATTCATTCTTATTTCTTGGGGGCACAAAGTAGTTTGGGGCTTTATTACTATCCTGTACTTATGCCATGCTTTACTGCTTTATTTAAGATTGTGCGAGGAGCACCTGTACTGTTTTGGATGCGGAGTGTTTTCGCGGTATCGACAAGCCCAGTCACACTTTCGGGTTCCCAGTCGTTTATAGCCATTGACGCAAACCTTGGGTCCATCTCGGAGCTGGCCAACTTTGTTGCGGGTAGCTTAATGGGGTGGCCCCCTGAAATATTTCTGAATCCTGTGATCGCTTTGTCGTGAATGCCTCGTTGGGTTTTGAGTTGGTTTTTCCGAGGTTGATCGAGTGTGTGTTGCTATTTGTGCACCCCTGCAGGGTAAATCTTTCTGAAAGCCGTGTCCGCTGTTATGGACGACTTGGAGCACAGTTTCTCGATCATAGACAAGTATAACTAAAGTACCGCTTTTAAATTGACTAAGTACCTGACTAGTAAATAGTACAATACTCATAGAATGGTTGATAAAACTGCCAATAGAGGGGGTTGTTCGTTCGCTTTCTCGTTGGTAAGTGAGAAGGAGGATGGATCTGTTAATTATACTGTTATAACGGTTGCTCTTAATTAACGGACATCCGTCTATCATTGGTTAGGCGGATGGTTAGTGAGTATCTATAGACTTGTTAGTTATTATCTTTTGCTGCAATTGCGTCACCCCAGATTATGTCCCCTTTAGAGGCATAAACACTTGCTGAGTACCCCTAGGGTCTCACACGATAAATTGTTTGATTCAGATGAACAGGTGTATTCGCAAGATGGATACTGGGTGGAGGAGACGGATGATGTTGGCAACGATCACTCGGTGTAGAGATTCTGGGAACGGGGATCCGTGAGATCTGTGGGCGAGATGTGTTTATTTATTTGGCATCTTATGCCGATTTGCTTCTTATCCGTACTCGGATCTTGTTTTCCGCTTCCGCCTGATACTCTGATGTTTGATGTATGAGGATCTATCCTAAAATATTATCTCTATCTAGGATATTTGGATCTTGCCGTATGGTGTTGCAATATTTCTATTTCTTTTAGATGGAATGGCTCTGTGAACAGTTGTATGGTGGCTTGCATACATACTCACTTGTGTATGTAGTTGATCCCTTCGCCTGCCGATTACGCCGCTCGTTCTTGTTCCGATGTTCTGAAAGTGGTTAGGACGGCCGAAAGGTCTACCGTGAGTGGCCCCAGGCCCGACCGTACTATTTTAACCACTTTCGCTCATCCAGGCATGCAACTAAGAGCGTAATTCACCGAGGTAGTTACAAAGCATCGCACGGACGTGCGAGTCGATTTCTTCACCAACGCCGGCTACGGCCAGCGCGACTCCAAGAACTACCGCATCGACAGAGGAAACTACCGCGACAGCGTGAACTACCGCGCCAACCACGCGACAAGGCCGAAATTCGACCCCGCCGCCCTGCTCAATCAGCTCTGCATCTACCATAGTAGGGAGGGAAAACCCGCCACCCACACCACCGCCGATTGCCACTCTCTCAAAGAGATTGATAAGGAGAGACGTGCAAGGGAGGACCCCAACAACAACCCACCTCGGGACAACGGGAGGACCCCGCGGCTTTGGAACCGCCGTCGGGTCGCTACATACCTTCACCGGACTCGGCACCAAGCGTGAGAAGAAGGTGCTCGCCCACGCGGTCGCCGTCAATGCGGTGAGGCAAGTCAACATCCCTCGCTTCCTAAACTGGTCCGAGCAGAGCATCACCTGGAGTCGCCAGGACCACGTGCCAAGAATCGAGTACCCAGGGCGAGTCGCCCTGGTAGTCAGGCCCAAGGTGGCCGACTACTGGCTGCCCAAGACGCTGATGGACGGCGGGAGCTCCATCAATATCTTGTACCTCGACACGTTCAAAAGGCTCTAGCTCCCAGAAGCAGCCATCGAGCCAACACTGACGACCTTCCACGGCATCGTCCCCGGTCAGAAGGCGTACCCGCTCGGGAAAGTGACGCTGCCAGTCACCTTCGGCACTCGAGCAAACTACGGCAAAGAGAGGATCGTCTTCGAGCTGGTGAACTTCCGCATTCCCAACTACTGCGTCCTGGGACGCCAGGCATTCACAAAGTTCATGGCGACCCCACACTACGCCTACAACATGATGAAGCTACCAGGGCCAAGCGGCATCATCACCGTCCACGGTGACCCCGAGATGGCCGTGGAATGCGAAGACAAGAGCGCCGTCATCACCGACGCCGTCATCGCCGCGGAGACCGACCAGGCAGAGGAGCTCGTGAAATACGCGGGCAACATCAGCAAGGACGACCGCACCATCCTGAAGAAACCAATCGCCGCGAACTCCACGTTCGAGGCGACCACGCACACCCGCACCGTCGAGCTCGTCCCAGGCAACTCCAGCCAGACGGTCACCATTGGGGCGCACATGAGCCCAACATAGGAAAGCGCGCTCATCGGGTTCCTCCGTGAGAACCGCGACATCTTCGCATGGAAGCCATCTGACATGCCAGGTGTCCCGAGGGAATTCGCTGAGCACAAACTCAACGCTGACCCCAAAGTGCGACCATTAAAGCAGTCGCTACGGCCCTTCAATGAAGAGCGCCGCCGAGCAATCGCCGAGAAAGTCTAGCGCCTGCTAGCTGGATGCTTCATCTGGCCAATCAAGTACTCCAAGTGGCTGGCAAACCTAGTCCTGGTTCTCAAAAAGAACAACACATGGAGAATGTGCATTGACTACACCAACCTCAACAACGCCTGCCTGAAGGAGGAGTTCGTCCTACCACGCATCGATCAGATCATTGACTCGACCGTGGGATCGAAGTCGCTGTGTTTTCTCGACGCTTACTCTAGTTATAACCAGATCAAGATGGCGGTCGAAGACGAGGAGAAGACGGCGTTCATCACGCCATTCAGCGCATTCTGCTACACGACCATGATGTTTGGCCTCAAGAACGCAGGCGCCACATACCAGAGGTGCATGCAGGAGTGTCTAACGAGCCAAATTGGCCGCAACATTCACGTCTACATCGACGACGTGGTGGTACAATCCACCCGCTAGGATGATCTGCTCGCCGATCTAGCTGAAACCTTCGCAAACTTGCGGAGGTACAACATCAAGCCGAATCCTAGAAAATGCACCTTCGGCGTACCCACCGGACAACTTCTGGGATACGTAGTCTCCAAGCGAGGCATTGAAGCCAACCCCACCAAGATCGACACCATCGCGCGACTCAGGAAACCCGAGTGCTTGTGTGACATCCAAAAGTTGGCAGGGCGAGTCGCGGCCCTCAGTCGCTTCATCCCCTGGCTAGGCGAGAAGGCAATGCCCCTCTACCGCCTGATGCGCAAGAACCCAACATTCCAATGGGACGCGGAGGCCGATGACGCACTCAAAGCGCTCAAAGAAGTGCTACTCGCGGCACCACTACTCGCCGCGCCACTCGACAAAGAGCCAATGCTCGTTTACGTCGCGGCCTCCAATCGAGTCGTCAGCGCCGTGATGGTCGTCGAACGACCGGAAGAGGGCAAGGAGCGCCCCATACAACGCCCAGTATACTACATCAGCGAAGTCCTAACGGACTCACGACAACGCTACCCGCAATACCAAAAACTGGTGTACGCGGTATTTCGAGCATAGCGGCGACTCCCACACTACTTCCAGGAGCACCCAATCACGATGGTCTCCACTGCGCCCCTGCAGGACATCATACGCAATCGCGAGGCAACCGGGCGAGTCGCCAAGTGGGACGTCGATATTGGAGTCCACAACATCAAGTACGAGCCCCGAAAAGCGATCAAGTCACAAGCCCTGGCTGATTTCCTTGCAGACTGGGAAGAAGCACAGCAGCGAGAGAAGCTCCCATACCTCCACTATAGGTCGCTCCACTTCGACGGCTCCAAGAACGCCGACGGCGCGGGGGCTGGGGTCATCTTGACCTTCCCCAAAGGAGACAAGCTCCGCTACGTACTCCACCTCAACTTCAAGCCCTGCACCAACAACATGGCAGAATATGAGGCCCTCCTTCACGGCATGAAAGCTGCCAAGGAGATGAACGTCAACCGCCTACGATGCTATGGCGACTCCGACCTAGTCGCCGGCCAAGTCGCCGGGACGTGCGATGCTGTCTCCCCAACAATGATCGCGTACCGCCAAGCTGTCGACTAGTTGGGAGGACACTTTGACGGCTATTTCGTCGAGTGGATCGACAGGCGTAAAAACGAGGAGGCAGACGCCCTTTCTCGCATCGGATCATACCGACAGGCACCACCAGTAGGCGTCTTCCTCGACATCATCCACAAACCCTCGGTCAACCCATCGAAAGAAATCGATGTCGGGATCCCACTGCAACCAGAACCGGCCTTAGTCGCCATGATTGTGGAACCTAGCGACTGGACAGCGCCATACGTCGCCTTCCTGGAACACAAACTCCTACCGAGCAATGAGACAGAGGCACGAATGATCATGCGCCGCTGCAAATCCTTCCTCATCATCAACGGCGAGCTCCACAAGCGCAGCGTGACCGACGTGTTCCAGCGCTGCGTACAACCAGAAGAAGGCCGCAAGATCCTCCAGGACATTCACGCCGGCGACTGCGGCCATCACGCTGGCACCAAGTCGCTAGTCGCCAAGGCCATGCGGCATGATTTCTACTGGCTCACCGCACACGCCGACGCCACCAACATCGTCCAACGATGCGTCGGGTGCCAGAAGTACGCCAACCAGACGCACCTCCCTGGCTCGGCACTCAAGACAATCCCCATCACGTGGCCATTCGCCGTATGGGGCATGGACATGGTAGGCCCATTCAAGAAGGCCCCGTCTGGTTTCACTCACCTCCTGGTCGCAGTCGACAAGTTCACCAAATGGGCCGAGGCCAAGCCGATAAAAAAGTGCGACGGCAAGACGGCCACCAAGTTCCTACGCGAATTCATCTACCGGCATGGCTACCCGCACAGCATCAACACAGACAACGGCACCAACTTCGCCAAGGGGGCCATGGCGGAATTCTGAGAGGAACACGACATCCGACTCAACCTCGCATCAGTCGCTCACCCGGAATCAAATGGCCAAGCAGAGCGCGCCAACCAGAGCATCCTCCACGGGCTCAAGCCGCGACTACAGGTGCCCCTCGAGCGCACCCTAGGATGCTGGGTCGACGAGCTCCCCTCCGTTATATGGGGGATTCGCACCTCCATCAACCGATCAACCGGGTTCACGCCCTTCTTCATGGTGTATGGCGCTGAGGCCGTAATGCCAACCGACATGGAGCATGACTCACCTCGAGTCGCCAACTACGTCGAGGCGGCCAACGAGATCGCCCGTCAAGACAGAATCGATCAACTTGACGAGGCGCGCGACCTAGCTCGCTCCTACACCACCATATACCAACAAGGACTCCGCCGCTATCACAGCCGCCGAGTGCGAACTCGCACCTTCCAGGAAGGCGACCTGGTCCTACGACTGGTCCGAGACAAGAAGGGCATGCACAAGCTCTCCCCCCCATGCGAGGGGCCATTCGCCATAGGCCGAGTCCTTGGCAATGATGCCTACTACCTCATCAACATACGGGGTGATGGCCAATTGGAGGTCAGGAGGCCATGGAATGTAAAGCTCCTCAGAAAGTTCTATACTTAGAACCTCACACTGTGCTCCATCGGAATATATAATGAAATTCATTCGGATCGCACAAATTGTGTCCACTCGCCATATTCTTGTGCCACTCGCACTCGTACATGATAGCAATACACTACTTATGGAAGTCAACCTCTGGTCGAGTGACCGGCACGGCCAAGTAGTGCGGCACAAGGGCACCGGAAATATTCGGGCCTTGGGTCGTCCACGAAAAACGCCAACCCGGAGCTGCCATTGAGTCGCTTAGTCTGATCGGGTCCGGGCCAAGACATCCGATACACACTTCTCACAGCGATCTGTCCCTCCTACCCTCGCGCAAACCGACTCGAACGGTTAAGTACCACGCACGGGGACTCCGCAAAACAGGAACCCCCATGCGGCTCGGGAACACACCAAGTAAGAGAGCTTCCCAGTATAGCTGCGATCGCTCTCCGGCCGGGAGGAGACGTTACATAAACAACGCACTCACAACCTGCAATAGGAGCATGAACAGTACGGCCGGGCAGCACGCTCGGGGACTCGCTCCTAAGTCAGTCCCACTCGCGCTCGGTGACTCGCCACTCAGAAGACGCGAGGGATGGAAACAACGCGTAAACAAAACAAATACACAAAAGTATACAATCGAGTTATACCCAATTAAAAGGCGGACGCGCCCGGGGACTCGCTCAATCAAAACAATGCATAAGCAAAACACAACATACATTACTCATCAAAATACGACTCCATCGACCCCCATGGCATATATTACAAAATATCTTACAACATTCGCCACTTGGCATTCATCACAACTTGAAAAATTACATTGTTTACTCAACAGGCCCTGATGATGAAGTAGCACCAGCCCCCTTGACATGCACAAAAGGCTGCCACGGGTTCGTCGGATACGTTGTCAGTGACTTCGACAACGACGACCGAAAGGGCTGCTCTGACTTCATGCCACGGTACTCTGGCTCAGAGTCGCCAGGCGGCAACACTGTCTCCTGATATGGCAGCAGATCCCCCATCGCCAAGACACGATCAGTGTAAGGAGTGGCCTTCGCGCTCAGCTTCAGCACCTCCGACATCTCCACCGTGCCGGTCGCCGACGGATAGCCACTCGTCACATCGTCAAGATCGAAGTCGTCGAGGAAATGTGCGAGACCCAAGATCAACGCCGTGGCGGCCCCATGCCTGAACACCGAGCGCGTCATCCACTCCACAACGGCGGGCACCTCTTCCAGATAGCACCACACCTCCGTCAGCCCCCGGGGGATAACTTCGGTGGGAGACATGCCCTGGAGAGCCGCTTGGACGCACAATGCAGAAGCCGTGGCTGCATTCACCACGGCAGTCACGCACTGCGAGGCGTTGTAAGTCTGCACAACCGGGTCGCTTTGGCCTACCACAGCTACAAAGTCAGGCGTCAGTGAAAATATGAAATCCCCAAAGCAGGGACTAGACGAAAGGATCAATCAAAGACAAAGACTTACCAAGGAGTTTGCGAAAGTTCTCCTTGACGTGCTTCTCCAAGGCAGTTTGCTCGTTGTGCAGCCCCACGATGATGGAATCCGTGGCTTTGCGTTCTTCCTCAGCTACGGCAACGGCAGCCTTCGCTCGCTCCTCCGAAGAAATTGAGGCCACTCTTGCCTCCAAATCCTTGACCAAAGAGGCTACTCGCCCATTAGCCGCGTCCAGCTCGGCGACCGGAACATACCCCTCACGGGCCTTGGAGATCTCAGCCGGGAAAGCATCTGCACGAGAATACATCAGAATGCTATACACAACCAGCTCACACCCGAAAGAGAAGAACAAAGACGAAACAGACACTCACCAATAGTTTCCTGAAGTTGCCGGTTCACCTCCTGCGCTTCGCACAAGTCACGCTCCAAGCGCTCTCTCGCAGCCTGCCGATCAGTCGACTCCCTTTGTAATCCCTGTAAACAAAGAACTCACCTAACCATTTGACAAAACAAAACCCAGTTCCCAGCCGCTGAAGTTCAGCGACTAGGAACTCGGGGACTAGAGAAGGAAGAAAAAGAAAAACAATTCCTAGCCGCCGAAATTCAGCGACTAGGAACTGGGGGACTGGAGAAGGAAGAAAAATAAAAACAATTCCTAGCCGCCGAAATTCAGCGACTAGGAACTGGGGGACTGGAGAAGGAAGAAAAAGAAAAACAATTCCTAGCCGCTGAAATTCAACGACTAGGAATTCGGGAACTGGACATACCTGAATAGCAGAGCCGAGCATCTTGTGAAGTTCCTCGACGTCAGTCAACGGGATCGTGAAGGAGGTGCGCCTGCGGCGGGACCCAATGTACGCATCCACGATTTCCGGGCTATGCGGAGATTGTGTGTCCGCCACACCTGGAAACCCCTTTGCCATAAAACGAGGGAACGTCGCTGACGCCCTGGCGGGGGCGCTGGTAGCCGAGACCGGCGCCCGCACGGGCAAAGCAAAGTTGCTCGAAGTCGCCGCCACCTCGGTGGCGATCGGGCGCAGTTGGCTCATGGCGCTTCCCCTGGTCGCAGCATCGTCGGCGCCCCCTTCTGCTTCTTCGCGACCTCCGCGGGCGCCACATCTTCGGAGGCCTTCCTCTTCCTAGGTAGGTCGCCCTCTCCCATGTTAGTGGCCGGTGGAATCTTAGCCACCGAAGGGCGACCAATCTTTTTAGCCCCCGACCTACACGAGCCCCTTCAATTAGCACAACAACAACACAAAAGAAGCAAGGCGAATTGGGACGAGGAAGCACTACTTACTTAGCGACTGGAAGGATGCGAAGCCCGGTGCTAATATGGGCGGGCTTGTCCAACTCAGGACCCAGCTTGCGGCTGAGCCCCCTCTCGAAGATGTTCGAAGCCCACGAAACCGAGGGCTTCCTCGATGATGAAGCTGCAGCCGCCAGGATCCCCGGCTCTGATGCGGCCGCCTTTGACGGCTGTGGCGACTTGGATGCCATCGCCTCAGCTGCTTCTTGGCTTGGAACCCCCGAGGTCGTCGGCGCAATCGCTGCTAGGGGAACATCTACCACCACCTCCGTGTCCTTGCCCTCCAACCCCTTCGTCGGGACTGCGTCCCTTGGGGCCTTGTGTGAGACCTCGGGAGATCCTTCGTCGTCGGAATCATCATCCGACTCGAACACCACCGATGACCTGGCCGGTGATGCAGGCCTTTTTGCTGGCGACTTGGGCCGGCGTGGGGGCTTCGACGGTGTAGCGGTGCGCCGGGACGTTTGCTCATGGGCGACCTCGTCACCTTCTTCGAGTTCGTCCAGGCTACGGCTCGCTTCGAATTCTCGTGGTCTCTGCATCCGGGTCTTGCGATCCACATGCGCTAGGGGAGGGACCTCTTCTTCCTCCCCGTCGCTGTCAGAAGGATCCCCCTCGGAGTCTTCCTCCAGTTCCCGGGGAACCTCCTCATCAAGCGAAGGGAGCCATCCCTCCAATACCTGAAAAAGCTGAGAACCACCATGAGTCAAAAAACACCAAGCGAGAAGACTGGAATTGAGATACGGACACAACGATTGGAAAAAGGACTTACTGTGGGGGCTTCATTCTTCACAGGGGTATACGGGGCGACCCCGACCGCCACGCCGGTGAACTCTGCGTCGGTGATCTTCTTCAGGGCGGCCTTGTAATCCTAGGCCTCCCATGACTCCTTGCTGGTTCGAGATAGATCATGCTTCCCGCTGTATTCGTACATCCAGTGCGGCCGAGCCGCCAGCGGAACCAAAGGCACCGAGGCAGCTTGTAGAGGTTGATCGAATCAACCCCGTCCTTCAGCTTCTAGATCTGATCCATCATTTCATGACGGCCATCCACTGATCTTCGAAGCTTCTTCGGTGCCAACCGATGGCTCGCTTCCTTCGGCATTTAACTCGGAGAGAGACACCTCGTCGGAGGGAGTGGCTTCCTTGACATAGAACCAGCTCTTCTTCCACTCGCTGGCGGCCTTCTTTGGTAGGAGGAGCTTGACGAAGTTGGCCTTCGGCTTCAGTTGAAAGGTGACCCCGCCTGCGGCCAGCATCAAGCCGCTGGACGCCTCGCGCCCGATGCGGTCGTGGAAGAGCTCCAGCCATAGCGGGAAATACGGCCTGCAGCCAAGGTAGCATTCATAGAAGGCGACGAAGATCGCCAGCTACTCGATGCTGTGCGGACCAAGATCTGATGGCTTGATCGCGTAATACGCGTAGAAGAGGCGGAAGAAGAGTGAGGTGGGGAATCCTAGACCCCTCTCAAGATGACTGGGGAAGCAGATGAACTCGCCGGGTCGCGGCTACGGCTCGGTCTCAGAGGAGGGGGGAACCCGCCAGTTCCCCTTGCGGAGCAATCCGACGTCTTCAAAAGATCTAAGCTGGGTCGTGGTGCACTTGGATTTCCCCCATGAGCCTTTAGGAGGCGCCATCGGGTAGGATGTGGAATCGCGTGATGCGGAAAGAACAAGTCGGCAGGACGCGGGCAGGAAGACTAGAGGAAGGAAGAACGAATAAGGAAGAGTGAAGAATGCGAAGAAGGACTGCCGAGCTGAAGCATCAGTCCCCTTATATGGGAAACACCACCCGCCAAAATCGGGGTAGCTGTTACCCGCGGTAATTACGCCGTAGTTACCGTTGGAAATTCCAACGGATAGTTTGACCAGGTTTGACGGTCCAACTCCTTTAGTCTACCCTCCATTCACCAGTCTTTCCACTCACTGAGACGACGACTAGGCGGCGGTGACATTCATTGAGACGGCGTGTGGAGACATGGGGAAATTCTCCTTGGTTCTAATGGAGTCCATCGCCGACTCGACTGGACACCCAAATTGGGCTTGCCTACGCCGACCGCAAAAAAGGACGCCCGCGCCTGCATCAACGATGGCCTCAGGGACTACTGATGGGGATATGCCGAAGGGGGTATGCCCAGCAGGACGTTCCGATCGGACTACGGCGATGGAAAGGCCCAGCGACTGGCGACTAGAAGCCCAGGAGCGTAGAAGAAGCCTAGTCGGACTAGGTCAAAAGTCTCCGGATCCTTATCTTGTTCGGGGATAACTTGTAAACCCTAGCGAGGTGCTTCATATATAAACCTCCCTAGGGTATCCTAGAGACTTACATTCCATCATACACCCCCTCAAGCTTACTGGTTGTTCAGCCGAGCTTGCCACCCTAACTCGCTCTCTCATAATCTAATCTAGCAGGAGTAGGTCTTACCTCTCGGGGTGAACCTGGGTAAACCCATGTGCATCCGCCCCCATCTCGCACCGCAGATGGCCGCCAACTCTTCCTCACGAAACACTCAATCGCTGCTAGTGGCAGCGACTGCCGTGGCCATTTCCACGACAGAAATAATTGTAAATGAATAGTTCTTGTATAAATCCACAATGAGTATAGAAATTACAACATGATCTAGATGGGTTGAAGATGGATGGATGGAGATGATGGTGGTGCAGCGGTTGATGAAGATGAAGATCGATGCCTTGGCCTCCCAGATCTGCGTAGGGCGAAGATGGATGTAACAACCTCGGACCCCACACTCTAAATTCAAGCCTGGATGAACCAAAAGTGGTTAAGGAAGTACAACGGGAGCCCAGGGCCACCCACGTGTAGGCCCGTCGGCCTCCCTAACCACTGCCAAGAACATCGGGACAAGAGCGAGCGGCGTAGGCAACAGGCAAAGAGATCAAATACATACACAAGTGAGTATGTATGCAAGCTACCTTACAACAGTTCTCAGAGCCATACCATCTAAAAGAAATAAAAATATTGCAACGCCATACGACAAGATCCAAATATCCTAGATAGAGATAATAGTGTAGGATAGCTCCTCATACATCAATCAACAGAGTATCAAGCGGAAGCGGGAAACAAGATCCGAGTACGGACAAGAAGCAAATCGGCATAAGATGCCACATAACTAAGCACATCCCGCCCACAGATCTCACGGATCCCCATCCCCTAATCTCTACACCGAGTGATCGCTACAACATCATCTGCCTCCTCCACCCAAGATCCATCTTATGAATACACTGCTCATCCTAATCAAACAATTTATCATGTGAGACCCTAGGGTACTCAGCAAGTCTTTATGCCTCTAAAGGGGACATATACCTGGGGTGACGCAATTGCAGCAAAAGATAATAACTAACAAGTCTATAGATACTCGCTAACCATCCGCCTAACCAATGATAGGCGGATGTCCGTTAATTAGAAACAACAGTTATAACAGAATAAAGTAACAGATCCATCCTCCTTCTCGCTTACCAACGAGAAAGCGGACGAACAACCCATCCGTTGGCAGTTTTATTAACCATTCCATGAGTATTGCACTAATTACTAGTCAGATATTTAGTCATATTAAAAGCGGTACTTTAGTTATGCTTGTCTATGATCGAGAAACTGTGCTCCAAGTCGTCCATAACCGTGGACACGGCTTTGAAGATTTACCTAGGTGCACAAATAACAAACACACTCGATCAACCTCGGAAAACCAACTCAAAACCCAACGAGGCATTCACGACAAAGCCATCACAGGATTCATAAATATTTGGGGCCCACCCATTGTTACCCACAACGGTTGGCCAACTCAAGATGGACCCAAGGTTTTGCGCCAATGGCTGTAAGGACGGGAACCCAAATGTGACTGGCTTGTCGATACCGAAAACACTCCGCATCCAAAAAGCAGTGTGCTCCACACAATCTTAAATAAAACAGTAAAGCATGGCATAAGTATAGGATAGTAATAAAGCCCCAAACTACTTTGTGGCCCCAAGAAATAGAAATGAATCAAGCTCTGGCTCAGGAGGGTCCATGGCCTCCCGGATGTGGATAGTGCGAATAGTCAAGGAACAGGAATCAAGTACTTAGGGTCCTACGGGACACAAGTGGGCATGAAGAACCAAATAACAGAATATTACCCACCGGTGCCTCTTTCATTAGTTATCCCATTACTACTCAGGTTAAGTTTTTTAGGTACCTCGTTATCCATCAGACTCTCACATACCCTACACATGTTGTTCTACAACCCACATGGCTCAAACAACTCCTGTAGTAATGGCTCATGGGATGGAGGAACAAGCTCTGTGGGGTTTAAAACTAAAGGCTATACAGTACTTGGGATTCAATTTAATGCATTCGCGACTCAATGATGCAAGCATGTGGTAGTGCTTGCCTGGCAGCTCAGTTGAAGCGAGAGATGGATCTGGGTAGTACTCCTGGGATTCTTGATAATTCCCCTGCTCGGCATCTATTCAAAAGAAGAACCAAACAAACAAGGGCCAACATAAATAAAGTGCACAAGCATATGAATGGTTCCCACCGCTGTAGAACTCCGTTTAGGGCATGGTTTGGTTCTTTAGAAAGAGGAATGATAGGGCTATAGGTTGGTGTCCTTGGTTTCGCCAGAAGTGGTTGGAGTTGTGGACTAGGACGAGCGGAACAAATCGTGCAGCAACAGCAGGTGTGTGCACGTGTTGCTGCTGTTTGTTGGGCATGTGCTGCTGCGTGCGACGAGCGGTGATGTAGAGAGGTGCGTGCGATGGTTGCCTACAGCATGCAGGGGAGATGGAGGGAGGCGGTGAGGCTCACCTAGCTGGTACAGATGCGACGGCGGAGCTCGTGGGCGTCGGAGGCAACCGGTTGAAGCACCACCGGTGGCGGTGATCATGGCGGGCACGCGGCGGCGAGGCTTCTCCGGCACGCTCCAGCGCAGCTCCTGGTGCGAGGTGACGGTGAGGACGGCAAAGAAGCTCTCCCCGACCAACCCCACCTCTGGGTACCACTCCTCCACCGGCTAGCAACTGAGGCCGAGGCTAGGGTTTAGAAATGCCATGGCCATGGCTAGGGAGGAAGGGAAGAGAGGAGGAGGAGCTGGATCGCGATCTGGTTGGAGATGAGAGGGTAGCTGGGAGGAGGAGGGGGCTCACGTGGTGGTGGTGGTGGCTTTGCCCCAAAAAGGTGAAAAGGGAGGGAGAGAGGGATCGGTAGACTAGGTACTCTCCCCTCTCTCTTTGCTAGTTATCGACGTGAGAGAAAGAGGGAACCCGGGAGGGGTTAGGTTTGATCAGATGGCAGGTCTGGTTGGCAACATAGGGAAAGGTCCGGGGTGGTGGCTCGGCCTGGTTCCAAACAACAAGAGAAGGAAGGGATTTGGTAGGGAAGGTTAAAAGAAGAAGAAAAGAGGTATGGGTGTAACATGTGTGCACAAGAGAGGTTTTGAACAAAGATGAGAGACTAGGTTTAGAACACATTTTAAAACTAAGCAAGAATTCAAAGGCATTTAAAACAAGAGAGATAGCCACATAGGGTGTGGTTATTTTATGTGACTCGGAGTAGAGGGTTTATATTGTATGCAACAAAGGAGTACATGCATGTGGCATTTTTGTGAAAACAAAAATGTATGTGCATGTATGTGAGATGAGGGTTTGTGTAAGAGCAAAGGAATGGAGCTAAAGAGAAAGGAATGCTCCACTCAAGAATCCAAGAAAAACCCAAAGAAAAGAAGATGGTAGAGATCTTGCATGGCCCATGCATGAATAGTAAATGCCCCCCTCTAGTAGTGAAAACCACTAGAATATCTCATGGCAATTATATAAGCAAGATTCCCAAATTTTGGAATAAGGATCAACAAAAGAAAAGAGAGCTAGTTTACCACATGGACTAAATAAAAGATCATGCATGAAGAGATGGTGGCCAAGCTTGTGTGTGTGCTCCACTAGGCAAAATATAGCCACAATTAAAGTCTCACATGAGCATTTATTCAAATTCAAACCATATGGAAGCTTATGGAGGAGTTCTACTCCCATAGCATGAAAAAGGTGACAAGGTAGCTCCCACATTAATATTGTGAAAACAATATTAGGTCAAGTATGGAAGTATGAGGAATAGAATAGAATCATACCAACTATACATGAGCTAGAGATAAATATCAAAGGGAGAAATGCATTTGCCCATATATAAAAGGAATGGTGGAAAAGTGTGTGGAGATAAGGGGAGGTGGCAAAGGTGGTGGAATTGAAAAAGATATGCCCCCAACTCAACTTGGGCATTAAACAATATATCAAGAACCAACTACAATGTATCAAGAGGCAAATACAATTAATAAATGCATATGAGATAAGAACCAAATGAAAAAGGGTTTTATATGATGCTCAAATGCAATGTGGCATGATGACATGAGCATGATATAAGTATGATGCAACAATTATATGCAGGAAGGTAGCATTATATAGACTAGGCTAGTAGCATTGCAATTGTTAGACAATTAGGATGCTACAATGGATCCCTTGGGCGACTTCCCCTACAGATTCCTTCTAGAGGTGAGGTTTTTGGCGATTTCTGGGTGTTCTTATGTCGTATCCCTGATCTATACGGCCGGAAAATTATTCCCGCGGTATAGTTGGTCATCAAAACCTCTAGATGCCTTGATCGCTTTGAGTTTTCTTCTCGTGTTATTGATATTTCCCAAATAAGTGATTTACGTTGTTTTTGACTCCTTTTCTCCCCAATACAACTGCTCTAAGAATTGTGTTCATTGTATCCATCATATGTCCCGATCCTGGTGAAAATAGACATAAAATGTGCGTGTGAACACCATAAAATACCAAGATCCTACAACTATAGTGCAAAATAATAATATGAAATATGATGCAAATATGCACTCATCAGGTACCCCAATTCTGCAGACGACTAGCCCACTAAAGGGGCCTCCGCTTTTTCGTGTGGCGATGAAACGGATAGAAGGCCTCACGAGGGAAGTTCAAGGATGGTGCCTCGTGGGGCCGTTTCCGGGCTCTCCCGGGTCTCTGAAGAGGTCCCGAGAGGGTCAGGGAGCGCCTAGGGGCGTACCTGCAATCCTGCCGCGGTACGAAAGAAGAAGACAAGAGTCTATAGGAAAGACCGGGCTCGGATGGTTCGCCTCGGTAAAGAAAGGTAGGACCATCCACCGACTTGTGTAAGGACGCCAAGGATGTCAGTGGAGCCAAGGAAGGTGTCCCTTGCCACTTTGGTTCTAAGGGGAAAAGGTAACATCAGGAAGCGGAGGACGACGTCAGATGGACCGACTTTATGAAGGATAAGCAAACGACTACGGCCAAGTGAAACGAGTCCACCAAAAATAGTCCTTGTAGGCCGGGTCTTCGAGGGACGATAGTGTGGACCCCCTTCCTGCCTAACATTTGAGGTAGGAGGCCTAGCCGCCCTATAAAATGAGGCCTTCTCCTACCTTGGGAGGAGGTCGATTCCTACAATCTGTAACCCTAGACATTGGTCCTCCATTGTACCCTTGCGAAGCACTGCGAGCAATACAACCAAGCAGGAGTAGGGGCTTTACCTCCTCATGAGGGTCCCGAACCTAGGTAAAAAACCCGTGTCAAGCTCTTTGTCATACTCGCGTATCACCGTCTTCGCCGCCCCCGAGAAGCTCGAAACACGTGATTCAGCCCCTTCTCGAACTCAGGGCTCGTTGGACCCCTATTCCTTCGCGGGACACTTCTCTAACATGTGGAACACCAGGTATGGGGATCTAGCGTGTTCTGAAGGCCTTCAACTGCTTCCCCGGCATGTTGGCTCACACCGAGACACAGACGGAGCGCCCCCTCCGCCACGTGTCCATCCGAGCTCAGACGGAGCCCACCCCCCAACGCATGTCACCAGAGCTATCCTCATGGTTGGAGGATGATAAAGGCTCCTCCTTCCGACTGTCGCGAGAGCTCGTGCTTCCCCCCCCCCCCACGACAACATGTTGCTCTCATGCACCACGGCCTCCTGCGCCTAGCCACAATAACCTACCCTGGAGGCCGCCAGACGCATGGTGCATGACACTACTAGAGAAAAGGATATAGGAGACATGCACATTAGAGGCGCATTTATACTATATGTGCCTCTGATAAAATAGGCGAGGCGCACCAGCCAGACATGTGCCTCTAGTATTAAAATAGGCGAGGCGCATATTTGTAGGATGCGCCTCCTCTAGTCTCTGTGCGGACAAAATTTGGCACCACATATAATGCGAGGCGCATTTTGATAATATGCGCCTATATTAGATAGGCGAGACGCATATGGGAAGAATGTGCCTCGCATAAGTTGCATGGGCCTAGGAGGATAGCTGTGGTCGAATATGCGAGGTGCATATGGCAATATGCGCCTCCTATACTTGATAATATGCGAGGCACATATTGCCATATGCGCCTCCTATAACCTGGCAGATCCCAACCCCCTCCCCCGAACGCCTTTTAAGTTTTGTAAAAATTAAACAAAAATGATAGAAACTTCAAAAAAATAATTCCTTTGAATTGTAGTTAGATTTTAGGGTATAGATCTAGACAAAATTGGAAAACATGAATTTCGATGTATTTTGAAAAAATATGTCATGGCACGGAAAAACGGCTATAACTTTTGCATACGATGTCGAAAAAAATCTTTAACCTATCAAAACGATCGTATCGAAATTTCCTATTCGAATTCAACACCCTACAGTCGTTCTGGATTTTACAGAATCCCCAAATTCCAAAAGAGTAAAAATTTATGGCCGAAAGAGGATTTTTTCCTGCAAAAAAATAAAAAAACTATCTGAGATGCATATCATATGATATGCGCCTCGCATAGGTAGAGCCGGATTTAAATTAGAAACAGCCACTACCACACCTACCACCTCTCCTCCTTCTCCTTCTCCTCCACCTCTCCTTCTCCTTCTCCTTCTCCTCCACCTCTCCTCCTTCTCCTTCTCCTCCACCTCTCCTTCTCCTTCTCCTCCACCTCTCCTTCTCCTTCTCCTTCTCCTCCACCTCTCCTTCTCCTTCTCCTCCACCTCTCCTCCTTCTCCCCTCCTCCTCCTCCTCCTCCTCCTCCACCTCTGGTGGCATCCTCCTCTTCCTCTGGCGACATTCTCCTCCTTTTCCTCTGGTGACATCCTCCTCCTCCTCCTCCTCTGACGATGACGATCACTTAGGCCATGGCCTCCACAACCAAACCGACCACCTCCTCCTCCACCTCTGATGGCCTCATCCTCCTCCACCATCTCCGGTGACCCCCATGGCCATGGCCTGCCGCACTTGCCTGTGGTGGTAGGTTGTGGCCATGGGCACGACCTCCGACGAAATTCCGGCCAGATCCAGATCTGGCCGCCATTTTTTTAAATTCAACAATAATATCCGAAGCGCATTCGGATCAATATGCGCCTCACATATGTAGAATATAGGAGGCGCATTTGGATCAATATGTGCCTCGCATATTCTGAGTATGGGAGGCGCATATGATCGATATGCGCCTCGCATATCTACGATATAGGAGGCGCATATGATATGCGACTGGCATAACAAATACTAGAGGCGCGACGCTAGAGACGCATATCATATGCGCCTCAGATAGGGTTTTTGGTGCGCCTCGGCTAGGGTTTTCCCTAGTAGTGTGAGCTGCTCAACCACCCACCGATGGAGTCGGGGCATGTGAAGTGGTGCGAGCGGCTCTCAGAGCTCCTCGACATTGCTACCCTTGTCCCCCAGATGCTGGGAGCTGAGCTTGAGAACAAGGCGCCATGGGCTATCAGCTAGCTACTTGCCCGGGGATCTGGCGGGGCACCAAAGGTCGGCGACGCCAAGATCGCCTTGGCCACAGCCAGCGATCATCTCCCTCCTCGGGCTCTTGTCCCCACCCACTGTGAACGAAATATGCCCTAGAGGCAATCATAGAGATGATTGTATTTCATATGTATCCATGAGTTTTTATAATGTTCCTTGAATATCCATATATCATGCAACTTGTATTGATTGGCAATTATGTGAATTGTTTGTGAAACTCTTTACTTGTATGGTTATCTCATAGTTGTCCCTAGTAAGTGTTCATGTCAGGACACACATGAATATTATACTAGCACATCAATTGGTTGATGACTATGTTTCGCAAGTCATAGACATGGAAATGTCAAACCAATGATGTGGACACATGTTATGAACATGGGGTTGGACTGGCCAACTTGAGACTGGCAATAATACTTGCAGCTCTCTATACACATCGTGTACGTTTTGTCCTTAGACCTGAGATTGTCGCACATACTTGAGATGTTGATCGACCTACCTTGGGGCTATCAAAAACTACTCTGTAATTGGGTAGTTATAAAGGTACCTTTCGGGTTTGTCCCGATACATGATGCAAGGCATTGGTCAATCAAGATGGGATTTGCCCCTCACTACTTCAGAGAGATATCTCTAGGCCCCTCGAGTGATCGGATCCAGAAATGCATGGCCGTGCTACATATGGTCAAGAGTTAACCTAGTAAAGGGATTCTGAATCACAGTATCGAGAAAGAGAGGTCATCTTGGACATAGACCAAATATCGTAGGGCAAAGGGAAAGACATGTACTCAACCTTGTGATGGTTCGTCTAAATGATCTTTATATGCGTTTAGGAGTTGGCACGTCTTGCTAGAGGCCGCTACCAACTATTGACGGAGTAAGTTTACTCGTATCATGTCTATACGTATATGAACCTATAGGGTCACACACTTTAGGGGCTAGAAGCCTAATGAGGATTGGATCTAAATTAGGCCAGGATTAGGATGCTAATGAGCTGCTAATGTAGGAGCCTACTAGGTATGCCTATATAATAGAGAGTGAGGCGAGCTGAATAGGGTTGAGCATTCCACCCAACCACCACTCCTCTTACGCCTGTGTTGCACGAGCGGACCTAGCAGTCTGGCGTGTGACGACTTCCACTCCGAACATGTGGATACCTCGGAGGTGCTGCGGCTGTAGCACTTGGACGAGCCGCACAAAGGGGAGCTGCTCATGGAACGAGGACGAGGAGGAGACGTAGAACATCTACATGATACGTTGGAAATGTATCTATAATTTTTGATGTTCCATGCTTGTTTTATATCTACTTTCTTATGTTTTGTCCACACTTTGGAGTATTTTAACACATTTTCTGGAACTAACCTATTAACAAGATGCCACAACGCCAGTTGCCTGTTTTCTGCTGTTTTTGGTTCTAGAAAAGCCAGAAAATGAATATTCTCGGAATTGGACTGGACAAAAGCCAAAGTCGATATTTTACCGGAAGACTCACGGAGCTAGAAGACGAGACGGAGAAGGGCCAGGGGCTGGCCACACCATGTGGTGGCGTGGGTCCCCCTGGCCGCGCCACCAGGTGGTGTGGGCCCCTGGTCCACCCTCTGACATCGCCCCTTCGTCGATAAGAAGCCTCCCGATGAGAAAACCCTAACGAATCTAGCCTCCAGCCACGAAAAGTTCCACAGCGCAGCCGCCACCGAAGGGGAGATTCGGGGGACAGAAAGTCTCTGTTCCGGCACCCTGTTGGGATGGGGAAGTGCCCCTAGAGCCATCTCCATAGATCTCCACCACCATCTGCATCTCCGTTGCTGATTCCAATGATGATGAGGGAGTAGTTCTTCCTCGAAGCCAAGGGCTCTACCGGTAGCTATGTGTTCATCTCTCTCTCTATGAATGATCATATTATGATGATGAGCTTTGTAATCAAGTAGATCTACTTTGCTACTCAAGTGCTTTAATAGATCTCTGCTCTCCCCGTGCGTGTGAAAGTGACAGCGTGCACACCATGGTGGCACATAGGCTAGAGATTACAAATACTTGTTATGATTTATATTTGGACTTGGATGTTTCTATGAAAATTGTGGTGTTTGTTGGAACCATCTAGTGCTCAAGGTAACAGTGTGGGGTTATCTAGATGGGGAAAGCGAACTTTGAGGAGTGTTGTTATAGCCCTACCATGGATTAGAGTGTCCAACCGGAGAGTAGTTCAGAGTAGTATCATAAAGAGAAGATATTTATATGAGAGTGTTCACTAGTGAAAGTATGATCCCTAGGCCTTGTCGCTAAGCATTGAAACACCATTTGCAACTAGATCTGTTACATGTTTGCTTACTTCCATCTTTATTTCAGTTTGCCTTTAGTCTCTTCCACGCCATCAAGCTATTTTCTGGCACCGTTGTCTTATATCCATACCACTTGTATTTCACTATCTCTTCGCCGAACTAGTGCACCTATACACCTGAAAAGTGTATTGGGTGTGTTGGGGACACAAGAGACTTCTTGTATCTTGATTGTAGGGTTGCTTAAGAGGGATACCTTTGACCACTTCCTCCCTGAGTTCGATAAACCTTGAGTGATCCACTTAAGGGAAAACTTGCTGATGTTCTACAATCCTCTGCACTTGGAGGCCCAACAACTGTCTACAAGAATAGAAGTGCGTAGACATCACTACACTGCCCCTACTTGCTTCATCGAGTTCCGCAATTGCGCGTCTAGTGGTAATCCCATGATCTATGACATCAATATTCCTAATTGACGCGGTAGAAATTTTTGATTTACGTTAGTGTAGCTTACCCGTTACCCCAATAGTGGTATTAGAGCCGATGCTGTTCAGTCATAGGTTCGTGAAGTTTGCATATGGTGATATGTAGATCGATATGAATGATGTGATCGTTAGTATGGCGGTGGTTCTGGATAGATCTATGATCTTACTTTCCGTGATTGTGATTCTAAGGTCGTCGAACGTCTTACCCCTACCTGTCGGTTTCCGCCATCAGGGTAGACAGTGACACATAAATCTAGTTGAATCAGGCGAAGATCAATATGGTTGATCGAATCAGGAACTAGGTCTGAATCATTGTATTGTGATCAAAGGAGTTTGGTCGAATCAGAACAATAGTCAGTTTATGGTAAATTTGATTTGCCGATCAAAATCCTTAAAGAAAAATGTATCGAGAAAGAGATACCGTGAGGGGCGCTGCCCCTTCAAACCCTGTAGGGGAAGATCCCCTAGACCCCTCTTAGTCGTAGCCCCCTTTTTGTATCTCATTAAGGTTCCTAGGTGCTACGATTTCACATGATCCGGTAGAATGCGATTCTATGCACAACTTGTTTTTGCAGGATGTATATGATCAGTATGGCCCAAAAATGTATGTGATGCATGTATGTATTTTTCATGACCCGCGTGTCGTGAGTAGGGAAACACGGCTAGAGCCAAATGTGTTATCAATTATTGTAATGACCTGCAGCCAACTTGTGATGATCCCAACACCATGTAGTTTTGATTACTAGTTGTTATTAGTAATAGCTTGTATTAGTTCTTAGAGAACTCATCACTTGGAGTATGGCTCGCATAGAGCATGAAGATGCAGATCATTATGGTGGACAGGTTCTATGGCGATGGAGATCACTATGAGAAAATGGGCCATACTGTATCACATCTATGTGAATGCTATTCTTATACGTTTTACTACTATGGATGCTTACATGATAGAAGTAGGACGATCCCTCAAAAGTTTTAAGTTAAACCATGCACTCCCAACCAAACCTTGCACCATACTATGCCCTGTACAATCGTTGGTGGGTCTATGAAATTAGGGTGCCGCGGTTTTCCTTGGCTGGATGGGTTTGTATCGGATACCTACACGCATAAGGGTTGGTGAGCTTAACAAGGTCATCTTAATAGTTAAAGACCTTGGGGCATAAAGGGTGGGCACATAGTTTTGACATAGAGATGTCACCCAACAACAAGAGTCATATCTGATATGATTAGCAAAGGTTGCTTACCGATTTACCTTGTCTTCTAGCAGTGATGGTAAAGCTCACTAGTCGACTTGTTAATTGTGGATCTTGAATCACTTAGTATCAATAGAGGGATGTTGATTTAAGTGGGAGTATATGATATTAAATTGTTTAATATGTTTTACTCTTTCATGTTTACATGGCTTAGTATTTTGCATGTTTTTATGTTGTAGATCAATGGCACCGAACACTTCATCACCTTTTTCTTTGCGTTCGATTCTTGAAAAAGATAAACTAAATGGAACAAACTTTTCGGACTGGGTCCATAACCTAAGAATTGTTCTCAGGTCTGATAAAAGGGAAACTATTCTGGATACCCCATTCCTGGATGAACCTGCTGATAATGCAACTGCTGCCCTTAAGAATGCCTACAAGAAAGCATGTGATGAATCTCTTGAGGTTAGCTGCCTTATGTTTACATGCATGGAACCTGGTCTTCAAAAACAGTTTGAGGATCAGGAATCATACAATATGATCATCATCGCCAGACATTTTTGTCGACTCAAAGTTAGGACTGAGAGGTACAATGTTGCTAAGTCCTTTGTGGAATGCAAGATAGAAGAGGGAGCAGCTGTAGGCCCCCATGTGATCAAAATGGTTGGTTATAGTCAGACTTTGGAAAAGCTTGGTTTTCTTTTAGGCCAAGAGTTAGCCACTGATTTAATTTTGGCGTCTCTTCCATCTAGCTATTGGCATTTCATTTCGAACAACCATATACATGGGGTGGAGAAGAGCCTTAATGAGTTAAGTGGGATGGTGAAAACATCGGGATGTGACATTCAGAAGAGTGCAGGGCATAGCCATATGATGGATGTGCAGAAGAAGCCTAGCTTCAAGAAAAAGGGCACTTCTTGGTAGAATAAGAAGGGCAAGGATAAGGATACCATCCCTAAGCCAAATCCTGCACCCAAGAAAAAGGCTGGACCTACAGGAGACACTGAGTGTGTCTTTTGTCATGAATATGGCCACTACAAGAGAAACTGCAGCAAGTACCAGGCTTCTTTGAAGAAGAGTGGAAGTAAGAGCACTTCCCACTCAGGTACGCTTGTTGTAAATGGTGTGGACATTTTTCTCTCAGATTCTTCTATTAGATCTTGGGTATTTGATACCAGATCGGTTGCTCATATTTGCAATTCGATGCAGGGGCTAAAAAGGACTAGAGAAGTGTAGAAATGCGAAGTGGACTTTCGTGTTGGAAATAAAGCAAGGGTTGCTACATTATTCATCGGCATCGTGGAGCTTCACCTTCCGTTAGGATTTATTATGGAATTAAATAATTGTTATTACATTCCTAATATGGGTCGAAACATTTTATCACCTTCATGTTGGATCAGGGATGGTTATTCATTCGCGAGTATAAACAATGGTTCTGTAATCTCTAAGAATGCTATGTTTGTGGCTAATTGTCCCATTGTGAATGGGTTATTTATTTTAAATCTAGATGATGCATATGTTTACAATGTTAGTGTTAAAAGTCTTCGGCCTAATGATTTGAGTCCTACCTATTTTTGGCATTGTCGTTTGGGGCATATAAGTGAAAAGCGCATGAAGAAGCTCCATGGTGATGGTCTTCAAACTTCATTTGATTTTGAATCATATGAGACATGTCAAGCTTGTTTACTTGGAAAGGTGACCAAGACGCCTTTTACGGGTTTTCCCAAGAGAGCGACAGACTTGTTGGAACTCATACATACTGATGTATGTGGACCAATGAGCACGACAACTAGACGAGGATATCACTACTTCATTACTTTCATTGATGATTTCAGTAGACATGGCTATGTCTATATGATGAAGCATAAATCTGAAACTTTTGAAAAGATCAAAGAGTTTCAGAGTGAGGTAGAGAATCAACATGGCAAGAAAATAAAGGCCTTGTGATATGATCGTGGAGGTGAATTTTTGAGTCACGGATTTAGCAATCATCTTAAGAGTTGCGGAATTGTTCCACAACTCAAGCCACCCGAAACGCCTCAAAGAAACGAGGTCTCCGAACGGTGCAATTGAACTTTGTTGGACATGGCTCGTTCAATGATGATCCAGTCGGATTTACCATTATCATTTTTGGGTTATGCTCTAGAAACAACAACTTTCACACTAAACAGGGTACCGTCTAAATCCATAGTTAAGACACCATATGAGATGTGGACTGGAAAGAGTCCCAGTTTGTCTTTTCTAAAGATTTGGGGTTGTGATGCATTTGTCAAGCAACTTCAATCCGACAAGTTAACACCCAAATCTGATAAATGCATTTTTGTGGGATACCCAAGGGAAACCTTAGGGTATTACTTCTACAACCGAGAAGAGGGCAAAGTGTTTGTCGCTCGTAGCGGTGTTTTCCTAGAGAAAGAGTTTCTCACAAAAGGAACGACTAGAAGGTCGGTGCGACTTGAAGAAGTTCAAGATGAGCCAGTCGGGGATGCTTCTACGAGTGATGCTATTGTAGCAGAACAAGTTGAGGAACCCGTGGCAACAGAAGCACCACAACCACGAAGGTCGGCAAGGCTCCACGAAGCGCAGGAATTATTATTGTTAGACAATGATGAGCCTATGACCTATGCAGAAGCGATGGTGGAACAAGTCTCTGAGAAATGGTTGATTGCTATGAGATCTGAGATAGAGTCCATGGGAGACAATCAATTTTGTAACTTGGTTGACCTGCCTGATGGTTTTAAAGCCATCGAGTGTCGTCGGATTGATGACACCATGAGGGGTCCTCGAGGCGTGCGAAAGATAGGGGTGTGAGATACCCGAAATGTTCACATCCATAAAGATCGACTTGTTGCAAAAGGTTTTCGACAAGTTCAAGGAGTTGACTACGACGAGACTTTCTCGCTCGTAGTGATGCTTAAATCCATATGGATCATTCTAGCCATTGCTGCATATTTCGACTATGAGATATGGCAGATGGATGTCAAGACGGCTTTCTTAAATGAAATCCTTACTCAGGACATGTATATGATGCAACCCGAAGGTTTTGTCGATCCAAACAATTCTGGAAAAGTATGCAAACTTCAAAAGTCTATTTATGGGCTGAAGCAAGCATCTCGGAGTTGGAACATTAGATTTGATGAAGTTGTAAAGGAGTTTGGCTTCATCAAAAACGAATAAGAACCTTGTGTGTATAAGAAAGAAAGTGGTAAATCGCTTGTATTTCTAATATTGTATTTAGATGACATATTACTGACTGGAAATGACATTCCTATGCTCGAGTCTGTTAAGACCTCATTGAATTTTTTTCTACAAATGACTTAGGATAAGAGGCATATATTCTCGATATCAAGATCTATAGAGATAGATCAATGAGGCTAATTGGATTAAGCCAGAGTACATACATCGACAAAGTGTTGAAACAGTTCAGCATGGAAGAGGCTAAGAAGGGGTTCTTGCCCATGTCTCACGACATTAAACTCAGCAAGACTCAGTGTCCTTCGACCACTGATGAGCGAGAGCGCATGAGTAGGGTTCCATATGCTTTGGCTATTGGATCCATCATGTATGCAATGACATGTACTCGCCCAGATGTTTCTTATGCTCTAAGTGTTATGAGCAGATACCAGGTTGATCCAAGTGAAAGCCACTGGAGAGCGGTAAAGAATATCCTTAAGTACTTATGAAGGATTAAGGATATGTTCCTAGTTTATGGAGGCGAGGTTGAACTTAGTGTAGAGGGTTACACATATGTGAGTTACCTTAACGACTCAGATGACTACAAATCGCAATCAGGTTATGTGTTTGTCATGAATGGTGGTGCTGTGAGCTAGAAAAGTTCCAAGCAAGACAAAGTGGCCTTCTCTTATATAGAAGATGAATATATTACCACCTCGGAGGCTGCAAAGGAAGCTGTTTGGATTAGGAATTTCCTTATCGCACTTGGTGTGGTTCAGGGCGCGTCCAATCCCATGGAAGTTTATTGTGACAACAATGGTGCTATTGCACAAGCCAATGAACCTATACAACACCAGAAGAACAAACATATTCGCATGCGTTACCATCTGATTCGTGAGTTCATTGATTATAGTAGTGTCATGTTATCTAAAATATATACAGACTCAAATGTTGTTGATCCCTTGACAAAGCCACTCCCGCAGCCTGCGCATGAAGTGCACACAAGAGCAATAGGTATTAGATACTATCTAGATTGACTCTAGTGCAAGTGGGAGACTGAAGAAAATATGCCTTAGAGGCAATCATAGAGATGATTGTATTTAATATGTATCCATGAGTTTTTTAGTGTTCCTTGAATATTCACATAGCAGGCAACTTGTATTAATTGGCAATTATGTGAATTGTTTGTGAAACTCTTTACTTGTATTGTTATCTAATAGTTGTCCCAAGTCAGAGTTCATGTGAGGACACACGTGAATATTAGACTAGCACATCGATTGGTTGATGACTATGTTTCGCAAGTCATAGACATGGAGATGTCAAACCAAAGATGTGGACACATGTTATGAACATGGGGTTGGACCGACCCAACTCGAGACTAGCAATAATACTTGGAGCTCTCTCCACACATCATGTACGTTTTGTCCTTAGACCTGAGATTGTTGCACATACTTGAGATGTGGATCGACCTACTTTACGCTTATCAAACGCTACTCCGTGAATTCAGGTAGTTTTAAAGGTAGCTTTCGGGTTTGTCCTAATACATGCTGCAAGGCATTGGTCAATCAAGATGGGATTTCCCTCTCTCTACTTGAAAGAGATATCTATGGGCCCCTCGAGTGATCCGATCCAGAAATGCATGGTTGTGCTACATATGGTTAAGAGTTACCCTAGTAAAGGGATTTAGAATCACAGTATCAAGAAAGAGAGGTCAGCTTGGAGCTAGACCAAATATCATAGGGCAAAGGGAAAGACATGTACTCAACCTTGTGATGGTTCGTCTGAATGATCTTTATATGCGTTTAGGAGTTGGCACGTCTTGCTAGATGCTGCTACAAACTATTGATGGAGTAAGTGTACTTGTGTCATGTCTATACGTATATGAACCTATAGGGTCACACACTTTAGGGGCTGGAAGCCTAATGAGGATTGGATCCGAATTAGGCCAGGATTAGGCTGCTAATGTAGGATCCCACTAGGGATGCCTATATAAGAGAGAGTGAGGCGAGCTGAATAGGGTTGAGCATTCCACCCAGCCACCACTCCTCTTATGCCTGTGTTGCACGAGCAGACCTAGCAGTATGGCATGTGACGGCTTCCACTCCGGACGTGTGGCTACATCGGAGGTGCTGCAACTATAGCACATGGATGAGCCATGCAAAGGGGAGATGCTCGTGGGACGACGAGGAGGAGGAGACGTATAACATGTACACTGCCCGACATGCTTCATCGAGTTCCGCAACTGCGTGTCTAGTGGTAATATCGTGATCTATGACATCAGTATTCCTGGTTGACGTGGTAGAAAGTTTTGATTTACGCTAGTGTATCCTACTCGTTACCCCAACACGCGCACCCTTCGGGAGGGAGGACCGCATCGCTGAGGAGATTGCCATGGTGGACAGCAGAATCAAGGCCGCTCTTGCCAACAGCAAGGAGGTGCAGCATAATGGATTCCTTGCCTTCACCAAGGAGCTCATTCAGGTGGTGTGGCCACAAAAGTTCTGCCCCGAGATTCCATCACGCTATGATGGAATAGCGGACCCCTGCGAGTTTCTGTAGCCCTATAGCACATGTATTGAGGAAGCGGGGGGCGATGACCACGTCATGGGGAGCTGGTTCCCACTGAGCCTCAAGGACATGGCGTGGACCTGACTAATGAACCTTCCCAAGGAATCCATCGGCTCGTGGTTAGCCCTATGCTCCCTCTTCATCGCCAACTTCAAGGGAACCTATGATGCCCGATATCCTACTATGACCTTCACCAAGTTCGTCAGCAGCACGACAAGACCCTCTTCAATTTCCTGCAGAGGTTCAGCAAGACTCGCAATAAGATCCCTAAGATCTCAGACTCTAGCGTGATCACCGCCTTCTCTAAGGGGGCAAGGACGTCCGCATGAGGGAGAAGATTAGCATCCGTGGGGAAAACCTCATCACCACTGCCGATCTGTTCATCATGGCGGAGAAGTGCACCAAAGCGGACGCAGGGCGGATGTTCGGTCTTGCCGAGGCCGAGGGCACCCCAAGCACTCGAGCGCTCCCAAGAGCACAAGCAAGGACCCCAATGGAATGAAAGGAATATGCCCTAGAGGCAATAATAAAGTGGTTATTATCTTATTCCTTGTTTATGATAAATGTTTAGTTTGCATGCTATAATTGTATTAATTGGAAACATTAATACATGTGTGTTTAATAAACAAATAAAGGGTTCCTAGTTATGCCTCTCCTATAAACTAGGTCATTGATTAACAAGATGATCAAGGTTTCCTGGTCATGGACATTGGAAGTTGTTAATGACGAGGTCACAACATTGGTGAATGATTTGATGAACATTCATCCGAAGTATAGCATTACGATCAAAGTCATTATGTTTATATTGCTATAAAATCATACGAAGTAATGTTATTCCTAAGACCATGATCTCATATTAATTCCTAACACCAGAAGAGTACTTTGATAACATCAAACATCACACCATAATAGGGTGACTATAAAGGTGGGTTTGGGTACTCTAAAAGTGTTACCTTGAGGCTCATGGACCAATAGTGGGATTTTTCCATCCCGATGACAGATAGATAAACTCAGGGCCCTCTCGGTGATATCACATTGAAATAGGTTGCAAGCAAGTGATGTGATCACTAGAATGTTATATCACGGGAACGAGAAAAGAGTGCATGTCGGTAACGACATCAAACTAGGTATGGGGATACCGATGATCAAATCTCGAACATGTAATATATCGTGAGACAAAGGTATTTGGTTACAATGTTAAACATCCACACGATCACTAGAGTCATTGTTGAATGTGTGGGAGTCAGTACGGATCTCCAGGTCCCGCTGCTGATTATTGACCGGAGAGGGGTCTCGATCATGTCTACATTATTCACGAACTGTAGTGTGACACACTTAAGGGGTACTGACACCATTTAGGAGCAAATATGTTTCAGATAAAAATCATGAAAGCACTGGAATCATTTCATTGGAAACCGGAATTATTTTGGATGAAATTGCTGAAACTGGTTCTGCATGTGATATTGAAATGTTGTAGGGAGTTTTATGTGAATGTTTGTTAATTAAAGTAATTAATACAATTCTGAATAAAATAATTAAAAGTGTTTTATTTAAAGAGAAAATGCATTTAATTTGGTGGACATTAAATGCAAAGTGAGTGGAGTTGAAAATGATGTGAGTGGGCTTAGTGGAAGCTCCACCCACATGAATGTGGGAGAGGTGGGGGCATCCACCATGGCCAGCCAGCCATACCCTTGGTGCTGTGCCCCCTCTCCTATAAAAGGATCCCCATGGCTCCTCTCCTCTTGCCCCACCTCCTCGTGAAGGTTCTCTTCTCCCACTAGTTATTCCCCATGGTCTTGGATTAGCGAGATACATGTTTACGGTGGCTTTATCTCAAAAGGAGTTGCTGCTTCCGCTGCATCGCTGGAGTGAGGAGGCGGAGGTTGTTCGGTGGACCGGACATGTGTGCGATCACGGATGCACCGCTGTTTTGCGGTGCTGGACTTGATGGTGTTGGACCTGATGCTGCTGGAACTGCTAGACCTGAAGGACTTCATCACGATCTTGAGATCGACAAGTGTACGACTACATCATTCACGAGTACAACATCATAATGCTTTGTCCCTCTTCAAGGGTATGTTCTCTATGGATGTATATCCACCCGTTTCTTGTATCTAGTAGATAGATCTTGGCGTATAATAGTTCCCATCCTAGGAAACTTTTTGTTTTCTATGCTGCGAACCCAACAATGGTATCAGAGGCTGATCTATGCGTAGGTTCTTTGCACTGGTAGTACATATATGAGTATGTGGGCGATGATGATCCTGTTATTGCATCTGATTTGTATTTTGGATATTGGTGGCATAGTGGGATGAAGCGGCCCGGACTAACTTTACATGTCCTCGCACATGAGACCTATTCCACGCTTGACATGCAACTATTTTTGCATAAGTGGCTAGCGGGTGTCTGTCTCTCCTACTATAGTCAATATCTGATTTACAACGAGTTGCTCATAATTTGGTTATCATCGTTGTGGTTCCATGTTCGTAGGTAAGACCGGTTCTATCTTCGAAAGCCCTAAGCCACATAAAACTTGCACCGGATAAATTAGAAGCGTCTAGTATAGATTGTTTCTGGGCTAGTGTCATGATATGGTAATGTTGTAAGTTGATGATACTCTTACAGCACACCTAAACGTGTAAGTTCCATAGACCTTGTCCTTAAACACAAAGGAATGATAAAGATGATACCACGATGCACATGATAGTGATCAAGTGCAAGAACAATATCATTTCACTTTACACATGTGATGTTTGTATCTTATATTGCTTGTTTGGCGTTTTAGTAGCATTATAAGATGATCCCTCATTTAGATATCAAGATAAAAATGTCTTCTTCCTTAAGTACGCACCGTTTTATGTTTCCTCGCTTCAAGACATCACATGATGATCGGGTGTACTTGAATCCACGTTCGTACAACGAGTATAAGATAGTTTTACACACCCGAGTACTAATGTTCTTACTTGGCGAGCCTAGCATGTACAAACATGGCCTCGGAACACAAACCGAAAGGTTAAGCATAATTCATATGGTAGATATGATGACCATATAGATGCTCGCCTTTGAAGCTACACCGACTCACGTGATGATCGGACTTGGTGTAGTAGATTTGGTTCATGTAATCACCAAAAAAAACTCGAGGGATGTTGGTATTGAGTGGGAGTTCATTTGTAATTTGGATTAGTTGAACTCAATTTATCATAAACGAAAATCAAAGTGAATTTGCATAATTTGTTGTAGTCATTGGCTTCTGTTCACTACCTTGCGCTTAGTTTTAATTGAGATAATAGAACTATAGAATTCTGGATATCTACTTTACGAACCGGTATCATATTGTTTTGAATGTAGATTTCAAGTTTAGAAGTCCTATTACAAACTTTCAGCAAACTCTATTTACTCCATGAAGTTTAATAAGTATTATTAAACCAAGAGTAACAATTCCAGTGTTAGTATCTGAAGTATCATATTTGTCTCCATGATTCTTGATATTCAAATATTGTTTTAATATCGAGGTTATCTGGAAGCTGAAAGAATTGTTTTAGAAACCATCATGTGTGGAAGATATTGTGATATCTGAAACAATGTTTATGGTTTCAGTATGATAGAGTATAATTTGGCAAAATACACGTTCTGATATTGTATGAGAATTTGCAAAGGTTGGAGACGCTAGACATACTAATCTCCCAAAATGGTTTTGGGAACTGACATTATACTAATGGTTCGTCCTTATAGGCCACAGTAGCTTGATCATGAAAGTTGTCATGATAAAGATGAATAGAAGATGTAGGTAAAATGTTTACTACACTAATAGATTACTAAAGAATGAATTTTTGAAAGAACACCAAACATTTCATGATGGGGATCAACTTCAAAGTACAAGTCCAAAGGTATTAGTATTTGACTATACACGCTTTGTACTATGTGTTATATGTATGGTGTCACTATTGATGTTGATAAATTCTTTTAAAAAGAAAAGGAAATGCTGAAAGAGAATCTATAAAATATTTGGTAGAAAATAAAAGACTGGAAATGTCCAGCTAAGGTATATAGATCATATACATGTTATGGTTGTATTCTTTTCTTGTTAAACAATGCGGTTCTTGGGTATTCGATCCTGAAATTTGTTGGTTAGAAATGTCATACAGAACAACACAATCCATGAACTACAATGGACTAAGTAACTACCAAGAGAATATGTGATGATGTTCATCAAAAATAAATAAAGTGTTATTGTGTTCATCGTTCACACCAAGGCTTGCCTACAAGATTTGTTTAAATAATTGTTATTTTGTTCCGATATTATGTGAACAATGGTTGTTCAAATAATTACCGTATTTCATAGAAGATGGATGAACTTTTACAAGTCTAGTTGGAGAAATTACGTCCATAAAACTAACGCTAAAATGTCGCAAGACAAACGATTGAAAGATTACTTATGAAGTGACATCGCCATTTAAATTATATTTGAAAGAAAACATGAAGAAAAACTCCATGTTGATGGTTTTTTGGAGTCTTTGATTTTGATCAAATGTCGCTTGTGAGACTTTCCTCGACATAATTGAAACTCCGTTCATAGGCCAAAAGGGAACGGGTGACTAACTTATTGGAAATTGTGCATATTGATGTTTATAGTCCATTATATGTAGCCATGTGTGGCGGATCTTTCGACTTCATAAGCTTTCTCTAAAAATTTCAGTGAATATATCTGTATATTTACTTAATAAGGAAGAATTATTGTTGGGGATATGCTATATGGGTATCCTCATAGCATGTCACCAATCCGCCTAACCCGGGTGGCCCATAGTTGGTAGCAAGGCCTATGGCCTGCTGGGTGGCCCAGTTAGATGGATACAGAACGGAGGACCATGCCGGATCAAGGAAGTCTACGCATGAGTCACCGACATACTCGGAGTCTTGGAGTACAAGACACGAAAGACTAGTTCAGACATGTAGGACTCTTTACCTTGTCCGCAAGGACCTCTCCTCAGAAACCCAAGGTCAAATGAGTATGGAGTTTAGCGACCCGTTTACTACCTAAGCGAGGTCTTGACGGAATCTAAATAACATTACCCGTACTACCAGAAGATAGCTTATGGAGTTTTCCTTGCTTCACGCAAGCTAAGGCATTATTTCCAGGAGCACCCTATCACAGTAGTGAGCAAAGCTCCACAACCCGACATCATTAACAATAGCGACGCTATAGGGAGAGTGGCAAAGTGGGGCATTGAAGTTGCATCCTTTGAAATCACCTACAAGAAACGCGATGCTATCAAATCACAAGCATTGGCGGACTTTCTCGCATATTGGACAGAACTGCCAGAAGACACTCATGTGCTAGAGCCGGAATATTGGGTCATGCACTTTGACGGATCAAAGCTAGTCAACGACTCGGGGACTGGTGTATTGTTACAATCACCAACAGGAGAAAACTTGCAATACTTCCTGCAGATCCACTTCAATGCTACCAACAACATGGCGGAGTATGAGGCCCTCATTCACGGGCTTCGTGTAGCCAAGGATATTGGCATCAAGCGCGTAGTTTGCTGTGGAGATTCCAACTTGGTTGCCCAGCAAGTAGCTGGCACCTAGAACAAGCGGAACCCTATGATGGCGGCATATCTAGACGAAGTAGACGAAATAGCCAAGTGCTTCGACGGCTACGAAGTCAAGTACGTCTAAAGGGAGGAGAATGAGGCGGTAGATCTGCTGTCAAAGCTTGGATCAGCTCGTCGACCAATTCCGCCAGGCGTTTTCCTAGAACATTTATGGACCCCATCCGTGAAGGGAGTGGACCCCGACAACCCGGATAGAGTGGATTCATTTGTTAATACAGTAATAGTGACCTCTCCAGCTTGGACGAAACCGTTCATGGACTATCTACAAAACAGAACTTTGCCCGCCGACGAAGTCGAAAGCCGGAAAATAGTACAAAGAGAGCAAAAGGCTACGTCATCATTGACGGACAACTTTACAAAAGAAGTACCACAGGAGTTTTCCTTCGATGTGTCTCGCAGCAGCAAGGTATCGAAATCCATAGAGAAATACATTTTGGAGATTGCGGGCACCATGCTGCTCCCCGATCGTTGGTGGCTAAGGCCTTCCGACAAGGATTCTACTGGTTAACTGCCAAGGCGGACGCTGACAAGTTGGTACAAACATGTCTTGGGTGTCATTTCTATGCAAGACAACCAGATGTTCTAGCTGAAGAATTGCGAACAAAACCAGTAACTTAGCCGTTTAAAGTCTAGGGGCTGGACATGGTGGGGCCTTTGCAGACAACACCTTGTGGATTCACACACTTGCTAGTAGCAGTGGACAAGTTCACAAAATGGATTGAAGCTAAGCCCATTAGAAAGCTCGATGGGGCAACAACCCTCAAATTTGTCCGAGATCTAGTGGTGAGATTTGGTCTCCCACATAGCATCATCACCGACAAAGGGAGAAATTTATCTCTCGAATAAGTCGAGGAGTACTATCATGAAAAAGGCATCCGCCTTGACCTAGCATCTGTGGCACATCCACAGTCAAATGGGCAAGTTGAACGGGTCAATGGACTAATTCTGCACGGAATCAAGCCACGCTTAGAGGCACCGCTACATAGAGCAGTTGGACCCTGGGCGGAGGAATTACCATTTGTATCCTGGAGTTTACGAAGCAATCCTTCCATCTGACATCCTCCATGATGCACCCAGAGTTCCCGCCTACAAGGAAGATGACGCTGAAGAATACAGACGCCTATCTGTGGACCTACTTGAAGAAGAGCACCTGATGGCATGCCAGAGATCCGCCATCTACCAGAAGAAGTTGTGTGGATAACATAGTCTCTGCGTAAGGCATCACTCATTTAAATAAGGGGATCTGGTGCTTAGACTTAAGCAGGAGAAGTCACACAAACTATCCCCGCCTTGGGAAGGACCGTTCGTCATAAGCAAAGCATTGCTAAATGGTTCCTATTACCTCGTCGATATTCGTGAGTTGAAAGATAGGCTGAAAAATCACAAGCGAAATTAACGTGACTCCGATGATGATTACTCGGAGACAGATCGGCCATGGAACATAGGACATCTACGTCCCTTTTACACTTAGCACATTTACATTATGTAATAAGTTTCTTATATGATCAATGAAATAAAGCATTTGGTTCACTCATATTCTCTGAGTCTTTTACCTCCTTTAGTTGTTCATTTTTGGATAATATAAACCCTTTATGCGCAAGTTTGCATTTGCACTTGTGAAAATTCCGCCTACATGCGTTAGCTTAAATTTTATGGTCTACACGTTTTCTGAAGTTTTTATGCGGATTCCGGAGTAGTGACTTCTCGACACTCAAAGCCGATGATTTTGCTCTTAGGTTCTTGATGGTGCTATTAAGCATCATCACCTGAGGGCATAGTTCAGTACTGCGAGTCTTCCCTCTCACGAAAGGTTAAGCATATGAACCAGGATAATGGATAAGCCAGCACTTGCTTAAAAATATACACATGCTGGAAACAGATAAGTAGTAGGAAAACTTGAGTACAAGATTTTCCGCCTTACCAAAACATAATTTTTTCCACATACACATTGCAGAGACACATTCAATACAAAAATTGTTTTTCATGGCTCTGCTGCAAGGTGCTTCGTGGTGGCATCATCAGGAGAGCCAGGCCGGGAGAGCTCATCAAACTCGGAGGGAGATGGGCTAGACTCGGACGAGGCCATGTCTTCGTCAAGGATGTCGGCAGGCACAAAGACATCGGCGTAGACCATCTTGGCAACCCTGGTGTTGAAGCCAACAAGGGAATTCCAAATAGCATCGCTATTGATTTCCCTCCCTTCCTCTTCTAGCTGGGGAAAGCCGGAGGTCACCAAGTCGATGTCGGTGTTGTCGAGGCACCTGACTAAAGACAGAGACATCCTAGCACTAGCCCAGATGCAAGAGGCCTTCCAGTCCTTGACCTTCTCAGGAGCTTGGCGTAGGATCTCCGCGTACTTGGCCACTAAGTCTGCCGCCTTGATGTTAATCCTAGAGGCTGGGTTATCTCCTTGCCCTGAGCAATGGTGGTGCTCACGAAGTTGCCGGCAAGAATCATGCGTTCCTTGAGGTCTGGAGCACCTTCATCCAAGTTGGCTAAACCAATGGGGGCTATGGTTTGCAAAAGAAACAAAGGACCATGAGCACAACAAAATCAAATGATTATCCAAGATACAGAAATGACCAAGACAGAGAAAGGTTACCAAAGATGCTCGTCTCTGCTTGTGTGCATGACTCTTCCAATGAATCTCGCCTCCTTCGATCGATCGTCTTGTACACCTCAAGGTTCCTAGCATTCTGCTCTTTGGCAGCTTTTTTTCTGTTCCTTGAGTTGTACAATATCATCCTGCAGGCATTGCATCTCGGAGTCGGTAGATTCTTGCAACACCTTCATCGCTGCCTCATGGCCCTTGACGGCCTTGGCCAGGTCCTTCTTCAAAATTTTGTTATCATCATTGAGCTCCTGAATGTGCTTGGATTGGTCAACGATGCTCTTGGCCTTGGCAATGGCTTCTGTAAGACGGAAATCAAGAAGTACTATGAGAAGACGACAAAATTAAGTCCATGATGAAAGCAAGGAGTTGTTGCCAGAAAGAAGCTCTCGCTATTTTTGATCTGTTGCTTTAGGAAGGCTGTTGTACCCTGTTCAAGGTCCAGCTCCTTCCGCAATGCAGCAAACCTCTCATTGGCCATGATCCTCCGCCTATTCTCATTGTGCAAACAAACAAGCATGTTTAGTTTCTCTAGAGAATCTAGTCGAATCTATATGGTTTCAACTACACGCTCGGGGCTACAGTACGAGTTTTTAAATCAACAAGTATGCTACTCTTAGAGCATCTATCCGGAATTTTACTAAGCTTCCACCTAGACGCTCGGGGGCTACACTATCAAGTTCTACTCTTAAAAGTTCTTTGGAGCACTCAGGCCAATAATCTTTGTTTATCCGCCTAAGAGCTCGGGGGCTACAGAGGGATATACTACGCAAAGTAAACAAAGTGAAGTTGAAAAGACTTACGATGGCAATCAACTTAAGATTTTTGGCCAGATGAGCATAGGAATCATGGAAGGTCTGGACGTTGTTATAAATTGCATATGCCTAAACTATGAGATAATCTAGGCAGAACATCGGAGGAGTCGCGGCCAAAGGAGTTGTTGAAGCCAGAGGCATGGAGGATACCCTAGCCACCTGTTGCATCTTCGAAACTGGTTGATGGGCGTAGAGGCTCCCGCCTTAGCCGTTGCTTCCGCCTCCGCCTCTTCCACCACTTGCTTCCCTTTCTCGGTGGCATCCTTAGTCAGAGCTTCAGCCACTTTGGAGGAGATGCCTCCTGCTGCCCGTCTGGGAGCAATGTCTGCCTCGATAGATCATGAGATATCAATGTTTGGATTGACATCTGTCTCCATGGCGGAGATCTCAGGGATGACGGGAGATGAAGGTTCAGTAGGGCCAATAGAAGGCTTAGCGGCAGGAGTGGATGGAGAAGTAGCGGGAGGGGGCTTGGCGGCCACGTCCCTGGTAAGCATGTCACGAATATGTTTTGACCCTCTAGCATCTTTGCAGGATCGCTTCAAACTAACACCAGCTTTCCTCCTGAAACGTATGAAGTATAAGCACAATAGTTGAAAAAGGTATAAGCTATAAATCATAAGCCACGGAATGAAAGTACTTACTCCACGACAGGAGCCTTGGTGAGGGGAGTGTCGGTGGACTTCTTCTTCTTCTCTGCCTCTAAGGCGGCAGTGGATCGTTTGGAGACTCCACTCTCCGATTTCTTCTTTTTGGCCTCGACAGCAGTATTAGAGGTGGAGCTCTTCCGCTTTCGCACTGCCGGAGCTGGTTGATCCTTGGGGGCGTCATCGAACACCACCTGGATATCCTTCAGCTTGGGATCATAGACCTTGGAGGCCATTTGATCCGTCGGCAAGGTCATCAGCTGGGATACAAAGGAATGATAGACTAACCACTTCAAGTCGGAAAAACCTTAGAGTACATAACGAGCAACAATGGAAACAAAAGCTACCTCTAGGCATTTGCCACAATCAAACATACCATAGGTGATCTTGAAGTTGTGCTTCCTATCTTTCATCCTGATGATATCTTTAAGCTAGACTTTGACGGAGTCAGTAGAGAAGTTATCCCAGAAAATTCGCATGGCATCCCTTCTGTCTTGAGTGTATTTACAAATCAACTCGGCGCGGTGCCGCAGAGGCTGGATCTGACTAACGAACCAACACATGGCAAGATCCAAGCCCGTTAGACCTCTGTCTATGAGCCATTCAATCCACCCTGCGGCGTGGTTGGCCTCGTCGTCAGAGGGAAGCGAGGCTGGGGTACGCCATGTGAGCTCCATCGACGAAGTCGGGATAAGTCTCAAGGCAATCAGGCAGAGGAACGTCTAGGCCATAGAAATATGTGTGCTGCCAGTTCTTGCAGGACTCATGCCCTACGATGTCGGTGAAGTGCCGGCTAAGCTGGATCTTGAAGCTAATGGTTCCACATATCCCAATTCGTCCTTGGACTCTATGGACTCTCTCTTGACAGTAAAAAAGCATACAAACAGATCTAACCTAGGTTTTATGCCTAGGAACCCTTCGCACAAGGCTACAAAGTTGCTAAGGACTAAGATGTTGTTGGGAGACAGATTGTGGGGGAGTACCCGGAAGTGCCGGAGGACATCCAAAAAGAAGTCGGAGACTAGCAGGCTTACGCCTCGCACCAGCCGGGCCTTGAGGTATACCTTCTCTCCGTCTTCAGGAGAAGGAGCCACCTCGCGGGCTGGTGCCGCCTGCCAGACCAATTCCTTCGCCGCTGGGAGATACCCCTCGGTGACCAGCTCCTGCAGATCTTCGGCGGAGAGGTCAGAGCACCTTATGGGAATTTCTTTCTTCTTATGCAGCTTCGGGCGTCGCTCGTTCTTGGTCATCTCCGGTGGTTTCCATGAAGGCCTTGACAGGGACGAGCACCCCCTCCGGCGGGACGGTCACTCCCTAGGATGGCTCTGACATAGCCTCGGGGGTCGCCACCATCGAAGGAATGGAGCTACTGGAGGCCATTGCGACGGGGGGGGGGGGGTAGGTGAAGATAAGGAGGGCTCTGGCTACGGTTTTCACAGGAGAGCTCGAACAGTCGCACGGCTGGAGGAAGACGAAGACGAGGAAGCGAATGTGGGTAAAAGAAAATAAATTAATCGCGATGAAAATATATAGACCTCGCGTCAAGATTAGGGCAAAGGGATGTAATGGATGGAGCGTTGCCGACATGGAAGTGAGCGTGCAAGGTAATGTCGCCACGTCCTCCTTCTTTGCCGCCTCGCCGTTTCGGATTTCACGCGCGTGAAAATAGCTGATGATTAATTCTCTGTTTTTGTGAGTTTGGAGGTAGCATAGGTTGTACCCTACGTCATCTCCCTGACAGAAGATTCCATCAAAGATGGATTTAGTCCGACTCTAGAAACAAAGACTCAAGGAATCTCCGCCACATTCAAGCCGGAGAGGATTGCAGGTTCTTTGGCAGACCTTTGAGATATTGCTTGACGAATTGCCGCATCACTTAGACGGATACTTGAGGATCAATGGGAAAGACGGTGGAAGATTTCAGCATCTGGGCTACTTTTGGGGATATGCTATATGGGTATCCTCATAGCATTCACCAATCCGCCTAACCCGGTGGCCCATAGTTGGTAGCAAGGCCTATGGCCTGTTGGGCGCCGCCAGACGGATCTAGATGGGAGGCCCATGCCGATTAAGGAAGGCTACGAGGAGTCACCAACATACCAGGTCCTTGGAGTACAAGACACTAAGACTAGTTCAGAGTGTAGGACTCTTTATCTTGTCCCAAGGACCTTTCCGTAAACCCTAGGTCTTGGCGCCTTTATAATCCCAAGATGCGGGAGCCTTTAGGAAAAGACAACTTAGATTGTTATGTACAACGGCAACACCTCGCACAGCTTAACCTATCTCAGAATCTCCGGACACATTATAGTGATTTATAGCAGAGTAGAGTTCCACCACCGCTAGGGACCTAGGTAAGTCGTGTTACCTCGCACTCCACCAACTCTCCGCCTTACCCCACGTGTCTAAACACGCCGTGAGGAACCCTCCATGCATTGCGACAATACCACGACAAATATGAAACATTTGAAAATTGTTAAAAGACTTTCAAGATGAAGTAGAAAATCATTGTACCGAGAAAATGAAGAATTTATAATTCGATCATAAAGGATGATTACATGTTTAGCAGAACACCTAAGATTTTAGGAATTGTTCCATGGATTTGCATTTCCCAATAAACCATAGGAGTAAAGTGTGCATTATCTTGGTTGTTCCATTGGTTTGACTGCTTCATCCTATGTCTATTGATCAGAGTATAAATTGCTCATAGTAGATTCTATTACATGATGATTACTATAGAACAATCAGCACCATAAGTTATATTTTGTTTATTTGCATGATAGTTGCTTATCATACTTATGTTTTATTGTGGTTATCCTCTTTAACTACATGTATACTACTTCGGCTTATGGTCTATTTAGGTGTGATAAAGGTTGCATTATCTTGCTTTTTTGCATTAGTTTGGCTGCTTCATCATATGCCTTATGCTCATAGTAGAAATTGCTCATAGTGAGATGTCACATGATGAGTTCTATAGAACAATCAGTATCGTAGGTTATCTTTCCTGTTTAATTGCACTATTGATGCTTATCTTGCTTATGTTTTATTGTCATTCTGTGCATAAACTATAAGAATCTGGACGATCTGTGACATTATTTTTATGATGCAACCCAAAAATGTTGCGGATTCCTGACATTCTAGACCATTTTGTCACAACAAGCTCTAAGTCCTCCAAATGGGTTATCCATGACGCTCCTTGTTTTTGTCGTGGCAAATTCGTCAGAGATTTCGGCCCCAGCCCCCAAGCCCAGTTTGCCATTTCGTCTTGTGCCAAATTCTTCATAGATTTCATCATAACACATGTTCGACTCTTATCTTCAATCGACTGTCTCCTCCGTGCTTGAACCCCACATGTCATCTCGGTGTCGACAGTACGTAGTGTATCTCACGGTAATGCTGGGTTTGACACTGCTTCGTGACATTTTCTGACGGCCCATTGCCAAAGGTGTTTGATAGAAATTAAATAACAGAAAAACATTTCATACAGGTAGACGGAATCGAACCGTCAACCAATCTTTTGCAGAACTACCTTGCAACCGATGCACTTATCCATTGGTTTTGTGATGATCTACAACTTTGTTTTGTATATTACATACCAGCTCTCAATCATAGGAAATAAAGTAATTCGAAAAGAGACAATCAGCACATTATATATGTATCTATGCGGTTGATACATATTCTACATTTCACACAACTATAAAAAAGAGAACATAGCATATTTTTAGATCATCATTTACGAGTATGTATAAAAGCAACAACATGAACACAGTCAACCAAATATATACATAACATATGGAGATCATATTACTTAGCATGTACAACACCAGGTTGACAACAAGTTCCTTGCCACTACTAGTTCACAGATAACATATTATATTAATGGTTCATTCAACACCAGCATAAACAAGAAACCTTTTGGCCTTGCTATAGAACATTAACACAACCCATGAAGCCATGTAGCCCCTCATTTAAAAAGGTGAAGGTGCACACATTTCCCTCCCTTATTCCAGTGAGTTTGAGAAAATTAGACCAGCCTCTTGTCATTTGGACAACATCATTCATTCCTTGGAAGAGGTTAACATGCTCGAAAGTGGTATTATAGGAACATGCGAGTGGTAACACCTTTGAGAGATAGCGGTTGAGGTGGGCACGATTGTCGCTAGCTGAAAAGTACTGTACGAGAAGAATAATATTAGTTGTTGGCTAGAGTTAACTGTGCATAATAAAATTTAAATATTGAAATGTCATAATTTAACCATCTTGGCCTTTCCACGGACGACATTTGACCTGTTCATCTTTCACGGATACTATGGTATAGATGGCTTGTGTCGTTTAACTATCACTTTGAGGGAAGCAACTTGGTTACAAGTCAATTCCAAATTGTTTCCAAACATGCAGTGCTCATAAAATTTCTCAACCTCCATTATACTTGGACCTAGAAAGAAAATAATAGAAATTAATATTCTTTATCTGCATATAAATGTAGCAAAACATGTATTTATCCAATATTATACCAGACCTCTATGCATAAGGATCCTCGGTTTCTCGACTACTCTAAATATTTTCATATAGGGTTTAGCTCTTCGCCATGCTATCTTAGCATTCATCTTGCAAAAAACTACAGCAACAGGTTTCTTCACATCATCATCAGATGAGACGTCGATGACGACAACATCCTTTGTATCCTAAATTAGACATTGCACTAATTAGAATGTTTAGTTTTTATGCCATAAACAGTAGTAGTGCCACTAGCATCAATTTTAGAACCTGCTCACGTATCTCCCGGGCCTTCATCGTACCTACCCCAAAGACTAAATACAAGAATTAAGTTAGAAAACAATTCTAATTAGTGAGTTATTACGAGAACCAAATTCATTGAGTAAACTAAAAGGTGCTTCCAGTGAACTAGATCCAGCCTTTGCCGTAGGCAGCAACGTCGACGCGCGGAGCACTAGATTGTGGGTACATATGCGCTGCCATAGAACAAGGAGACAATGCATCAGACTATAATTAATTAAACAGCAATATCGACGCGGTGACCTAGAACAAGGAGTCGATGCATCGAACTAGAACAAGGATGCGACGACATCGCCGGCCAGTTAACAAAGAGTTGACACGGTTGAGGAGCACTTACACGTCAGTTTGCAGCCTCGCCGCCACCTGTCGCCAGGATTTGGTTGTCGGCAGGGAGGGGAGAGGGTTTTCTCTATTTTGGGGGAAGTTGTGTGGGATTTGGGAGTGGCATGGAGGGGAGACTATTTTTTTTCTAGCTGCTATGACAGGTGGGTCCCATGCATGAGCGGTTTTGGTTCACACTGGCATCATCTAGTACGCCATGAATGGGTACCATGCGGACTGAAAATAGCACAATTTTTCTACCAAAAAAGCTTTTGTTCAGCCAAGTTTGACATATAATAACAACACAATATTTTGGCTAATTTTCCTAGTGAATAACTATTAATTCCATGAACTAAAGGACAATCATATTGATCCGCTCAAAGGCATGCACACAACCATTAGTTCAACAAAAGCATGCAACATGCATGCACATAACCATTAGTTCAAGCATGCACAGGATCATCAGTTCAACACAAGCATGCAGACATCAATCAGTTCAAGGATGCTACTCAACGACTCCAACACTCCACCACCTTAAGCTGAAACTAATCTTCGTGTGAATCATCTTGTATTTCATCTTCTTTCTCACCGTCAGAAGACTCCGGATGGTGTCATCACCACGCAGACAAGGCCGTCCACCTCATCGTCGACCACGCCGACGAGGTCTCTACCTCGCCATCAAACTTGATGCCATATGCCCCGGGTCACTTCAAGAAACTCGGTATCAAAAAGACCCTACAGCCTGCAGGAAAGGAAACATGCTCATCCTCGACGCTCATGTTCTTTTACTTTGCTTGAGAAATGTTGTTCTTGTCCTATTCATGCCACCAATTTACCTATTTTGTTGAAGTTATTCTTTCTTATTTGTTCTGCCTGAGAAATTGCTTGTGATTTTACAAGTCTTGTGATCAGGGTTACATTATCATGTATGTTGCATTAGTTTAACTGCTTCATTAAATGTCTAATGAGAAGAGTATAAATTGTTCATAGTAGTCTATTTTACATGATGATTACTATTGAACAATCAACATCATATGTCATGACTTGTTTAATTCCCTATTTTAATTGCATGAAAGATGCTTATCCTTCTGATGTTTAATTGTCCTTCCCTGCTTATTAGTGCAACTAGCCAACCAATTAATAAGTGCGATTCAGAGTAATCGACTTATGATCAGTTTACATACAGATAAAGTTTGCATTATCTTGGTTGTTCCATTGGTTTGGCTGCTTCATCCTATGTATTTTGATTAGAGTATAAATTGCTCATAGTAGACTCTATTACATGATCATTACTATAAAACAATCAACACCATAAGTTAAATTTTGTTTATTTGCATGATAGTTTCTTATCCTACTTATGTTCTATTGTGATTATCCTTTTAACTACATGTATACTATTTCGGCTTATGGTCTATTTGGGTGTGAGAAAGGTTGCACTATCTTGCTTTTTTGCATTAGTTTGGCTGCTTCATCATATGCCTTATGCTCATTGTAGAAATTGCTCATAGTGAGATGTCATAAGATGAGTTATATATGACAATCAAGATCGTGAGGTTACGTTTCCTGTTTAATTGCACTATTGATGCTTATCCTGCTTATGTTTTATTGTCGTTCCGTGCATACACTATAATAATCTAGACGATCCATCACATTTTTTATGACACGACCTAAAAATGTCGCGTATTCCTGATATTCTAGAACATTTTGTCACAACGAGCTCCAAGCCCACCCAGTCGGGTTATTGATACGATGCAAACGTATCTATAATTTTTAATGTTCCATGCTTATTTTATATCTACTTTCTTATGTTTTGTCCACACTTTGGAGTATTTTTCTACATTTTCTTGACTAACCTATTAACAAGATGCCACAGGTCAACTGCCCTGCTTCGCTGTTTTGGTTCTAGGAAAGTCGAAAATGAATATTCTCAATTGACGGACAAAAGCCAAAGTCGATATTTCACAGAGGGGACAAGGAGCCAGAATATGAGATGGAGAGGGCCAAGGGTCACCACACCACCTGGGTCAGGTCGCCTAGGCACCCCCTCGGCCTCCCTTTCGCCTATAAGAAGCCTCCGTAAACCCTAAGAAACAATCATACAGCCACGGAAGTTCAAGAAGGTCACGCCACCAAAGAGGAGATATGGGGACAAAGTCTTTGTCCCGACTATACCAGATCGAGGAATTGTCCCTGAGCTATTCCATCGATCTCTACCACCATCTCCATCGTCGCTGCCGATTCCCATGATGATGAGGGAGTAGTTCTCTCAGGCTAAGGGCTCTACGGTAGCTATGTGTTCATCTCTCTCTATGCGTGATCATATTGTGATCATGAGCTTTGTAATCAAGCAGATCTACCTTGCTACTCAAGTGCTTTAATAGATCTCCGCCTCCCCATGTGTGTGAAAGTGATGGCAGCGTGCACACCATGGTGGCACTTAGGCTAGATATTACAAATACTTGTTATGAGTTATATTTAGAGTTGGATGTTTCTATGAAATTGTGGTGTTTGTTGGAACCATCTAGTGCTCAAGCTGATAGTGTGGGGTTATCTAGATAGGGAAAGTTTAACTTTGAGGAGTGTTGTTATAGTCCTACCATGGATTAGAGTGTCCAACCTGAGAGTAGTTCGTAGTAGTCTCGATAAAGAGAAAATATTTATATGAGAGTGTTTACTAGCGTAAAGTATGATCCTAGGCATTGTTTATAAACATTAATACACCATTTGCAACTAGATCTACATGTTTGCTTACTTCCATCCTTTGCTTTTAGTCTTTTCCTCCCGCCAAGATCTTTTCTCGCACCGCTACCACTGTAATTATACATACCACCAGATTTCACTATCTCTTCATTAACTAGTGCACCTATACACCGACAAGTGTATTGGGCGTGGTTGGGGACACGAGAGACTTCTTTGTATCTTTAATTGCAGGGTTGTTTGAGAGGGATACCTTTGACCACTTCCTCCCTGAGTTCGATAAACCTTGGCTAATCCACTTAAGGAAAACTTGATGCTGTTCTACAAACCTCTGCACTTGGAGGTCCAACAACTTCTACCTAATTCAAGACATTTCGCCCCTGTGCCCTCAAGCCCGCTTGTCCATTTCGCTCTGTGCCAAATTCGCCATGGATTTCTGGCTATCACGCACATGTTCACCTTTTTTTCAATCGACCGTATCTCCCTTGCTTGAACCCCACATGTCACCTCGGTGTCGACGCATTTATTGTATCTCACTAGTGCTGGGTTTGATATTGCTTCAGGATGTTTTCCGCTGGTACCAAATGCATCAGTCGCTTGATAGAAAGTAAATAATGTAAAAATATTTCGCAAGTGTAGACGTAATCGAACCACAAACCAATATTTTGCGTAACTAATTTGCAACTCGATGCACTTGTCCATTGGTTTTGTGGATGTACAACTTTATTCTCAGTATTACATACCAGCTCTCAATCACAGAAATGAAGTAATTCAAAAAGAAAATCATCACATTATATATGTATCGACGCGTTGATACATATTGTACATTTCACAACTATAAAAAAGAGAATGTATATATTTTTAGATTAACATTTACCAGTACGTATAAAAGCAACAACATGAACACAATCAACCAAATATATACATAGCATATGGAGATAATATTACTTAGCATGTACAACACCATGTTGACAAATAAGTTCCTTACCACTACATGATGAGGGTTTAACTCATCAATGCCCATTGTTATGGACTTGGGTTTTGAGAAGGAGGAGCGCTTAGAAGTCTTCGGACATTGGCTAGCAAACAAGCACACAGTGACACGAGGTTTACCTAAGTTCAGGCCTCAGAGAGGACCCTACTCCTGCTCGGTTCTGCTTGATTGATGGTGATCCAAGGATTACAATGTTGCCGATGGCGGTAGACGCAGCAGATTAGATCGCATATGTGTATGCTATGGGTGTTGTCTAGATCTATTGTCTATTGTGGGAGTCGCGATTGAAAGATTGCCTTCCTTTGTTGGACCCTCCTAGCCTTTATATATGGGGAGGTTAGGTCTCAGGTACCAACACAAGTTGGTTACATGTTAGATTCAAAACGCTATTATTGAGAACTTCCTTTCAGCGTTTGGGAGTCCATGTCAATATGGGGCCTATACCACCTGCTAAACCGGCTATAGGCCATGGACCTTGGGCAATTAA